>CALSEM010000051.1:0-431541 GCA_943735885.1 Stelis phaeoptera | reverse complement strand
CTGTGCAAAAGCAGCGATTTGGTGCACGAAACGCACGTTTCTCTCCAAAACCGAGCAAATGCGGCGATTCGGTGCGTGAAACGCACGTTTCGCTGCAAAAGCGGCGTTTTGGCGCACGAAACGCACGTTTAGCGTCAAAACTGTGCAAAAGCAGCGATTTGGTGCGCGAAACGCACGTTTCTTGCCAAAACGGAGCAAAAGCGGCGATTCGGTGCGCGAAACGCACGTTTCGCTGCAAAAGCGGCGTTATGATGCACGGAACGCACGTTTAGCGTCAAAACCGTGCAAAAGCAGCGATTTGGTGCACGAAACGTGCGTTTCGTTGCAAAAGCGGCGTTTTGGTGCACGAAATGCACGTTTTGCGTCAAAACTGTGCAAAAGCAGCGATTTGGTGCACGAAACGCACGTTTCGCTGCAAAAGCGGCGTTTTGGTGCACGAAACGCACGTTTCGCTGCAAAAGCAGCGTTTTGGTGCACGAAACGCACGTTTTGCGTCAAAACTGTGCAAAAGCAGCGATTTGGTGCACGAAACGCACGTTTCGCTGCAAAAGCGGCGTTTTGGTGCACGAAACGCACGTTTTGCGTCAAAACTGTGCAAAAGCAGCGATTTGGTGCACGAAACGCACGTTTCGCTGCAAAAGCGGCGTTTTGGTGCACGAAACGCACGTTTTGCGTCAAAACTGTGCAAAAGCAGCGATTTGGTGCACGAAACGCACGTTTCTTTGCAAAAGCGGCGTTTTGGTGCACGAAACGCACGTTTTGCGTCAAAACTGTGCAAAACCAACGATCTGGTGCAGGAAACGCACTTTTTGTCGTCAAAACTGTGCAAGAGCAGCGATCTGGTGCACGAAACGCACGTTTCGTTGCAAAAGCGGCGTTTTGGTGCACGAAACGCACGTTTTGCGTCAAAACTGTGCAAAAGCAGCGATTTGGTGCACGAAACGCACGTTTTGCGTCAAAACTGTGCAAAAGCAGCGATTCGGTGCGTGAAACGCACGTTTCGCTGCAAAAGCGGCGTTTTGGCGCACGAAACGCACGTTTAACGTCAAAACTGTGCAAAAGCAGCGATTTGGTGCACGAAACGCACGTTTCGTTGCAAAAGCGGCGTTTTGGTGCACGAAACGCATGTTTTGCGTCAAAACTGTGCAAAAGCAGCGATTTGGGGCGCGAAACGCACGTTTCGCTGCAAAAGCGGCGTTTTGGCGCACGAAACGCACGTTTAGCGTCAGAACTGTGCAAAAGCAGTGATTTGGTGCACGAAACGCACGTTTCGTTGCAAAAGCGGCGTTTTGGTGCACGAAACGCACGTTTTGCGTCAAAACTGTGCAAAAGCAGCAATTCGGTGCGTGAAACGCACATTTCGCTGCAAAAGCGGCGTTTTGGCGCACGAAACGCACGTTTGCGTCAAAACTGCGCAAAAGCAGCGATTTCGTGCACGAAACGCAAGTTTCGTTGCACAAGCGGCGTTTTGGTGCACGAAACGCACGTTTTGCGTCAAAACTGTGCAAAAGCAGCGATATGGTGCACGAAACGCACGTTTCGTTGCAAAAGCGGCGTTTTGGTGCACGAAACGCACGTTTTGCGTCAAAACTGTGCGAAAACAGCGATTTGGTGCACGAAACGCACGTTTCGCTGCAAAAGCGGCGTTTTGGTGCGTGAGACGCACGTTTCGCTGCAAAAGCGGCGTTTTGGCGCACGAAACGCACGTTTAGCGTCAAAACTGTGCAAAAGCGGCGTTTTGGCGCACGAAACGCACGTTTAGCGTCAAAACTGTGCAAAAGCAGCGATTTGGTGCACGAAACGCACGTTTCTTTGCAAAAGCGGCGTTTTGGTGCACGAAACGCACGTTTTGCGTCAAAACTGTGCAAAACCAACGATCTGGTGCAGGAAACGCACTTTTTGTCGTCAAAACTGTGCAAGAGCAGCGATCTGGTGCACGAAACGCACGTTTCGTTGCAAAAGCGGCGTTTTGGTGCACGAAACGCACGTTTTGCGTCAAAACTGTGCAAAAGCAGCGATTTGGTGCACGAAACGCACGTTTTGCGTCAAAACTATGCAAAAGCAGCGATTCGGTGCGTGAAACGCACGTTTCGCTGCAAAAGCGGCGTTTTGGCGCACGAAACGCACGTTTAACGTCAAAACTGTGCAAAAGCAGCGATTTGGTGCACGAAACGCACGTTTCGTTGCAAAAGCGGCGTTTTGGTGCACGAAACGCATGTTTTGCGTCAAAACTGTGCAAAAGCAGCGATTTGGTGCGCGAAACGCACGTTTCGCTGCAAAAGCGGCGTTTTGGCGCACGAAACGCACGTTTAGCGTCAGAACTGTGCAAAAGCAGTGATTTGGTGCACGAAACGCACGTTTCGTTGCAAAAGCGGCGTTTTGGTGCACGAAACGCACGTTTTGCGTCAAAACTGTGCAAAAGCAGCAATTCGGTGCGTGAAACGCACATTTCGCTGCAAAAGCGGCGTTTTGGCGCACGAAACGCACGTTTGCGTCAAAACTGCGCAAAAGCAGCGATTTCGTGCACGAAACGCAAGTTTCGTTGCACAAGCGGCGTTTTGGTGCACGAAACGCACGTTTTGCGTCAAAACTGTGCAAAAGCAGCGATATGGTGCACGAAACGCACGTTTCGTTGCAAAAGCGGCGTTTTGGTGCACGAAACGCACGTTTTGCGTCAAAACTGTGCGAAAACAGCGATTTGGTGCACGAAACGCACGTTTCGTTGCAAAAGCGGCGTTTTGGTGCACGAAACGCACGTTTTGCGTCAAAACTGCGCAAAAGTAGCGATTTGGTGCACGAAACGCACGTTTTGCGTCAAAACTGTGCAAAAGCAGCGATTTGGTGCACGAAACGCACGTTTCGTTGCAAAAGCGGCGTTTTGGTGCACGAAATACACGTTTTGCGTCAAAACTGTGCAAAAGCAGCGATTTGGTGCACGAAACGCACGTTTCGCTGCAAAAGCGGCGTTTTGGTGCACGAAACGCACGTTTCGCTGCAAAAGCAGCGTTTTGGTTCACGAAACGCACGTTTTGCGTCAAAACTGTGCAAAACCAACGATCTGGTGCAGGAAACGCACTTTTTGTCGTCAAAACTGTGCAAGAGCAGCGATCTGGTGCACGAAACGCACGTTTCGTTGCAAAAGCGGCGTTTTGGTGCACGAAACGCACGTTTTGCGTCAAAACTGTGCAAAAGCAGCGATTTGGTGCACGATACGCACGTTTCGTTGCAAAAGCGGCGTTTTGGTGCACGAAACGCACGTTTTGCGTCAAAACTGTGCGAAAACAGCGATTTGGTGCACGAAACGCACGTTTCGTTGCAAAAGCGGCGTTTTGGTGCACGAAACGCACGTTTTGCGTCAAAACTGCGCAAAAGTAGCGATTTGGTGCACGAAACGCACGATTTGCGTCAAAACTGTGCAAAAGCAGCGATTTGGTGCACGAAACGCACGTTTCGCTGCAAAAGCGGCGTTTTGGTGCACGAAACGCACGTTTCGCTGCAAAAGCAGCGTTTTGGTGCACGAAACGCACGTTTTGCGTCAAAACTGTGCAAAAGCAGCGATTTGGTGCACGAAACGCACGTTTCGCTGCAAAAGCGGCGTTTTGGTGCACGAAACGCACGTTTTGCGTCAAAACTGTGCAAAAGCAGCGATTTGGTGCACGAAACGCACGTTTCTTTGCAAAAGCGGCGTTTTGGTGCACGAAACGCACGTTTTGCGTCAAAACTGTGCAAAACCAACGATCTGGTGCAGGAAACGCACTTTTTGTCGTCAAAACTGTGCAAGAGCAGCGATCTGGTGCACGAAACGCACGTTTCGTTGCAAAAGCGGCGTTTTGGTGCACGAAACGCACGTTTTGCGTCAAAACTGTGCAAAAGCAGCAATTCGGTGCGTGAAACGCACATTTCGCTGCAAAAGCGGCGTTTTGGCGCACGAAACGCACGTTTGCGTCAAAACTGTGCAAAAGCAGCGATTTCGTGCACAAAACGCACGTTTCGTTGCACAAGCGACGTTTTGGTGCACGAAACGCACGTTTTGCGTCAAAACTGTGCAAAAGCTGCAATTCGGTGCGTGAAACGCACATTTCGCTGCAAAAGCGGCGTTTTGGCGCACGAAACGCACGTTTGCGTCAAAACTGTGCAAAAGCAGCGATTTCGTGCACGAAACGCACGTTTCGTTGCACAAGCGGCGTTTTGGTGCACGAAACGCACGTTTTGCGTCAAAACTGTGCAAAAGCAGCGATATGGTGCACGAAACGCACGTTTCGTTGCAAAAGCGGCGTTTTGGTGCACGAAACGCACGTTTTGCGTCAAAACTGTGCGAAAACAGCGATTTGGTGCACGAAACGCACGTTTCGTTGCAAAAGCGGCGTTTTGGTGCACGAAACGCACGTTTTGCGTCAAAACTGCGCAAAAGTAGCGATTTGGTGCACGAAACGCACGATTTGCGTCAAAACTGTGCAAAAGCAGCGATTTGGTGCACGAAACGCACGTTTCGCTGCAAAAGCGGCGTTTTGGTGCACGAAACGCACGTTTCGCTGCAAAAGCAGCGTTTTGGTGCACGAAACGCACGTTTTGCGTCAAAACTGTGCAAAAGCAGCGATTTGGTGCACGAAACGCACGTTTCGCTGCAAAAGCGGCGTTTTGGTGCACGAAACGCACGTTTTGCGTCAAAACTGTGCAAAAGCAGCGATTTGGTGCACGAAACGCACGTTTCTTTGCAAAAGCGGCGTTTTGGTGCACGAAACGCACGTTTTGCGTCAAAACTGTGCAAAACCAACGATCTGGTGCAGGAAACGCACTTTTTGTCGTCAAAACTGTGCAAGAGCAGCGATCTGGTGCACGAAACGCACGTTTCGTTGCAAAAGCGGCGTTTTGGTGCACGAAACGCACGTTTTGCGTCAAAACTGTGCAAAAGCAGCAATTCGGTGCGTGAAACGCACATTTCGCTGCAAAAGCGGCGTTTTGGCGCACGAAACGCACGTTTGCGTCAAAACTGTGCAAAAGCAGCGATTTCGTGCACAAAACGCACGTTTCGTTGCACAAGCGACGTTTTGGTGCACGAAACGCACGTTTTGCGTCAAAACTGTGCAAAAGCTGCAATTCGGTGCGTGAAACGCACATTTCGCTGCAAAAGCGGCGTTTTGGCGCACGAAACGCACGTTTGCGTCAAAACTGTGCAAAAGCAGCGATTTCGTGCACGAAACGCACGTTTCGTTGCACAAGCGGCGTTTTGGTGCACGAAACGCACGTTTTGCGTCAAAACTGTGCAAAAGCAGCGATATGGTGCACGAAACGCACGTTTCGTTGCAAAAGCGGCGTTTTGGTGCACGAAACGCACGTTTTGCGTCAAAACTGTGCAAAACCAACGATCTGGTGCACGAAACGCACTTTTTGTCGTCAAAACTGTGCAAGAGCAGCGATTTGGTGCACAAAACGCACGTTTCGTGGCAAAAGCGGCGTTTTGGTGCACGAAACGCACCTTTTGCGTCAAAACAGTGCAAAAGCAGCAATTCGGTGCGTGAAACGCACATTTCGCTGCAAAAGCGGCGTTTTGGCGCACGAAACGCACGTTTGCGTCAAAACTGTGCAAAAGCAGCGATTTCGTGCACGAAACGCACGTTTCGTTGCAAAAGCGGCGTTTTGGTGCACGAAACGCACGTTTTGCGTCAAAACTGTGCGAAAACAGCGATTTGGTGCACGAAACGCACGTTTCGTTGCAAAAGCGGCGTTTTGGTGCACGAAACGCACGTTTCGTTGCAAAAGCGGCGTTTTGGTGCACGAAACGCACGTTTTGCGTCAAAACTGTGCAAAAGTAGCGATTTGGTGCACGAAACGCACGTTTTGCGTCAAAACTGTGCAAAAGCAGCGATTTGGTGCACGAAACGCACGTTTCGTTGCAAAAGCGGCGTTTTGGTGCACGAAATGCACGTTTTGCGTCAAAACTGTGCAAAAGCAGCGATTTGGTGCACGAAACGCACGTTTCGCTGCAAAAGCGGCGTTTTGGTGCACGAAACGCACGTTTCGCTGCAAAAGCAGCGTTTTGGTGCACGAAACGCACGTTTTGCGTCAAAACTGTGCAAAAGCAGCGATTTGGTGCACGAAACGCACGTTTCGTTGCAAAAGCGGCGTTTTGGTGCACGAAACGCACGTTTTGCGTCAAAACTGTGCAAAACCAACGATCTGGTGCAGGAAACGCACTTTTTGTCGTCAAAACTGTGCAAGAGCAGCGATCTGGTGCACGAAACGCACGTTTCGTTGCAAAAGCGGCGTTTTGGTGCACGAAGCGCACGTTTTGCGTCAAAACTGTGCAAAAGCAGCAATTCGGTGCGTGAAACGCACATTTCGCTGCAAAAGCGGCGTTTTGGCGCACGAAACGCACGTTTGCGTCAAAACTGTGCAAAAGCAGCGATTTCGTGCACGAAACGCACGTTTCGTTGCACAAGCGACGTTTTGGTGCACGAAACGCACGTTTTGCGTCAAAACTGTGCAAAAGCTGCAATTCGGTGCGTGAAACGCACATTTCGCTGCAAAAGCGGCGTTTTGGCGCACGAAACGCACGTTTGCGTCAAAACTGTGCAAAAGCAGCGATTTCGTGCACGAAACGCACGTTACGTTGCACAAGCGGCGTTTTGGTGCACGAAACGCACGTTTTGCGTCAAAACTGTGCAAAAGCAGCGATATGGTGCACGAAACGCACGTTTCGTTGCAAAAGCGGCGTTTTGGTGCACGAAACGCACGTTTTGCGTCAAAACTGTGCAAAACCAACGATCTGGTGCACGAAACGCACTTTTTGTCGTCAAAACTGTGCAAGAGCAGCGATTTGGTGCACAAAACGCACGTTTCGTGGCAAAAGCGGCGTTTTGGTGCACGAAACGCACGTTTGCGTCAAAACTGTGCAAAAGCAGCGATTTGGTGCACGAAACGCACGTTTCGCTGCAAAAGCGGCGTTTTGGTGCACGAAACGCACGTTTCGCTGCAAAAGCGGCGTTTTGGTGCACGAAACGCACGTTTTGCGTCAAAACTGTGCAAAAGCAGCGATTTGGTGCACGAAACGCACGTTTCTTTGCAAAAGCGGCGTTTTGGTGCACGAAACGCACGTTTTGCGTCAAAACTGTGCAAAACCAACGATCTGGTGCAGGAAACGCACTTTTTGTCGTCAAAACTGTGCAAGAGCAGCGATCTGGTGCACGAAACGCACGTTTCGTTGCAAAAGCGGCGTTTTGGTGCACGAAACGCACGTTTTGCGTCAAAACTGTGCAAAAGCAGCAATTCGGTGCGTGAAACGCACATTTCGCTGCAAAAGCGGCGTTTTGGCGCACGAAACGCACGTTTGCGTCAAAACTGTGCAAAAGCAGCGATTTCGTGCACAAAACGCACGTTTCGTTGCACAAGCGACGTTTTGGTGCACGAAACGCACGTTTTGCGTCAAAACTGTGCAAAAGCTGCAATTCGGTGCGTGAAACGCACATTTCGCTGCAAAAGCGGCGTTTTGGCGCACGAAACGCACGTTTGCGTCAAAACTGTGCAAAAGCAGCGATTTCGTGCACGAAACGCACGTTTCGTTGCACAAGCGGCGTTTTGGTGCACGAAACGCACGTTTTGCGTCAAAACTGTGCAAAAGCAGCGATATGGTGCACGAAACGCACGTTTCGTTGCAAAAGCGGCGTTTTGGTGCACGAAACGCACGTTTTGCGTCAAAACTGTGCGAAAACAGCGATTTGGTGCACGAAACGCACGTTTCGTTGCAAAAGCGGCGTTTTGGTGCACGAAACGCACGTTTTGCGTCAAAACTGCGCAAAAGTAGCGATTTGGTGCACGAAACGCACGATTTGCGTCAAAACTGTGCAAAAGCAGCGATTTGGTGCACGAAACGCACGTTTCGCTGCAAAAGCGGCGTTTTGGTGCACGAAACGCACGTTTCGCTGCAAAAGCAGCGTTTTGGTGCACGAAACGCACGTTTTGCGTCAAAACTGTGCAAAAGCAGCGATTTGGTGCACGAAACGCACGTTTCGCTGCAAAAGCGGCGTTTTGGTGCACGAAACGCACGTTTTGCGTCAAAACTGTGCAAAAGCAGCGATTTGGTGCACGAAACGCACGTTTCTTTGCAAAAGCGGCGTTTTGGTGCACGAAACGCACGTTTTGCGTCAAAACTGTGCAAAACCAACGATCTGGTGCAGGAAACGCACTTTTTGTCGTCAAAACTGTGCAAGAGCAGCGATCTGGTGCACGAAACGCACGTTTCGTTGCAAAAGCGGCGTTTTGGTGCACGAAACGCACGTTTTGCGTCAAAACTGTGCAAAAGCAGCAATTCGGTGCGTGAAACGCACATTTCGCTGCAAAAGCGGCGTTTTGGCGCACGAAACGCACGTTTGCGTCAAAACTGTGCAAAAGCAGCGATTTCGTGCACAAAACGCACGTTTCGTTGCACAAGCGACGTTTTGGTGCACGAAACGCACGTTTTGCGTCAAAACTGTGCAAAAGCTGCAATTCGGTGCGTGAAACGCACATTTCGCTGCAAAAGCGGCGTTTTGGCGCACGAAACGCACGTTTGCGTCAAAACTGTGCAAAAGCAGCGATTTCGTGCACGAAACGCACGTTTCGTTGCACAAGCGGCGTTTTGGTGCACGAAACGCACGTTTTGCGTCAAAACTGTGCAAAAGCAGCGATATGGTGCACGAAACGCACGTTTCGTTGCAAAAGCGGCGTTTTGGTGCACGAAACGCACGTTTTGCGTCAAAACTGTGCAAAACCAACGATCTGGTGCACGAAACGCACTTTTTGTCGTCAAAACTGTGCAAGAGCAGCGATTTGGTGCACAAAACGCACGTTTCGTGGCAAAAGCGGCGTTTTGGTGCACGAAACGCACCTTTTGCGTCAAAACAGTGCAAAAGCAGCAATTCGGTGCGTGAAACGCACATTTCGCTGCAAAAGCGGCGTTTTGGCGCACGAAACGCACGTTTGCGTCAAAACTGTGCAAAAGCAGCGATTTCGTGCACGAAACGCACGTTTCGTTGCAAAAGCGGCGTTTTGGTGCACGAAACGCACGTTTTGCGTCAAAACTGTGCGAAAACAGCGATTTGGTGCACGAAACGCACGTTTCGTTGCAAAAGCGGCGTTTTGGTGCACGAAACGCACGTTTCGTTGCAAAAGCGGCGTTTTGGTGCACGAAACGCACGTTTTGCGTCAAAACTGTGCAAAAGTAGCGATTTGGTGCACGAAACGCACGTTTTGCGTCAAAACTGTGCAAAAGCAGCGATTTGGTGCACGAAACGCACGTTTCGTTGCAAAAGCGGCGTTTTGGTGCACGAAATGCACGTTTTGCGTCAAAACTGTGCAAAAGCAGCGATTTGGTGCACGAAACGCACGTTTCGCTGCAAAAGCGGCGTTTTGGTGCACGAAACGCACGTTTCGCTGCAAAAGCAGCGTTTTGGTGCACGAAACGCACGTTTTGCGTCAAAACTGTGCAAAAGCAGCGATTTGGTGCACGAAACGCACGTTTCGTTGCAAAAGCGGCGTTTTGGTGCACGAAACGCACGTTTTGCGTCAAAACTGTGCAAAACCAACGATCTGGTGCAGGAAACGCACTTTTTGTCGTCAAAACTGTGCAAGAACAGCGATCTGGTGCACGAAACGCACGTTTCGTTGCAAAAGCGGCGTTTTGGTGCACGAAGCGCACGTTTTGCGTCAAAACTGTGCAAAAGCAGCAATTCGGTGCGTGAAACGCACATTTCGCTGCAAAAGCGGCGTTTTGGCGCACGAAACGCACGTTTGCGTCAAAACTGTGCAAAAGCAGCGATTTCGTGCACGAAACGCACGTTTCGTTGCACAAGCGACGTTTTGGTGCACGAAACGCACGTTTTGCGTCAAAACTGTGCAAAAGCTGCAATTCGGTGCGTGAAACGCACATTTCGCTGCAAAAGCGGCGTTTTGGCGCACGAAACGCACGTTTGCGTCAAAACTGTGCAAAAGCAGCGATTTCGTGCACGAAACGCACGTTACGTTGCACAAGCGGCGTTTTGGTGCACGAAACGCACGTTTTGCGTCAAAACTGTGCAAAAGCAGCGATATGGTGCACGAAACGCACGTTTCGTTGCAAAAGCGGCGTTTTGGTGCACGAAACGCACGTTTTGCGTCAAAACTGTGCAAAACCAACGATCTGGTGCACGAAACGCACTTTTTGTCGTCAAAACTGTGCAAGAGCAGCGATTTGGTGCACAAAACGCACGTTTCGTGGCAAAAGCGGCGTTTTGGTGCACGAAACGCACCTTTTGCGTCAAAACAGTGCAAAAGCAGCAATTCGGTGCGTGAAACGCACATTTCGCTGCAAAAGCGGCGTTTTGGCGCACGAAACGCACGTTTGCGTCAAAACTGTGCAAAAGCAGCGATTTCGTGCACGAAACGCACGTTTCGTTGCAAAAGCGGCGTTTTGGTGCACGAAACGCACGTTTTGCGTCAAAACTGTGCGAAAACAGCGATTTGGTGCACGAAACGCACGTTTCGTTGCAAAAGCGGCGTTTTGGTGCACGAAACGCACGTTTCGTTGCAAAAGCGGCGTTTTGGTGCACGAAACGCACGTTTTGCGTCAAAACAGTGCAAAAGTAGCGATTTGGTGCACGAAACGCACGTTTTGCGTCAAAACTGTGCAAAAGCAGCAATTCGGTGCGTGAAACGCACATTTCGCTGCAAAAGCGGCGTTTTGGCGCACGAAACGCACGTTTGCGTCAAAACTGTGCAAAAGCAGCGATTTCGTGCACGAAACGCACGTTTCGTTGCAAAAGCGGCGTTTTGGTGCACGAAACGCACGTTTTGCGTCAAAACTGTGCGAAAACAGCGATTTGGTGCACGAAACGCACGTTTCGTTGCAAAAGCGGCGTTTTGGTGCACGAAACGCACGTTTCGTTGCAAAAGCGGCGTTTTGGTGCACGAAACGCACGTTTTGCGTCAAAACTGTGCAAAAGTAGCGATTTGGTGCACGAAACGCACGTTTCGCTGCAAAAGCAGCGTTTTGGTGCACGAAACGCACGTTTTGCGTCAAAACTGTGCAAAAGCAGCGATTTGGTGCACGAAACGCACGTTTCGCTGCAAAAGCGGCGTTTTGGTGCACGAAACGCACGTTTTGCGTCAAAACTGTGCAAAAGCAGCGATTTGGTGCACGAAACGCACGTTTCTTTGCAAAAGTGGCGTTTTGGTGCACGAAACGCACGTTTTGCGTCAAAACTGTGCAAAACCAACGATCTGGTGCAGGAAACGCACTTTTTGTCGTCAAAACTGTGCAAGAGCAGCGATCTGGTGCACGAAACGCACGTTTCGTTGCAAAAGCGGCGTTTTGGTGCACGAAACGCACGTTTTGCGTCAAAACTGTGCAAAAGCAGCAATTCGGTGCGTGAAACGCACATTTCGCTGCAAAAGCGGCGTTTTGGCGCACGAAACGCACGTTTGCGTCAAAACTGTGCAAAAGCAGCGATTTCGTGCACGAAACGCACGTTTCGTTGCACAAGCGACGTTTTGGTGCACGAAACGCACGTTTTGCGTCAAAACTGTGCAAAAGCTGCAATTCGGTGCGTGAAACGCACATTTCGCTGCAAAAGCGGCGTTTTGGCGCACGAAACGCACGTTTGCGTCAAAACTGTGCAAAAGCAGCGATTTCGTGCACGAAACGCACGTTTCGTTGCACAAGCGGCGTTTTGGTGCACGAAACGCACGTTTTGCGTCAAAACTGTGCAAAAGCAGCGATATGGTGCACGAAACGCACGTTTCGTTGCAAAAGCGGCGTTTTGGTGCACGAAACGCACGTTTTGCGTCAAAACTGTGCAAAACCAACGATCTGGTGCACGAAACGCACTTTTTGTCGTCAAAACTGTGCAAGAGCAGCGATTTGGTGCACAAAACGCACGTTTCGTGGCAAAAGCGGCGTTTTGGTGCACGAAACGCACCTTTTGCGTCAAAACAGTGCAAAAGCAGCAATTCGGTGCGTGAAACGCACATTTCGCTGCAAAAGCGGCGTTTTGGCGCACGAAACGCACGTTTGCGTCAAAACTGTGCAAAAGCAGCGATTTCGTGCACGAAACGCACGTTTCGTTGCAAAAGCGGCGTTTTGGTGCACGAAACGCACGTTTTGCGTCAAAACTGTGCGAAAACAGCGATTTGGTGCACGAAACGCACGTTTCGTTGCAAAAGCGGCGTTTTGGTGCACGAAACGCACGTTTCGTTGCAAAAGCGGCGTTTTGGTGCACGAAACGCACGTTTTGCGTCAAAACTGTGCAAAAGTAGCGATTTGGTGCACGAAACGCACGTTTTGCGTCAAAACTGTGCAAAAGCAGCGATTTGGTGCACGAAACGCACGTTTCGTTGCAAAAGCGGCGTTTTGGTGCACGAAATGCACGTTTTGCGTCAAAACTGTGCAAAAGCAGCGATTTGGTGCACGAAACGCACGTTTCGCTGCAAAAGCCGCGTTTTGGTGCACGAAACGCACGTTTCGCTGCAAAAGCAGCGTTTTGGTGCACGAAACGCACGTTTTGCGTCAAAACTGTGCAAAAGCAGCGATTTGGTGCACGAAACGCACGTTTCGTTGCAAAAGCGGCGTTTTGGTGCACGAAACGCACGTTTTGCGTCAAAACTGTGCAAAACCAACGATCTGGTGCAGGAAACGCACTTTTTGTCGTCAAAACTGTGCAAGAGCAGCGATCTGGTGCACGAAACGCACGTTTCGTTGCAAAAGCGGCGTTTTGGTGCACGAAACGCACGTTTTGCGTCAAAACTGTGCAAAAGCAGCAATTCGGTGCGTGAAACGCACATTTCGCTGCAAAAGCGGCGTTTTGGCGCACGAAACGCACGTTTGCGTCAAAACTGTGCAAAAGCAGCGATTTCGTGCACGAAACGCACGTTTCGTTGCACAAGCGACGTTTTGGTGCACGAAACGCACGTTTTGCGTCAAAACTGTGCAAAAGCTGCAATTCGGTGCGTGAAACGCACATTTCGCTGCAAAAGCGGCGTTTTGGCGCACGAAACGCACGTTTGCGTCAAAACTGTGCAAAAGCAGCGATTTCGTGCACGAAACGCACGTTACGTTGCACAAGCGGCGTTTTGGTGCACGAAACGCACGTTTTGCGTCAAAACTGTGCAAAAGCAGCGATATGGTGCACGAAACGCACGTTTCGTTGCAAAAGCGGCGTTTTGGTGCACGAAACGCACGTTTTGCGTCAAAACTGTGCAAAACCAACGATCTGGTGCACGAAACGCACTTTTTGTCGTCAAAACTGTGCAAGAGCAGCGATTTGGTGCACAAAACGCACGTTTCGTGGCAAAAGCGGCGTTTTGGTGCACGAAACGCACCTTTTGCGTCAAAACAGTGCAAAAGCAGCAATTCGGTGCGTGAAACGCACATTTCGCTGCAAAAGCGGCGTTTTGGCGCACGAAACGCACGTTTGCGTCAAAACTGTGCAAAAGCAGCGATTTCGTGCACGAAACGCACGTTTCGTTGCAAAAGCGGCGTTTTGGTGCACGAAACGCACGTTTTGCGTCAAAACTGTGCGAAAACAGCGATTTGGTGCACGAAACGCACGTTTCGTTGCAAAAGCGGCGTTTTGGTGCACGAAACGCACGTTTTGCGTCAAACAGTGCAAAAGTAGCGATTTGGTGCACGAAACGCACGTTTTGCGTCAAAACTGTGCAAAAGCAGCGATTTGGTGCACGAAACGCACGTTTCGTTGCAAAAGCGGCGTTTTGGTGCACGAAATGCACGTTTTGCGTCAAAACTGTGCAAAAGCAGCGATTTGGTGCACGAAACGCACGTTTCGCTGCAAAAGCGGCGTTTTGGTGCACGAAACGCACGTTTCGCTGCAAAAGCAGCGTTTTGGTGCACGAAACGCACGTTTTGCGTCAAAACTGTGCAAAAGCAGCGATTTGGTGCACGAAACGCACGTTTCGTTGCAAAAGCGGCGTTTTGGTGCACGAAACGCACGTTTTGCGTCAAAACTGTGCAAAAGCAGCGATTTGGTGCACGAAACGCACGTTTCGTTGCAAAAGCGGCGTTTTGGTGCACGAAATGCACGTTTTGCGTCAAAACTGTGCAAAAGCAGCGATTTGGTGCACGAAACGCACGTTTCGCTGCAAAAGCGGCGTTTTGGTGCACGAAACGCACGTTTCGCTGCAAAAGCAGCGTTTTGGTGCACGAAACGCACGTTTTGCGTCAAAACTGTGCAAAAGCAGCGGTTTGGTGCACGAAACGCACGTTTCGCGGCAAAAGCGGCGTTTTGGTGCACGAAACGCACGTTTTGCGTCAAAACTGTGCAAAAGCAGCGATTTGGTGCACGAAACGCACGTTTCTTTGCAAAAGCGGCGTTTTGGTGCACGAAACGCACGTTTTACGTCAAAACTGTGCAAAACCAACGATCTGGTGCACGAAACGCACTTTTTGTCGTCAAAACTGTGCAAGAGCAGCGATTTGGTGCACGAAACGCACGTTTCGTTGCAAAAGCGGCGTTTTGGTGCACGAAACGCACGTTTTGCGTCAAAACTGTGCGAAAACAGCGATTTGGTGCACGAAACGCACGTTTCGTTGCAAAAGCGGCGTTTTGGTGCACGAAACGCACGTTTCGTTGCAAAAGCGGCGTTTTGGTGCACGAAACGCACGTTTTGCGTCAAAACTGTGCAAAAGTAGCGATTTGGTGCACGAAACGCACGTTTTGCGTCAAAACTGTGCAAAAGCAGCGATTTGGTGCACGAAACGCACGTTTCGTTGCAAAAGCGGCGATTTGGTGCACGAAACGCACGTTTCTCGCCAAAACGGAGCAAAAGCGGCGATTCGGTGCGTGAAACGCACGTTTCGTTGCAAAAGCGGCGTTTTGGGGCACGAAACGCACGTTTAGAGTCAAAACTGCGCAAAAGCAGCGATTTGGTGCACGAAACGCACGTCTCTTGCCAAACCGGAACAAATGCGGCGATTCGGTGCGCGAAACGCACGTTTCGCTGCAAAAGCGGCGTTTTGGGGCACGAAACGCACGTTTCTTGCCAAAACGGAGCAAGAGCGACGATTTGGTGCACGAGACGCACGTTTCGTTGCAAAAGCTGCGTTTTAGTGCACGAAACGCACGTTTAGCGCCAAAACTGGGCAAAAGCAGGGATTTGGTGCACGAAACGCACGTTTCTTGCCAAAACGGAACAAATGCGACGAGTCGGTGCGCGAAACGTACGTTTCGCTGCAAAAGCGGCGTTTTGGTGCACGAAACGCACGTTTAGCGCCAAAACAGTGCAAAAACAGCAATTTGGTGCACGAAACGCACGTTTCTTGCCAAAACGGAGCAACAGCGGCGATTCGGTGCGCGAAACGCACGTTTCGCAGCAAAAGCGGCGTTTTGGCGCACGAAACGCACGTTTAGAGTCAAAACTGCGCAAAAGCAGCGATTCGGTGCACGAAACGCACGTTTCGTTGCAAAAGCGGCGATTTGGTGCACGAAACGCACGTTTCTCGCCAAAACGGAGCAAAAGCGGCGATTCGGTGCGTGAAACGCACGTTTCGGTGCAAAAGCGGCGTTTTGGTGCACGAAACGCACGCTTTGCGTCAAAACTGCGCAAAAGCAGCGATTCGGTGCACGAAACGCACGTTTCGTTGCAAAAGCGGCGATTTGGTGCACGAAACGCACGTTTCTCGCCAAAACGGAGCAAAAGCGGCGATTCGGTGCGTGAAACGAACGTTTCGCTACAAAAGCGGCGTTTTGGCGCACGAAACGCACGTTTAGCGTCAAAACTGTGCAAAAGCAGCGATTCGGTGCGTGAAACGCACGTTTCGCAGCGAAAGCGGCGTTTTGGCGCACGAAACGCACGTTTAGAGTCAAAACTGCGCAAAAGCAGCGATTCGGTGCACGAAACGCACGTTTCGTTGCAAAAGCGGCGATTTGGTGCACGAAACGCACGTTTCTCGCCAAAACGGAGCAAAAGCGGCGATTCGGTGCGTGAAACGCACGTTTCGTTGCAAAAGCGGCGTTTTGGTGCACGAAACGCACGCTTTGCGTCAAAACTGTGCAAAAGCAGCGATTTGGTGCATGAAACGCACGTTTCGCTGCAAAAGCGGCGTTTTGGTGCGCGAAACGCACGTTTCTTGCCAAAACGGAGCAAGAGCGACGATTTGGTGCACGAGACGCACGTTTCGTTGCAAAAGCTGCGTTTTAGTGCACGAAACGCACGTTTAGCGCCAAAACTGGGCAAAAGCAGGGATTTGGTGCACGAAACGCACGTTTCTTGCCAAAACGGAACAAATGCGACGAGTCGGTGCGCGAAACGCACGTTTCGTTGCAAAAGCGGCGTTTTGGTGCACGAAACGCACGTTTCGTTGCAAAAGCGGCGTTTTGGTGCACGAAACGCACGTTTTGCGTCAAAACTGTGCAAAAGCAGCGATTTGGTGCACGAAACGCACGTTTCGCTGCAAAAGCGGCGTTTTGGTGCACGAAACGCACGTTTCGCTGCAAAAGCAGCGTTTTGGTGCACGAAACGCACGTTTTGCGTCAAAACAGTGCAAAAGCAGCGATTTGGTGCACGAAACGCACGTTTCGTTGCACAAGCGGCGTTTTGGTGCACGAAACGCACGTTTTGCGTCAAAACTGTGCAAAAGCAGCGATTTGGTGCACGAAACGCACGTTTCGTTGCACAAGCGGCGTTTTGGTGCACGAAACGCACGTTTTGCGTCAAAACTGTGCAAAAGCAGCGATTTGGTGCACGAAACGCTCGTTTTGCGTCAAAACTGTGCAAAAGCAGCGATTCGGTGCGTGAAACGCACGTTTCGCTGCAAAAGCGGCGTTTTGGCGCGCGAAACGCACGTTTAGCGTCAAAACTGTGCAAAAGCAGCGATTTGGTGCACGGAAGGCACGTTTCGTTGCAAAAGCGGCGTTTTGGCGCATGAAACGCACGTTTTGCGTCAAAACTGTGCAAAAGCAGCGATTTGGTGCACGAAACGCACGTTTCGCGGCAAAAGCGGCGCTTTGGCGCATGAAACGCACGTTTAGCGGCAAAACTGTGCAAAAGCAGCGATTTGGTGCACGAAACGCACGTTTTGCGTCGAAACTGTCCAAAAGCAGCGATTTGGTGCACGAAACGCACGTTTTGCGTCAAAACTGTGCAAAACCAGCGATTTGGTGCACGAAACGCACGTTTCTTGCCAAACCGGAGCAAACGCGGCGATTCGGTGCGTAAAACGCACGCTTCGCAGCAATAGCGGCGCTTTGGTGAGCGAAACGCACGTTTCTTGCCAAAACGGAGCAAAAGCGGCGATTCGGTGCGTGAAACGCACGTTTCGCTGCAAAAGCGGCGTTTTGGTGCGCGAAACGCACGTTTCTTGCCAAAACGGAGCAAAAGCGGCGATTCGGTGCGCGAAACGCACGTTTCGCTGCAAAAGCGGCGTTATGATGCACGGAACGCACGTTTAGCGTCAAAACTGTGCAAAAGCAGCGATTTGGTGCACGAAACGCACGTCTCTTGCCAAACCGGAACAAATGCGGCGATTCGGTGCGCGAAACGCACGTTTCGCTGCAAAAGCGGCGTTTTGGGGCACGAAACGCACGTTTAGCGCCAAAACAGAGCAAAAACAGCGATTTGGTGCACGAAACGCACGTTTCTTGCCAAAACCGAGAAAAAGCAGCGACTCGTTGGGCGAAACGCACGTTTCGCTTCAAAAGCGGCGTTATGATGCACGGAACGCACGTTTAGCGTCAAAACTATGCAAAAGCTGCGATTTGGTGCACGAAACGCACGTTTCTTGCCAAAACGGAGCAAAAGCGGCGATTCGGTGCGTGAAACGCACGTTTCGCTGCAAAAGCGGCGTTTTGGTGCGCGAAACGCACGTTTCTTGCCAAAACGGAGCAAGAGCGACGATTTGGTGCACGAGACGCACGTTTCGTTGCAAAAGCTGCGTTTTAGTGCACGAAACGCACGTTTAGCGCCAAAACTGGGCAAAAGCAGGGATTTGGTGAACGAAACGCACGTTTCTTGCCAAAACGGAACAAATGCGACGAGTCGGTGCGCGAAACGTACGTTTCGCTGCAAAAGCGGCGTTTTGGTGCACGAAACGCACGTTTAGCGCCAAAACAGTGCAAAAACAGCAATTTGGTGCACGAAACGCACGTTTCTTGCCAAAACGGAGCAACAGCGGCGATTCGGTGCGCGAAACGCACGTTTCGCAGCAAAAGCGGCGTTTTGGCGCACGAAACGCACGTTTAGAGTCAAAACTGCGCAAAAGCAGCGATTCGGTGCACGAAACGCACGTTTCGTTGCAAAAGCGGCGATTTGGTGCACGAAACGCACGTTTCTCGCCAAAACGGAGCAAAAGCGGCGATTCGGTGCGTGAAACGCACGTTTCGTTGCAAAAGCGGCGTTTTGGTGCACGAAACGCACGCTTTGCGTCAAAACTGTGCAAAAGCAGCGATTTGGTGCATGAAACGCACGTTTCGCTGCAAAAGCGGCGTTTTGGTGCACGAAACGCACGTTTCGCTGCAAAAGCGGCGTTTTGGTGCACGATACGCACGTTTAGCGTCAAAACTGTGCAAAAGCAGCGATTTGGTGCACGAAACGCCCGCTTCGCTGCAAAAGCGGCGTTTTGGTGCACAAAACGCACGTTTAGCGCTTTATTTCGTCCTTTTTAGTGCATTCCGAAGTCGGTTGTATTTTTTTTTCCAAAAATTTTTTTGTACGCATAACGAGACCGTAGCTACAAGCAGCTGGAACTGGTTCGCATAACGAGACCGAAGCAATACGCCGCAGGAACTTATACACTCAACGAGACCGAAGCAATACGCGGCTGGAACTTGTACGCATAGCGAGACCGAAGCAATACGCGGCTGGAACTTCTACGCTCGACGAGACCGAAGCAATACGCGGCTGGAACATGTACGCATAACGAGACCGAAGCAATATGCGGCTGGAACTTGTACGCATAACGAGACTGAAGTAATACGCGGCTGGAACTTGTACGCATAACGAGAATGAAGCAATACGCGGCTGGAACTTGTACGCTCGACGAGACCGAAGCAATACGCGGCTGGAACTTTTACGCATAACGATCCCGAAGCAATCGCGGCTGGGACTTGTACGCATAACGAGACGGAAGCAATAGATGCCTGGAAATTGTGTGCTCAACGGGACCAAAGCGATACACGGCTGGAACTTGCATGCTCGACGAGACCGAAGCAATACGCGGCTGGAACTTGTACGCATAACGAGACCGAAGCCATACGCGGCTGGAACTTGTACGCCTAACGAGGCCGAAGCAATCGCGGCTGGGAATTGTGCGCATAGCGAGACCGAAGCAATCGCGGCTGGGACTTGTGTGCTCAACGGGACCAAAGCGATACACGGCTGGAACTTGCATGCTCGACGAAGCCGAAGCAATACGCGGCTGGAACTTGTACGCATAACGAGACCGAAGCAATACGCGGCTGGTGCTTGTCCGCTCGACGAGACCGAAGCAACACGCGGCTGGAACATGTACGCATAACGAGACCGAAGCAATACGCGGCTGGAACATGTACGCATAACGAGACCGAAGCAATATGCGGCTGGAACTTGTACGCATAACGAGACTGAAGTAATACGCGGCTGGAACTTGTACGCATAACGAGAATGAAGCAATACACGGCTGGAACTTGTACTCATAACGAGACCGAAGCAATACGCGGCTGGAACATGTGGGCACAACAAGACCGTAGCAATACGCGGCTGGGACTTGTACGCTCAACGAGTCCGAAGCAATACGCGGCTGGAAGTTGTGCTCTCGACGAGACAGAAGCAATACGTGGCTGGAAGTTGTACGCTCGACGAGACTGAAGCAATACCCCGCTGGGACTTGTATGGTCGACGAGACCGAAGAAATACGCGGCTGGAACTTGTACGCTCGGCGAGACCGAAGCAATACGTACCTGGAACTTGTACGCATAAGGAGACCGAAGCAATATGCGGCTGGAACTTGTACGCATAACGAGACCGAAGCAATACGCGGCTGGAACATGTGGGCACTACGAGACCGTAGCAATACGCGGCTGGTTCTTGTACGCATAACGAGACCGAAGCAATATGCGGCTGGAACTTGTACTCATAACGAGACCGAAGCAATACGCGGCTGGAACATGTGGGCACAACGAGACCGTAGCAATACGCGGCTGGGACTTGTGTGCACAACGAAAGCGAAGGAATACGCCGCTGGATCTTGTACGCTCGACGAGACTGAAGCAATACGCGGCTGGGACTTGCATGCTCGACGAGACCGAAGCAATCGCTGCTGGGACTTGTGTGCTCAAAGGGACCAAAGCGATACACGGCTGGAACTTGCATGCAGACGAGATCGAAGCGATACACGGCTGGAACTTGTACGCATAACGAGGCCGACGCAATCGCGGCTGGGAAATGTACGCATTACGAGACCGAAGCAATACGCGGCTGGAACTTGTACGCATAACGAGGCCGAAGCAATCGCGGCTGGGAATTGTACGCATAACGAGACCGAACCAATACGCGGCTGGAACTTGTACGCATAACGAGACCGAAGCAATACGCGCCTGGAACTTGTGTGCTCAACGGCACCAATGCGATGCACGGCTAGAACTTGCATGCTCGACGATATCGAAGCAATACGCGGCTGGAACTTGTACGCATAACGAGACCGAAGCAATACGCGGCTGGAACTTGTACGCATAACGAACCCGAAGCAATCGCGGCAGGGACTTGTACGCATAACGAGACCGAAGCAATACGCGGCTGGAACTTCTACGCTCGACGAGACCGAAGCAATACGCGGCTGGAACATGTACGCATAACGAGACCGAAGCAATATTCGGCTGGAACTTGTACGCATAACGAGACTGAAGCAATACGCGGCTGGAACTTGTACGCATAACGAGAATGAAGCAATACGGGGCTGGAACTTGTACGCTCGACGAGACCGAAGCAATACGCGGCTGGAACATGTAAGCATAACGAGACCGAAGCAATACGCGGCTGGTACTTGTACGCCCGACGAGACCGAAGCAATACGCGGCTGGAACATGTACGTATAACGAGACCGAAGCAATACGCGGCGGGAACTTGTACGCATAACGACACCGAAGCACTCGCGTCTGGGACTTGTACGCATAACGAGGCCGAAGCAATACGCGGCTGGAACATGTACGCATAACGAGACCGAAGCAATACGCGCCTGGAACTTGCACGCATAACGAGGCCGACGCAATCGCGGCTGGGAAATGTACGCATTACGAGACCGAAGCAATACGCGGCTAGAACTTGTACGCATAACGGGACCGAAGCAATACGCGCCTGGAACTTGTGTGCTCAACGTTACCAAAGCGATACGCGGCTGGAACTTGCATGCTCGACGAGACCGAAGCAATACGGGGCTGGAACTTGTACGCATAACGAGACCGCAGCAATACGCGGCTGGAACTTGTACGCATAACAAGACCGAAGCAATACGCGCCTGGAACTTGTGTGCTCGACGAGACCGAAGCAATACGCGGCTGGAACTTGTACGCATATCGAGACCGAAGCAATACGCGGCTGGAACTTGTACACTCGACGAGACCGAAGCAATATGAGGCTGGATCATGTACGCGTAGCGAGACCGAAGCAATACGCGCCAGGATCTTGTACGCTTATGGAGGCTGAAGCAATACGTACCTCGAACTTGTACGCATATGGGGACCCAAGAAATACGCGGCTGGGACTTGTACGCTCGACAAGACCGAAGCAATACGCGGCTGGAAGTTGTTCTCTCGACGAAACATAAGCAGTACGCTGCCGGATCTTGTGCGCTCAACGAGACCGAAGCAATACGCGGCTGAAACTTGTACGCTCGGCGAGTCCGAAGCAATACGTGCCTGGAACTTGTACGCTAAATGAGACCGAAGCAATACCCGGCTGCAACTTGTGCGCTCGACGAGACAGAAGCAATACGCTGCTGGAACTTGTGCGCACAACGAGACCGGAGCAATACGCAGCTGGTTCTTATACGCATAACGAGACCGAAGCAATATGCGGCTGGAACTTGTACGCATAACGAGACCGAAGCAATACGCGGCTGGAACATGTGGGCACTACGAGACCGTAGCAATACGCGGCTGGGACTTGTACGCTCGACGAGTCCGAAGCAATACGCGGCTGGAAGCTGTGCTCTCGACGAGACCGAAGCAATACGCGGCTGGAACTTGTACGCATAACGAGACCGAAGCAATCGCGGCTGGGATTGTATGCATAACGAGACGGAAGCAATAGACGCCTGGTACTTGTGTGCTCAACGGGACCAAAGCGATACACGGCTGGAACTTGCATGCTCGACGAGACCGAAGCAATACGCGGCTGGAACTTGTACGCATAACGAGGACGACGCAATCGCGGCTGGGAAATGTACGCATTACGAGACCGAAGCAATACGCGGCTGGACCTTGTACGCATAACGAGACCGAAGCAATACGCGGCTGGAACTTGTACACTCGACGAGACCGAAGCAATATGAGGCTGGATCATGTACGCATAACGAGACCGAAGCAATACGCGCCTGGAACTTGTACGCATAACGAGGCCGACGCAATCGCGGCTGGGAAATGTACGCATTACGAGACCCAAGCAATACGCGGCCAGAACTTGTACGCATAACGAGACCGAAGCAATACCCGGCTGCAAATTGTGCGCTCGACGAGACAGAAGCAATACGCTGCTGGGACTTGTGCGCACGACGAGACCGGAGCAATACGCAGCTGGTTCTTATACGCATAACGAGACCGAAGCAATATGCGGCTGGAACTTGTGCGCATAACGAGACCGAAGCAATACGCGGCTGGAACATGTGGGCACTACGAGACCGTAGCAATACGCGGCTGGGACTTGTACGCTCGACGAGTCCGAAGCAATACGCGACTGGAAGTTGTGCTCTCGACGATACCGAAGCAATACGGGGCTGGAACATGTAAGCATAACGAGACCGAAGCAATACGCGGCTGGTACTTGTACGCCCGACGAGACCGAAGCAATACGCGGCTGGAACATGTACGTATAACGAGACCGAAGCAATACGCGGCGGGAACTTGTACGCATAACGAGACCGAAGCAATCGCGGC
The DNA here is from genome assembly GCA_943735885.1 of Stelis phaeoptera. Lineage (NCBI taxonomy): Eukaryota > Metazoa > Arthropoda > Insecta > Hymenoptera > Megachilidae > Stelis > Stelis phaeoptera. The sequence goes on along the minus strand of CALSEM010000051.1, from coordinate 408,454 downwards.
TGGGACTTGTACGCATAACGAGACCGAAGCAATCGCGGCTGGGACTTGTGTGCTCAAAGGGACCCAAGCGATACACGGCTGGAACTTGCATGCTCGACGAGGGCGAAGCAATACGCGGCTGGAACTTGTACGCATAACGAGACCGAAGCAATACGCGCCTGGAACTTGTGTGCTCAACGGGAACAAAGCGATACACGGCTGGAACTTGCATGCTCGACGAGACCGAAGCAATACGCGGCTGGAACTTGTACACTCGACGGGACCGAAGCAATATGAGGCTGGATCATGTACGCATAACGAGACGGAAGCAATAGACGCCTGGAACTTGTGTGCTCAACGGGACCAAAGCGATACACGGCTGGAACTTGCATGCTCGACGAGACCGAAGCAATACGCGGCTGGAACTTGTACGCATTACGAGGCCGACGCAATCGCGGCTGGGAAATGTACGCATTACGAGACCGAAACACTCGCGGCTGGGACTTGTACGCATAACGAGACCGAAGCAATACGCGGCCGGAACTTGTACGCATAACGAAGCCGAAGCAATCGCGGCAGGGACTTGTACGCATAACGAGACCGAAGCAATACGCGGCTGGAACTTCTACGCTCGACGAGACCGAAGCAATACGCGGCTGGAACTTGTGTGCTCAACGTTACCAAAGCGATACGCGGCTGGAACTTGCATGCTCGACGAGACCGAAGCAATACGCGGCTGGAACTGGTACGCATAACGAGACCGAAGCAATACGCGGATGGAACTTGTACTCATAACGAGACCGAAGCAATACGCGGCTGGATCGTGTGGGCACAACGAGACCGTAGCAATACACGGCTGGGACTTGTGCGCACAACGAAAGCGATGGAATACGCCGCTGGAACTTATACGCTCGACGAGACTGAAGCAATACGCCGCTGGGACTTGTATGGTCGACGAGACCGAAGAAATACGCGGCTGGAACTTGCACGCTAAGCGAGACCGAAGCAATACCCGGCTGCAACTTGTGCGCTCGACGAGACAGAAGCAATACGCTGCTGGAACATGTGCGCACAACGAGACCGGAGCAATACGCAGCTGGTTCTTGTACGCATAACGAGACCGAAGCAAAATGCGGCTGGGAAATGTACGCATTACGAGACCGAAGCAATACGTGGCTGGAACCTGTAGGCATAACGACGCCGAAGCAATCGCGGCTGGGAATTGTACGCATAACGAGACCGAAGCAATACGCGGCTGGAACTTGTACGCATAACGAGACCGAAGCAATACGCGGCTGGAACTTGCACGCTCGACGAGACCGTAGCAATACGCGGCTGGAACTTGTACGCATAACGAGGCCGACGCAATCGCGGCTGGGAAATGTATGCATTACGAGACCGAAGCATTCGCGGCTGGGACTTGCACGCATAACGAGACCGAAGCAATACGCGGCTGGAACTTGTACGCATAACGAGAATGAAGCAATACGCGGCTGGAACGTGTACGCTCGACGAGACCGAAGCAATACGCGGCTGGAACTTGTACGCATAACGCGGCCGACGCAATCGCGGCTCGGCTGGGAAATGTACGCATTACGAGACCGAAGCAATACGCTGCTGGAACTTGTACGCATAACGAGACCGAAGCACTCGCGGCTGGGAAATGTACGCATTACGAGACCGAAGCAATACGCGGCTGGAACTTGTAGGCATAACGAGACCGAAGCAATCGCGGCTGGGATTGTACGCATAACGAGACGGAAGCAATAGACGCCTGGAACTTGTGTGCTCAACGGGACCAAAGCGATACACGGCTGGAACTTGCATGCTCGACGAGACCGAAGCAATACGCGGCTGGAACTTGTACGCATAACGAGGCCGACGCAATCGCTGCTGGGAAATGTACGCATTACGAGACCGAAGCAATACGCGGCTGGACCTTGTACGCATAACGAGACCGAAGCAATACGCGGCTGGAACTTGTACACTCGACGGGACCGAAGCAATATGAGGCTGGATCATGTACGCATAACGAGACGGAAGCAATAGACGCCTGGAACTTGTGTGCTCAACGGGACCAAAGCGATACACGGCTGGAACTTGCATGCTCGACGAGACCGAAGCAATACGCGGCTGGAACTTGTACGCATTACGAGGCCGACGCAATCGCGGCTGGGAAATGTACGCATTACGAGACCGAAGCACTCGCGGCTGGGACTTGTACGCATAACGAGACCGAAGCAATACGCGGCTGGAACTTGTACGCATAACGAGACCGAAGCAATACGCGCCTGGAACTTGTACGCATAACGAGGCCGACGCAATCGCGGCTGGGAAATGTACGCATTACGAGACCCAAGCAATACGCGGCCAGAACTTGTACGCATAACGAGACCGAAGCAATACCCGGCTGCAAATTGTGCGCTCGACGAGACAGAAGCAATACGCTGCTGGGACTTGTGCGCACGACGAGACCGGAGCAATACGCAGCTGGTTCTTATACGCATAACGAGACCGAAGCAATATGCGGCTGGAACTTGTGCGCATAACGAGACCGAAGCAATACGCGGCTGGAACATGTGGGCACTACGAGACCGTAGCAATACGCGGCTGGGACTTGTACGCTCGACGAGTCCGAAGCAATACGCGACTGGAAGTTGTGCTCTCGACGATACCGAAGCAATACGGGGCTGGAACATGTAAGCATAACGAGACCGAAGCAATACGCGGCTGGTACTTGTACGCCCGACGAGACCGAAGCAATACGCGGCTGGAACATGTACGTATAACGAGACCGAAGCAATACGCGGCGGGAACTTGTACGCATAACGAGACCGAAGCAATCGCGGCTGGGACTTGTACGCATAACGAGACCGAAGCAATCGCGGCTGGGACTTGTGTGCTCAAAGGGACCCAAGCGATACACGGCTGGAACTTGCATGCTCGACGAGGGCGAAGCAATACGCGGCTGGAACTTGTACGCATAACGAGACCGAAGCAATACGCGCCTGGAACTTGTGTGCTCAACGGGAACAAAGCGATACACGGCTGGAACTTGCATGCTCGACGAGACCGAAGCAATACGCGGCTGGAACTTGTACGCATAACGAGGCCGTCGCAATCGCGGCTGGGAAATGTACGCATAACGAGACCGAAGCAATCGCGGCTGGAACTTGTACGCATAACGAGACCGAAGCAATCGCGGCTGGGACTTGTGTGCTCAAAGGGACCAAAGCGATACACGGCTGGAACTTGCATGCTCGACGAGGCCGAAGCAATACGCGGCTGGAACTTGTGCGCATAACGAGGCCGACGCAATCGCGGCTGGGAAATGTACGCATTACGAGACCGAAGCAATACGCGCCTGGAACCTGTGTGCTCAACGGGACCAAAGCGATACACGGCTGGAACTTGCATGCAGACGAGACCGAAGCAATACACGGCTGGAACTTGTACGCATAACGAGACCGAAGCAATACGCGGGTGGAACATGTACGCATAACGAGACCGAAGCAATACGCGGCTGGAACTTGTGTGCTCAACGGGACCAAAGCGATACACGGCTGGAACTTGTACGCATAACGAGACCGAAGCACTCGCGGTTGGGACTTGTACGCATAACGAGACCGAAGCAATACGCGGCTGGAACATGTGGGCACAACGAGACCGTAGCAATACGCGGCTGGAAGTTATGCTCTCGACGAGACACAAACAATACGTGGCTGGAAATTGTACGCTCGACGAGACCGAAGCAATACGCCGCTGGGACTTGTATGGTCGACGAGACCGAAGAAATACGCAGCTGGAACGTGTACGCATAACGAGACCGAAGCAACACGCGGCTGGTTCTTGTACGCATAACGAGACCGATGCAATATGCGGCTGGAACTTGTACGGATAACGAGACCGAAGCAATGCGCGGCTGGAACATGTGGGCACAACGAGACCGTAGCAATTCGCGGCTGGGACTTGTACGCTCAACGATTCCGAAGCAATACGCGGCTGGGAGTTGTGCTCTCGACGAGACAGAAGCAATACGTGGCTGGAAGTTGTACGCTCGACGAGACTGAAGCAATACGCCGCTGGGACTTGTATGGTCGACGAGACCGAAGAAATACGCGGCTGGAACTTGTAAGCATAACGAGACCGAAGCAATACGCGGCTGGTACTTGTACGCCCGACGAGACCGAAGCAATACGCGGCTGGAACATGTACGTATAACGAGACCGAAGCAATACGCGGCGGGAACTTGTACGCATAACGAGACCGAAGCAATCGCGGCTGGGATTGTACGCATAACGTGACGGAAGCAATAGACGCCAGGAACTTGTGTGCTCAACGGAACCAAAGCGATACACGGCTGCAACTTGCATGCTCGACGAGACCGAAGCAATACGCGGCTGGAACTTGTACGCATAACGAGGCCAACGCAATCGCGGCTGGGAAGTGTTCGCATTACGAGACCGAAGCAACACGCGGCTGGACCTTGTACGCATAACGAGACCGAAACAATACGCGGCTGGAACTTGTACACTCGACGAGACCGAAGCAATATGAGGCTGGATCATGTACGCATAACGAGACCGAAGCAATCGCGGCTGGGATTGTACGCATAACGAGACGGAAGCAATAGACGCCTGGAACTTGTGTGCTCAACGGGACCAAAGCGATACACGGCTGGAACTTGCATGCTCGACGAGACCGAAGCAATACGCGGCTGGAACTTGTACGCATAACGAGGCCGACGCAATCGCGGCTGGGAAATGTACGCATTTCGAGACCGAAACACTCGCGGCTGGGACTTGTACGCATAACGAGACCGAAGCAATACGCGGCTGGAACTTGTACGCATAACGAGACCGAAGCAATACGCGCCTGGAACTTGTACGCATAACGAGGCCGACGCAATCGCGGCAGGGAAATGTACGCATTACGAGACCCAAGCAATACGCGGCCAGAACTTGAACACATAACGAGACCGAAGCAATACCCGGCTGCAACTTGTGCGCTCGACCAGACAGAAGCAATACGCTGCTGGAACTTGTGCGCACAACGAGACCGGAGCAATACGCAGCTGGTTCTTGTACGCATAACGAGATCGAAGCAATATGCGGCTGGAACTTGTACGCATAACGAGACCGAAGCAATACGCTGCTGGAACATGTGGGCACTACGAGACCGTAGCAATACGCGGCTGGGACTTGTACGCTCGACGAATCCGAAGCAATACGCGGCTGGAAGTTGTGCTCTCGACGAGACCGAAGCAATACGCGGCTGGAACTTGTACGCATAACGAGACCGAAGCAATCGCGGCTGGGATTGTACGCATAACGAGACGGAAGCAATAGACGCCTGGAACTTGTGTGCTCGACGGGACCAAAGCGATACACGGCTGGAATTTGCATGCTCGACGAGACCGAAGCAATACGCGGCTGGTACTTGTACGCATAACGAGGCCGACGCAATCGCTGCTGGGAAATGTACGCATTACGAGACCGAAGCAATACGCGGCTGGACCTTGTACGCATAACGAGACCGAAGCAATACGCGGCTGGAACTTGTACACTCGACGGGACCGAAGCAATATGAGGCTGGATCATGTACGCATAACGAGACGGAAGCAATAGACGCCTGGAACTTGTGTGCTCAACGGGACCAAAGCGATACACGGCTGGAACTTGCATGCTCGACGAGACCGAAGCAATACGCGGCTGGAACTTGTACGCATTACGAGGCCGACGCAATCGCGGCTGGGAAATGTACGCATTACGAGACCGAAACACTCGCGGCTGGGACTTGTACGCATAACGAGACCGAAGCAATACGCGGCCGGAACTTGTACGCATAACGAAGCCGAAGCAATCGCGGCAGGGACTTGTACGCATAACGAGACCGAAGCAATACGCGGCTGGAACTTCTACGCTCGACGAGACCGAAGCAATACGCGGCTGGAACTTGTGTGCTCAACGTTACCAAAGCGATACGCGGCTGGAACTTGCATGCTCGACGAGACCGAAGCAATACGCGGCTGGAACTGGTACGCATAACGAGACCGAAGCAATACGCGGATGGAACTTGTACTCATAACGAGACCGAAGCAATACGCGGCTGGATCGTGTGGGCACAACGAGACCGTAGCAATACACGGCTGGGACTTGTGCGCACAACGAAAGCGATGGAATACGCCGCTGGAACTTATACGCTCGACGAGACTGAAGCAATACGCCGCTGGGACTTGTATGGTCGACGAGACCGAAGAAATACGCGGCTGGAACTTGCACGCTAAGCGAGACCGAAGCAATACCCGGCTGCAACTTGTGCGCTCGACGAGACAGAAGCAATACGCTGCTGGAACATGTGCGCACAACGAGACCGGAGCAATACGCAGCTGGTTCTTGTACGCATAACGAGACCGAAGCAAAATGCGGCTGGGAAATGTACGCATTACGAGACCGAAGCAATACGTGGCTGGAACCTGTAGGCATAACGACGCCGAAGCAATCGCGGCTGGGAATTGTACGCATAACGAGACCGAAGCAATACGCGGCTGGAACTTGTACGCATAACGAGACCGAAGCAATACGCGGCTGGAACTTGCACGCTCGACGAGACCGTAGCAATACGCGGCTGGAACTTGTACGCATAACGAGGCCGACGCAATCGCGGCTGGGAAATGTATGCATTACGAGACCGAAGCATTCGCGGCTGGGACTTGCACGCATAACGAGACCGAAGCAATACGCGGCTGGAACTTGTACGCATAACGAGAATGAAGCAATACGCGGCTGGAACGTGTACGCTCGACGAGACCGAAGCAATACGCGGCTGGAACTTGTACGCATAACGCGGCCGACGCAATCGCGGCTCGGCTGGGAAATGTACGCATTACGAGACCGAAGCAATACGCTGCTGGAACTTGTACGCATAACGAGACCGAAGCACTCGCGGCTGGGAAATGTACGCATTACGAGACCGAAGCAATACGCGGCTGGAACTTGTAGGCATAACGAGACCGAAGCAATCGCGGCTGGGATTGTACGCATAACGAGACGGAAGCAATAGACGCCTGGAACTTGTGTGCTCAACGGGACCAAAGCGATACACGGCTGAAACTTGCATGCTCGACGAGACCGAAGCAATACGCGGCTGGAACTTGTACGCATAACGAGGCCGACGCAATCGCTGCTGGGAAATGTACGCATTACGAGACCGAAGCAATACGCGGCTGGACCTTGTACGCATAACGAGACCGAAGCAATACGCGGCTGGAACTTGTACACTCGACGGGACCGAAGCAATATGAGGCTGGATCATGTACGCATAACGAGACGGAAGCAATAGACGCCTGGAACTTGTGTGCTCAACGGGACCAAAGCGATACACGGCTGGAACTTGCATGCTCGACGAGACCGAAGCAATACGCGGCTGGAACTTGTACGCATTACGAGGCCGACGCAATCGCGGCTGGGAAATGTACGCATTACGAGACCGAAGCACTCGCGGCTGGGACTTGTACGCATAACGAGACCGAAGCAATACGCGGCTGGAACTTGTACGCATAACGAGACCGAAGCAATACGCGGCTGGAACTTGTACGCATAACGAGGCCGTCGCAATCGCGGCTGGGAAATGTACGCATAACGAGACCGAAGCAATCGCGGCTGGAACTTGTACGCATAACGAGACCGAAGCAATCGCGGCTGGGACTTGTGTGCTCAAAGGGACCAAAGCGATACACGGCTGGAACTTGCATGCTCGACGAGGCCGAAGCAATACGCGGCTGGAACTTGTGCGCATAACGAGGCCGACGCAATCGCGGCTGGGAAATGTACGCATTACGAGACCGAAGCAATACGCGCCTGGAACCTGTGTGCTCAACGGGACCAAAGCGATACACGGCTGGAACTTGCATGCAGACGAGACCGAAGCAATACACGGCTGGAACTTGTACGCATAACGAGACCGAAGCAATACGCGGGTGGAACATGTACGCATAACGAGACCGAAGCAATACGCGGCTGGAACTTGTGTGCTCAACGGGACCAAAGCGATACACGGCTGGAACTTGTACGCATAACGAGACCGAAGCACTCGCGGTTGGGACTTGTACGCATAACGAGACCGAAGCAATACGCGGCTGGAACATGTGGGCACAACGAGACCGTAGCAATACGCGGCTGGAAGTTATGCTCTCGACGAGACACAAACAATACGTGGCTGGAAATTGTACGCTCGACGAGACCGAAGCAATACGCCGCTGGGACTTGTATGGTCGACGAGACCGAAGAAATACGCAGCTGGAACGTGTACGCATAACGAGACCGAAGCAACACGCGGCTGGTTCTTGTACGCATAACGAGACCGATGCAATATGCGGCTGGAACTTGTACGGATAACGAGACCGAAGCAATGCGCGGCTGGAACATGTGGGCACAACGAGACCGTAGCAATTCGCGGCTGGGACTTGTACGCTCAACGATTCCGAAGCAATACGCGGCTGGGAGTTGTGCTCTCGACGAGACAGAAGCAATACGTGGCTGGAAGTTGTACGCTCGACGAGACTGAAGCAATACGCCGCTGGGACTTGTATGGTCGACGAGACCGAAGAAATACGCGGCTGGAACTTGTACGCTGTACAAGACCGAAGCAATACGAGGCTGGGTCTTGTACGCATAACGAGATCGAAGCAATACCCGGCTGGAACTTGTGCGCTCGACGAGACCGAAGCAATACGCGGCTGGGACTTGTACGCATAACGAGACCGAAGCAATACGCGGCTGGAACTTGTACGCATAACGAGACCGAAGCAATACGCGCCTGGAACTTGTACGCTCGACGAGACCGAAGCAATACGCGGCTGGAACATGTAAGCATAACGAGACCGAAGCAATACGCGGCTGGTACTTGTACGCCCGACGAGACCGAAGCAATACGCGGCTGGAACATGTACGTATAACGAGACCGAAGCAATACGCGGCGGGAACTTGTACGCATAACGAGACCGAAGCAATCGCGGCTGGGATTGTACGCATAACGTGACGGAAGCAATAGACGCCAGGAACTTGTGTGCTCAACGGAACCAAAGCGATACACGGCTGCAACTTGCATGCTCGACGAGACCGAAGCAATACGCGGCTGGAACTTGTACGCATAACGAGGCCAACGCAATCGCGGCTGGGAAGTGTTCGCATTACGAGACCGAAGCAACACGCGGCTGGACCTTGTACGCATAACGAGACCGAAACAATACGCGGCTGGAACTTGTACACTCGACGAGACCGAAGCAATATGAGGCTGGATCATGTACGCATAACGAGACCGAAGCAATCGCGGCTGGGATTGTACGCATAACGAGACGGAAGCAATAGACGCCTGGAACTTGTGTGCTCAACGGGACCAAAGCGATACACGGCTGGAACTTGCATGCTCGACGAGACCGAAGCAATACGCGGCTGGAACTTGTACGCATAACGAGGCCGACGCAATCGCGGCTGGGAAATGTACGCATTTCGAGACCGAAACACTCGCGGCTGGGACTTGTACGCATAACGAGACCGAAGCAATACGCGGCTGGAACTTGTACGCATAACGAGACCGAAGCAATACGCGCCTGGAACTTGTACGCATAACGAGGCCGACGCAATCGCGGCAGGGAAATGTACGCATTACGAGACCCAAGCAATACGCGGCCAGAACTTGAACACATAACGAGACCGAAGCAATACCCGGCTGCAACTTGTGCGCTCGACCAGACAGAAGCAATACGCTGCTGGAACTTGTGCGCACAACGAGACCGGAGCAATACGCAGCTGGTTCTTGTACGCATAACGAGATCGAAGCAATATGCGGCTGGAACTTGTACGCATAACGAGACCGAAGCAATACGCTGCTGGAACATGTGGGCACTACGAGACCGTAGCAATACGCGGCTGGGACTTGTACGCTCGACGAATCCGAAGCAATACGCGGCTGGAAGTTGTGCTCTCGACGAGACCGAAGCAATACGCGGCTGGAACTTGTACGCATAACGAGACCGAAGCAATCGCGGCTGGGATTGTACGCATAACGAGACGGAAGCAATAGACGCCTGGAACTTGTGTGCTCGACGGGACCAAAGCGATACACGGCTGGAATTTGCATGCTCGACGAGACCGAAGCAATACGCGGCTGGTACTTGTACGCATAACGAGGCCGACGCAATCGCTGCTGGGAAATGTACGCATTACGAGACCGAAGCAATACGCGGCTGGACCTTGTACGCATAACGAGACCGAAGCAATACGCGGCTGGAACTTGTACACTCGACGGGACCGAAGCAATATGAGGCTGGATCATGTACGCATAACGAGACGGAAGCAATAGACGCCTGGAACTTGTGTGCTCAACGGGACCAAAGCGATACACGGCTGGAACTTGCATGCTCGACGAGACCGAAGCAATACGCGGCTGGAACTTGTACGCATTACGAGGCCGACGCAATCGCGGCTGGGAAATGTACGCATTACGAGACCGAAACACTCGCGGCTGGGACTTGTACGCATAACGAGACCGAAGCAATACGCGGCCGGAACTTGTACGCATAACGAAGCCGAAGCAATCGCGGCAGGGACTTGTACGCATAACGAGACCGAAGCAATACGCGGCTGGAACTTCTACGCTCGACGAGACCGAAGCAATACGCGGCTGGAACTTGTGTGCTCAACGTTACCAAAGCGATACGCGGCTGGAACTTGCATGCTCGACGAGACCGAAGCAATACGCGGCTGGAACTGGTACGCATAACGAGACCGAAGCAATACGCGGATGGAACTTGTACTCATAACGAGACCGAAGCAATACGCGGCTGGATCGTGTGGGCACAACGAGACCGTAGCAATACACGGCTGGGACTTGTGCGCACAACGAAAGCGATGGAATACGCCGCTGGAACTTATACGCTCGACGAGACTGAAGCAATACGCCGCTGGGACTTGTATGGTCGACGAGACCGAAGAAATACGCGGCTGGAACTTGCACGCTAAGCGAGACCGAAGCAATACCCGGCTGCAACTTGTGCGCTCGACGAGACAGAAGCAATACGCTGCTGGAACATGTGCGCACAACGAGACCGGAGCAATACGCAGCTGGTTCTTGTACGCATAACGAGACCGAAGCAAAATGCGGCTGGGAAATGTACGCATTACGAGACCGAAGCAATACGTGGCTGGAACCTGTAGGCATAACGACGCCGAAGCAATCGCGGCTGGGAATTGTACGCATAACGAGACCGAAGCAATACGCGGCTGGAACTTGTACGCATAACGAGACCGAAGCAATACGCGGCTGGAACTTGTACGCTCGACGAGACCGTAGCAATACGCGGCTGGAACTTGTACGCATAACGAGGCCGACGCAATCGCGGCTGGGAAATGTATGCATTACGAGACCGAAGCATTCGCGGCTGGGACTTGCACGCATAACGAGACCGAAGCAATACGCGGCTGGAACTTGTACGCATAACGAGAATGAAGCAATACGCGGCTGGAACGTGTACGCTCGACGAGACCGAAGCAATACGCGGCTGGAACTTGTACGCATAACGCGGCCGACGCAATCGCGGCTCGGCTGGGAAATGTACGCATTACGAGACCGAAGCAATACGCTGCTGGAACTTGTACGCATAACGAGACCGAAGCACTCGCGGCTGGGAAATGTACGCATTACGAGACCGAAGCAATACGCGGCTGGAACTTGTAGGCATAACGAGACCGAAGCAATCGCGGCTGGGATTGTACGCATAACGAGACGGAAGCAATAGACGCCTGGAACTTGTGTGCTCAACGGGACCAAAGCGATACACGGCTGGAACTTGCATGCTCGACGAGACCGAAGCAATACGCGGCTGGAACTTGTACGCATAATGAGACCGAAACAATACGCAGCTGGAGCTTGTACGCACAACGAGACCGAAGCATACGCGGCTGGAACTTGTACGCGTAGCGAGTCGGAAGCAATACGTCGCTGGCACTTGTACTCTCGACGAGACCGAAGCAATCCGCGGCTGGGACTTGTGCGCACAACGAGACCGAAGCAATACGCGGCTGGAACTTGTACGCTGTACGAGGCCGAAGCAATATGAGGCTGGATCTTGTACGCGTAGCGAGACCGATGCAATACGCCCCAGGATCTTGTACGCTTATGGAGGCCGAAGCAATACGAGGCTGGGACTTGTACGCATAACGAGACCGAAGCAATACGCGGCTGGAACTTGTGCGCACAACGAGACCGAAGCAATACGCCGCTGGAACTTGTACGCATAACAAGACCGAAGCGATACGTAGCTGGAACTTGTGCGCATGATGAGACCGAAGCAATACGTACCTGGAATTTGTACCCATAATGAGACCGAAGCAATACGTACCTGGAACTTGTACGCATATCGAGAAAGTAGCAACACGCGGCTGCAACTTGTACGCATAACGAGACCGTAGTAACACGCGGCTGGAACTTATACGCTCGACGAGACCGATGCAATACGCGGCTGGAACTTGTTCGCATAACGAGACCGAACCAATACGCAGCTGGAACGTGTACGCTCGACGAGACCGAAGCAATACGTACCTGGAGCTTGTACACTAAACGAGACCGAAGCCATACGTACCTGGAACTCGTACGCATAACGAGACCGATGCGATACGCTGCTGGAACTTGAACACTAAACGAGACCGAAGCAATACGTACCTGGAACTTGTACGCATAACGGGACCGTAGCAACACGCGGCTGCAACTTGTACGCATAACGAGATCGTAGCAACACGCGGCTGGAACTTGTACGCTCGACGAGACCGAAGCAATACGCGGCTGGAAATTGTACGCTCGACGAGACCGAAGCAATACGCGGTTGGAACTTGTACGCATAACGAGACCGAAGCAGTACGCGGCAGGAACTCGAGGCATACAAGTCCCAGCCGCGTATTGCTTCGGTCTCGTCGAGCGTGAAAGTCCCAGCCACGTATTGCTTCGGTCTCGTTATGCGTACAAGTTCCAGGGGCGTATTGCTTCGGTCTCGTTATGCGTACAAGTTCCAGCCGCGTATTGCTTCGGTCTCGTTATGCGTACAAGTCCCAGCCGCGTATTGCTTCGGTCTCGTCGAGCGTACAAGTTCCAGCCGCGTATTGCTTCGGTCTCGTTATGCGAACAAGTTCCAGGGGCGTATTGATTCGGTCTCGTTATGCGTACAAGTCGCAGCCACGTATTGCTTCGGTCTCGTTATGCGTACAAGTCTCAGCCGCGTATTGCTTCGGTCTCGTTTAGCGAACAATTTCCAGCCGCGTATTGCTTCGGTGTCGTCGAGCGTACAAGTTCCAGCCGGGTATTGCTTCAGTCTCGTTTGGCGTACAAGTTCCAGCCGGGTATTGCTTCGGTCTCGTTTGGCGTACAAGTTCCAGCCGCGTATTGCTTCGGTCTCGTGAAGCGTACAAGTTCCAGCAGCGTGTTGCTTCGCTCTCATTATGCGTACAAGTTCCAGCCGCGTGTAGCTTCGGTCTCGTCGAGCGTACAAGTTCCAGCCGCGTGTTGCTTCGGTCTCGTTATGCATACAAGTTCAAGCCGCGCATTGCTTCAGTCTCGTCGAGCATACAAGTTCGAGCCGCGTGTTGCTTCGGTCTCGTTATGCATACATGTTCCAGCCGCGTGTAGCTTCGGTCTCGTTATGCATACAAGTTCCCGCCGCGTGTTGCTTCGGTCTCGTAGGGCGTACAAGTTCCAACCGCGTATAGCTGTGGCCTCGTTATGCATACAAGTCCCAGCCGCGTATTGCTTCGGTCTCGTCGAGCGTGAAAGTCCCAGCCACGTATTGCTTCGGTCTCGTTATGCGTACAAGTTCCAGGGGCGTATTGCTTCGGTCTCGTTATGCGTACAAGTTCCAGCCGCGTATTGCTTCGGTCTCGTTATGCGTACAAGTTCCAGCGTGTATTGCTTCGGTCTCTTCTGGAGTACAAGTTCCAGCTGCGTATTGCTTCGGTCTCGTTATGCGTTCAAGTCCCAGCTACGTATTGCTTCGGTCTCGTTAGGCGTACAAGTTCCAGCGGCGTATTGCTTCGTTCTCGTACAGCGTACAAGTTCCAGCGGCGTATTGCTTCGGTCTCGTTATGCGTACAAGTTCCAGCGTGTATTGCTTCGGTCTCGTTATGCGTACAAGTCCCAGCCGCGTATTGCTTCGTTCTCGTACAGCGTACAAGTTCCAGCAGCGTATTGCTTCGGTCGCATTATGCGTAGAAGTTCCAGCCGTGTATTGCTTCGGTCTTGTCGAGAGTACAAGTTCCAGCCGCGTATTGCTTCGGTCTCGTGAAGAGTACAAGTTCCAGCCGCGTATTGCTTCGGTCTTGTCCAGCGTACAAGTCCCAGCCACGTATCGCTTCGGTGTCGTTATGCGAACAAGTTCCAGGGGCGTATTGATTCGGTCTCGTTATGCGTACAAGTCGCAGCCACGTATTGCTTCGGTCTCGTTATGCGTACAAGTTCCAGCGGCGTATTGCTTCGGTCGCGTTATGCGCACAAGTTACAGCCGCGTATTGCTTCGGTCTCGTTATGCGTACAAGTCCCAGCCGCGTATTGCTTCGGTCTCGTCGAGCGTACAAGTTCCAGCCGCATATTGCTTCAGTCTCGTCTGGAGTACAAGTTCCAGCTGCGTATTGCATCGGTCTCGTTATGCGTACAAGTTCCAGCCGCGTATTGCTTCGGTCTCGTTATGCGTTCAAGTCCCAGCTACGTATTGCTTCGGTCTCGTTAGGCGTACAAGTTCCAGCGGCGTATTGCTTCGTTCTCGTACAGCGTACAAGTTCCAGCGGCGTATTGCTTCGGTCTCGTTATGCGTACAAGTTCCAGCGTGTATTGCTTCGGTCTCGTTATGCGTACAAGTCCCAGCCGCGTATTGCTTCGTTCTCGTACAGCGTACAAGTTCCAGCAGCGTATTGCTTCGGTCGCATTATGCGTACAAGTTCCAGCCGTGTATTGCTTCGGTCTTGTCGAGAGTACAAGTTCCAGCCGCGTATTGCTTCGGTCTCGTGAAGAGTACAAGTTCCAGCCGCGTATTGCTTCGGTCTTGTCCAGCGTACAAGTCCCAGCCACGTATCGCTTCGGTCTCGTTATGCGTACATTTTCTAGGGGCGTATTGCTTCGGTCTCGTTATGCGTACAAGTTCCACCCGCGTATTGCTTCGGTCTCGTCGAGAGTACAAGTTCCAGCTGCGTATTGCTTCGGTCTCGTCGAGAGTACAAGTTCCAGCTGCGTATTGCTTCGGTCTCGTTATACGTTCAAGTCCCAGCCACGTGTTGCTTCGGTCTCGTCGAGCGTACAAGTCCCAGTCGCGTATTGCTTCGGTCTCGTTATGCGAACAAGTTCCAGGGGCGTATTGCTTCGGTCTCGTTATGCGTACAAGTTCCAGCAGCGTATTGCTTCGGTCTTGTGGAGCGCAGAAGTTCCAGCCGCGTATTGCTTCGGTGTCGTCGAGCGTACAAGTTCCAGCCGCATATTGCTTCGGTCTCGTCGAGAGTACAAGTTCCAGCTGCGTATTGCTTCGGTCTCGTTATGCGTTCAAGTCCCAGCCACGTATTGCTTCGGTCTCGTCGAGCGTACAAGTCCCAGCCGCGTATTGCTTCGGTCTCGTTATGCGCACAAGTTCCAGCAGCGTATTGCTTCGGTCTCGTCGAGTGTAAAGATTCCAGCAGTGTATTGCTTCGGTCTCGTTTAGCGTACAAGGTCCAGCCGCGCATTGCTTCGGTCTCGTCGAGAGTACAAGTTCCAGCTGCGTATTGCTTCGGTCGCGTTACGCGTACAAGTTCCAGCTGTGTATTGCTTCGGTCTTGTCGAGAGTACAAGTTCCAGCCGCGTATTGCTTCGGTGTCGTTATGCGAACAAGTTCCAGGGGCGTATTGATTCGGTCTCGTTATGCGTACAAGTCGCAGCCACGTATTGCTTCGGTCTAGTTATGCGTACAAGTTCCAGCGGCGTATTGCTTCGGTCTCGTCTAGCGTACACGTTCCAGTAACGTATTGCTTCGGTCTCGTCGAGCGTACAATTGCCAGCTGCGTATTGCTTTGACTGCGCATACGTACAAGCTCCTGCCGCGTATTGCTTCGGTCTCGCTATGCGTTCAAGTTCCAGCAGCGTATTGCTTCGGTCTCGTCGAGTGTAAAGGTTCCAGCAGCGTATTGCTTCGGTCTCGTTATGCGAACAATTTCCAGAGGCGTATTGCTTCGCTCTCGTTATGCGTACAAGTTCCTGACGCGTATTGCTTCGGTCGCGTTATGCGTACAAGTTCTATTCGCGTATTGCTTCGGTCTCGTTTTGCGTACATGCTCCAGCCGCGTATTGCATCGGTCTCAACGAGCGCACAAGTTCCAGCCGGGAATTGCTTCGTCCTCGTTTAGCGTACAAGTTCCAGCCGCGTATTGCTTCGGTCTCGTTATGCGTACAAGTTCCAGCCGCGTATTGCTTCGGTCTCGTTATGCGTTCAAGTCCCAGCTACGTATTGCTTCGGTCTCGTTAGGCGTACAAGTTCCAGCGGCGTATTGCTTCGTTCTCGTACAGCGTACAAGTTCCAGCGGCGTATTGCTTCGGTCTCGTTATGCGTACAAGTTCCAGCGTGTATTGCTTCGGTCTCGTTATGCGTACAAGTCCCAGCCGCGTATTGCTTCGTTCTCGTACAGCGTACAAGTTCCAGCTGCGTATTGCTTCGGTCTCGTTATACGTTCAAGTCCCAGCCACGTGTTGCTTCGGTCTCGTCGAGCGTACAAGTCCCAGTCGCGTATTGCTTCGGTCTCGTTATGCGAACAAGTTCCAGGGGCGTATTGATTCGGTCTCGATATGCGTACAAGTCGCAGCCATGTATTGCTTCGGTCTCGTTATGCGTACAAGTTCCAGCAGCGTATTGCTTCGGTCTTGTGGAGCGCAGAAGTTCCAGCCGCGTATTGCTTCGGTGTCGTCGAGCGTACAAGTTCCAGCCGCATATTGCTTCGGTCTCGTCGAGAGTACAAGTTCCAGCTGCGTATTGCTTCGGTCTCGTTATGCGTTCAAGTCCCAGCCACGTATTGCTTCGGTCTCGTCGAGCGTACAAGTCCCAGCCGCGTATTGCTTCGGTCTCGTTATGCGCACAAGTTCCAGCAGCGTATTGCTTCGGTCTCGTCGAGTGTAAAGATTCCAGCAGTGTATTGCTTCGGTCTCGTTTAGCGTACAAGGTCCAGCCGCGCATTGCTTCGGTCTCGTCGAGAGTACAAGTTCCAGCTGCGTATTGGCTTCGGTCGCGTTATGCGTACAAGTTCCAGCTGTGTATTGCTTCGGTCTTGTCGAGAGTACAAGTTCCAGCCGCGTATTGCTTCGGTCTCGTGAAGAGTACAAGTTCCAGCCGCGTATTGCTTCGGTGTCGTTATGCGAACAAGTTCCAGGGGCGTATTGATTCGGTCTCGTTATGCGTACAAGTCGCAGCCACGTATTGCTTCGGTCTAGTTATGCGTACAAGTTCCAGCGGCGTATTGCTTCGGTCTCGTCTAGCGTACACGTTCCAGTAACGTATTGCTTCGGTCTCGTCGAGCGTACAATTGCCAGCTGCGTATTGCTTTAACTGCGCATACGTACAAGCTCCTGCCGCGTATTGCTTCGGTCTCGCTATGCGTTCAAGTTCCAGCAGCGTATTGCTTCGGTCTCGTCGAGTGTAAAGGTTCCAGCAGCGTATTGCTTCGGTCTCGTTATGCGAACAATTTCCAGAGGCGTATTGCTTCGCTCTCGTTATGCGTACAAGTTCCTGACGCGTATTGCTTCGGTCGCGTTATGCGTACAAGTTCTATTCGCGTATTGCTTCGGTCTCGTTTTGCGTACATGCTCCAGCCGCGTATTGCATCGGTCTCAACGAGCGCACAAGTTCCAGCCGGGAATTGCTTCGTCCTCGTTTAGCGTACAAGTTCCAGCCGCGTATTGCTTCGGTCTCGTCGAGCGTACAAGTTCCAGCTGCGTATTGCTTTCACCGCGCATACGTACAAGCCCTTGCCGCGTATTGCTTCGGTCTCGCTATGCGTTCAAGTTCCAGCAGCGTATTGCTTAGGTCTCGTCGAGTGTATAGGTTCCAGCAGCGTAATGCTTCGGTCTCGTTATGCGAACAAGTTCCGGGGCGTATTGCTTCGCTCTCGTTATGCGAGCAAGTTCCAGCCTCGTATTGCTTCGGTCGCGTTATGCGCACAAGTTACAGCCGCGTATTGCTTCGGTCTCGTTATGCGTACAAGTCCCAGCCGCGTATTGCTTCGGTCTCGTCGAGCGTACAAGTTCCACCCGCATATTGCTTCAGTCTCGTCGAGAGTACAAGTTCCAGCTGCGTATTGCTTCGGTCTCGTTATGCGTTCAAGTCCGAGCCACGTATTGCTTCGGTCTCGTTATGCGTACAAGTCCCAGCCGCGTATTGCTTCGGTCTCGTCGAGCGTACAAGTTCCAGCCGCGTATTGCTTCGGTCTCGTTATGCGAACAAGTTCCAGGGGCGTATTGATTCGGTCTCGTTATGCGTACAAGTCGCAGCCACGTATTGCTTCGGTCCCGTTATGCGTACAAGTTCCAGCGGCGTATTGCTTCGGTCTCGTTATGCATACAAGTTCCTGCCGCGTATTGCTTCGGTCGCGTTGTGCGTACAAGTTCCAGCCGCGTATTGCTTCGGTCTCGGCGAGTGTAAAGGTTCCAGAAGCGTATTGCTTCGGTCGCGTTATGCGCACAAGTTACAGCCGCGTATTGCTTCGGTCTCGTTATGCGTACAAGTCCCAGCCGCGTAT
Source organism: Stelis phaeoptera (assembly GCA_943735885.1). Lineage (NCBI taxonomy): Eukaryota > Metazoa > Arthropoda > Insecta > Hymenoptera > Megachilidae > Stelis > Stelis phaeoptera. The sequence goes on along the minus strand of CALSEM010000051.1, from coordinate 389,687 downwards.
TGCTTCGGTCTCGTCGAGCGTACAAGTTCCAGCCGCATATTGCTTCAGTCTCGTCTGGAGTACAAGTTCCAGCTGCGTATTGCTTCGGTCTCGTTATGCGTTCAAGTCCCAGCCACGTATTGCTTCGGTCTGGTTAGACGTACAAGTTCCAGCGTCGTATTGCTTCGGTCTCGTTATACGTTCAAGTCGCAGCCACGTATTGCTTCGGTCTCTTCGAGCGTACAAGTCCCAGCCGCGTATTGCTTCGGTCTCGTTATGCGAACAAGTTCCAGGGGCGTATTGATTCGGTCTCGTTATGCGTACAAGTCGCAGCCACGTATTGCTTCGGTCTCGTTATGCGTACAGGTTCCAGCGGCGTATTGCTTCCGTCTCGTCCAGCGTACACGTTCCAGCAACGTATTGCTTCGGTCTCGTCGAGCGTACAATTTCCAGCTGCGTATTGCTTTGACTGCGCATACGTACAAGCTCCTGCCGCGTATTGCTTCGATCTCGCTATGCGTTCAAGTTCCAGCAGCGTATTGCTTCGGTCGCGTTATGCGTACAAGTTCCAGCCGTGTATTGCTTCGGTCTTGTCGAGAGTACAAGTTCCAGCCGCGTATTGCTTCGGTCTCGTCGAGCGTACAAGTTCCAGCCGCGTACTGCTTTGGTCTCGTTATGCGTACAAGTCTCAGCCGCGTATTGCTTCGGTCTCGTTTAGCGAACAAGTTCCAGCCGCGTATTGCTTCGGTGTCGTCGAGCGTACAAGTTCCAGCCGGGTATTGCTTCAGTCTCGTTTGGCGTACAAGTTCCAGCCGGGTATTGCTTCGGTCTCGTTTGGCGTACAAGTTCCAGCCGCGTATTGCTTCGGTCTCGTTATGCGTACAAGTTCCAGCCGCGTATTGCTTCGGTCTCGTTATGCGTACAAGTTCCAGCGTGTATTGCTTCGGTCTCTTCTGGAGTACAAGTTCCAGCTGCGTATTGCTTCGGTCTCGTTATGCGTTCAAGTCCCAGCTACGTATTGCTTCGGTCTCGTTAGGCGTACAAGTTCCAGCGGCGTATTGCTTCGTTCTCGTACAGCGTACAAGTTCCAGCGGCGTATTGCTTCGGTCTCGTTATGCGTACAAGTTCCAGCGTGTATTGCTTCGGTCTCGTTATGCGTACAAGTCCCAGCCGCGTATTGCTTCGTTCTCGTACAGCGTACAAGTTCCAGCAGCGTATTGCTTCGGTCGCATTATGCGTACAAGTTCCAGCCGTGTATTGCTTCGGTCTTGTCGAGAGTACAAGTTCCAGCCGCGTATTGCTTCGGTCTCGTGAAGAGTACAAGTTCCAGCCGCGTATTGCTTCGGTCTTGTCCAGCGTACAAGTCCTAGCCACGTATCGCTTCGGTCTCGTTATGCGTACATTTTCTAGGGGCGTATTGCTTCGGTCTCGTTATGCGTACAAGTTCCACCCGCGTATTGCTTCGGTTTCGTCGAGAGTACAAGTTCCAGCTGCGTATTGCTTCGGTCTCGTTATACGTTCAAGTCCCAGCCACGTGTTGCTTCGGTCTCGTCGAGCGTACAAGTCCCAGTCGCGTATTGCTTCTGTCTCGTTATGCGAACAAGTTCCAGGGGCGTATTGATTCGGTCCCGATATGCGTACAAGTCGCAGCCATGTATTGCTTCGGTCTCGTTATGCGTACAAGTTCCAGCAGCGTATTGCTTCGGTCTTGTGGAGCGCAGAAGTTCCAGCCGCGTATTGCTTCGGTGTCGTCGAGCGTACAAGTTCCAGCCGCATATTGCTTCGGTCTCGTACAGCGTACAAGTTCCAGCAGCGTATTGCTTCGGTCGCGTTATGCGTACAAGTCGCAGCCACGTATTGCTTCGGTCTCGTCGAGCGTACAAGTCCAAGCCGCGTATTGCTTCGGTCTCGTTATGCGCACAAGTTCCAGCAGCGTATTGCTTCGGTCTCGTCGAGTGTAAAGATTCCAGCAGTGTATTGCTTCGGTCTCGTTTAGCGTACATTTTCTAGGGGCGTATTGCTTCGGTCTCGTTATGCGTACAAGTTCCACCCGCGTATTGCTTCGGTCTCGTTAGGCGATCAAGTCCCAGCCACGTATTGCTTCGGTCTCGTTAGGCGTACAAGTTCCAGCGGCGTATTGCTTCGCTCTCGTACAGCGTAGAAGTTCCAGCAGCGTATTGCTTCGGTCTCGTACAGCGTACAAGTTCCAGCAGCGTATTGCTTCGGTCGCGTTATGCGTACAAGTCGCAGCCACGTATTGCTTCGGTCTCGTTATGCGTACAAGTCCCAGCAACGTATTGCTTCGTTCTCGTACAGAGTACAAGTTCCAGCAGCGTATTGCTTCGGTCGCGTTATGCGCACAAGTTACAGCCGCGTATTGCTTCGGTCTCGTTATGCGTACAAGTTCCAGCCACGTATCGCTTCGGTCTCGTTATGCGTACAAGTTCCAGGGGCGTATTGCTTCGGTCTCGTTATGCGTACAAGTTCCACCCGCGTATTGCTTCGGTCTCGTCGAGAGTACAAGTTCCAGCTGCGTATTGCTTCGGTCTCGTTATACGTTCAAGTCGCAGCCACGTATTGCTTCGGTCTCTTCGAGCGTACAAGTCCCAGCCGCGTATTGCTTCGGTCTCGTTATGCGAACAAGTTCCAGGGGCGTATTGATTCGGTCTCGTTATGCGTACAAGTCGCAGCCACGTATTGCTTCGGTCTCGTTATGCGTACAAGTTCCAGCGGCGTATTGCTTCCGTCTCGTCCAGCGTACACGTTCCAGCAACGTATTGCTTCGGTCTCGTCGAGCATACAATTTCCAGCTGCGTATTGCTTTGACTGCGCATACGTACAAGCTCCTGCCGCGTATTGCTTCGATCTCGCTATGCGTTCAAGTTCCAGCAGCGTATTGCTTCGGTCGCGTTATGCGTACATGTTCCAGCCGTGTATTGCTTCGGTCTTGTCGAGAGTACAAGTTCCAGCCGCGTATTGCTTCGGTCTCGTCGAGCGTACAAGTTCCAGCCGCGTACTGCTTTGGTCTCGTTATGCGTACAAGTCTCAGCCGCGTATTGCTTCGGTCTCGTTTAGCGAACAAGTTCCAGCCGCGTATTGCTTCGGTGTCGTCGAGCGTACAAGTTCCAGCCACGTATTGCTTCGGTCTCGTCGAGCGTACAAGTCCCAGTCGCGTATTGCTTCGGTCTCGTTATGCGAACAAGTTCCAGGGGCGTATTGATTCGGTCTCGATATGCGTACAAGTCGCAGCCATGTATTGCTTCGGTCTCGTTATGCGTACAAGTTCCAGCGGCGTATTGCTTCGGTCTCGTCCAGCGTACACGTTCCAGCAACGTATTGCTTCGCTCTCGTCGAGCGTACAATTGCCAGCTGCGTATTGCCTTGACTGCGCATACGTACAAGCTCCTGCCGCGTATTGCTTCGGTCTCGCTATGCGTTCAAGTCCCAGCCACGTATCGCTTCGGTCTCGTTATGCGTACAATTTCCAGGGGCGTATTGCTTCGCTCTCGTTATGCCTACAAGTTCCTGACGCGTATTGCTTCGGTCGCGTTATGCGTACAAGTTCCAGCCGCGTATTGCTTCGTTCTCGTACAGCGTAGAAGTTCCAGCAGTGTATTGCTTCGGTTTCGTTATCCGTACAAGTTCCTGCCGCGTATTGCTTCGGTCGCGTTATGCGTACAAGTTCCAGCCGCGTATTGCATCGTTCTCGTACAGCGTACAAGTTCCAGCAGCGTATTGCTTCGGTCTCGTTATGCGTACAAGTTCCAGCGGCGTATTGCTTCGGTCTCGTTATGCGTACAAGTTCCAGCGTGTATTGCTTCGGTCTCGTTATGCGTACAAGTCGCAGCCACGTATTGCTTCGGTCTCTTCGAGCGTACAAGTTCCAGCCGTGTATTGCTTCGGTCTCGTTATGCGTACAAGTTCCAGGGGCGTATTGCTTCGGTCTCGTTATGCGTACAAGTTCCAGTCGCGTATTGCTTCGGTCTCGTCGAGCGTACAAGTTCCAGCCGCGTATTGCTTCGGTCTCGTTATGCGAACAAGTTCCAGGGGCGTATTGATTCGGTCTCGTTATGCGTACAAGTCGCAGCCACGTATTGCTTCGGTCTCGTTATGCGTACAAGTTCCAGCGGCGTATTGCTTCGGTCTCGTTATGCATACAAGTTCCTGCGGCGTATTGCTTCGGTCGCGTTGTGCGTACAAGTTCCAGCCGCGTATTGCTTCGGTCTCGGCGAGTGTAAAGGTTCCAGAAGCGTATTGCTTCGGTCGCGTTATGCGCACAAGTTCCAGGGGCGTATTGATTCGGTCTCGTTATGCGTACAAGTCGCAGCCACGTATTGCTTCGGTCTCGTTATGCGTACAAGTTCCAGCGGCGTATTGCTTCGGTCGCGTTATGCGCACAAGTTACAGCCGCGTATTGCTTCGGTCTCGTTATGCGTACAATTCCCAGCCGCGTATTGCTTCGGTCTCGTCGAGCGTACAAGTTCCAGCCGCATATTGCTTCAGTCTCGTCTGGAGTACAAGTTCCAGCTGCGTATTGCTTCGGTCTCGTTATGCGTTCAAGTCCCAGCCACGTATTGCTTCGGTCTGGTTAGGCGTACAAGTTCCAGCGTCGTATTGCTTCGGTCTCGTTATACGTTCAAGTCGCAGCCACGTATTGCTTCGGTCTCTTCGAGCGTACAAGTCCCAGCCGCGTATTGCTTCGGTCTCGTTATGCGAACAAGTTCCAGGGGCGTATTGATTCGGTCTCGTTATGCGTACAAGTCGCAGCCACGTATTGCTTCGGTCTCGTTATGCGTACAGGTTCCAGCGGCGTATTGCTTCCGTCTCGTCCAGCGTACACGTTTCAGCAACGTATTGCTTCGGTCTCGTCGAGCGTACAATTTCCAGCTGCGTATTGCTTTGACTGCGCATACGTACAAGCTCCTGCCGCGTATTGCTTCGATCTCGCTATGCGTTCAAGTTCCAGCAGCGTATTGCTTCGGTCGCGTTATGCGTACAAGTTCCAGCGGCGTATTGCTTCGGTCTCGTCCAGCGTACACGTTCCAGCAACGTATTGCTTCGCTCTCGTCGAGCGTACAATTGCCAGCTGCGTATTGCTTTGACTGCGCATACGTACAAGCTCCTGCCGCGTATTGCTTCGGTCTCGCTATGCGTTCAAGTCCCAGCCACGTATCGCTTCGGTCTCGTTATGCGTACAATTTCCAGGGGCGTATTGCTTCGCTCTCGTTATGCCTACAAGTTCCTGACGCGTATTGCTTCGGTCGCGTTATGCGTACAAGTTCCAGCCGCGTATTGCTTCGTTCTCGTACAGCGTAGAAGTTCCAGCAGTGTATTGCTTCGGTTTCGTTATCCGTACAAGTTCCTGCCGCGTATTGCTTCGGTCGCGTTATGCGTACAAGTTCCAGCCGCGTATTGCATCGTTCTCGTACAGCGTACAAGTTCCAGCAGCGTATTGCTTCGGTCTCGTTATGCGTACAAGTTCCAGCGGCGTATTGCTTCGGTCTCGTTATGCGTACAAGTTCCAGCGTGTATTGCTTCGGTCTCGTTATGCGTACAAGTCGCAGCCACGTATTGCTTCGGTCTCTTCGAGCGTACAAGTTCCAGCCGTGTATTGCTTCGGTCTCGTTATGCGTACAAGTTCCAGGGGCGTATTGCTTCGGTCTCGTTATGCGTACAAGTTCCAGTCGCGTATTGCTTCGGTCTCGTCGAGCGTACAAGTTCCAGCCGCGTATTGCTTCGGTCTCGTTATGCGAACAAGTTCCAGGGGCGTATTGATTCGGTCTCGTTATGCGTACAAGTCGCAGCCACGTATTGCTTCGGTCTCGTTATGCGTACAAGTTCCAGCGGCGTATTGCTTCGGTCTCGTTATGCATACAAGTTCCTGCCGCGTATTGCTTCGGTCGCGTTGTGCGTACAAGTTCCAGCCGCGTATTGCTTCGGTCTCGGCGAGTGTAAAGGTTCCAGAAGCGTATTGCTTCGGTCGCGTTATGCGCACAAGTTACAGCCGCGTATTGCTTCGGTCTCGTTATGCGTACAAGTCCCAGCCGCGTATTGCTTCGGTCTCGTCGAGCGTACAAGTTCCAGCCGCATATTGCTTCGGTCTCGTTATGCGAACAAGTTCCAGGGGCGTATTGATTCGGTCTCGTTATGCGTACAAGTCGCAGCCACGTATTGCTTCGGTCTCGTTATGCGTACAAGTTCCAGCGGCGTATTGCTTCGGTCGCGTTATGCGCACAAGTTACAGCCGCGTATTGCTTCGGTCTCGTTATGCGTACAATTCCCAGCCGCGTATTGCTTCGGTCTCGTCGAGCGTACAAGTTCCAGCCGCATATTGCTTCAGTCTCGTCTGGAGTACAAGTTCCAGCTGCGTATTGCTTCGGTCTCGTTATGCGTTCAAGTCCCAGCCACGTATTGCTTCGGTCTGGTTAGGCGTACAAGTTCCAGCGTCGTATTGCTTCGGTCTCGTTATACGTTCAAGTCGCAGCCACGTATTGCTTCGGTCTCTTCGAGCGTACAAGTCCCAGCCGCGTATTGCTTCGGTCTCGTTATGCGAACAAGTTCCAGGGGCGTATTGATTCGGTCTCGTTATGCGTACAAGTCGCAGCCACGTATTGCTTCGGTCTCGTTATGCGTACAGGTTCCAGCGGCGTATTGCTTCCGTCTCGTCCAGCGTACACGTTTCAGCAACGTATTGCTTCGGTCTCGTCGAGCGTACAATTTCCAGCTGCGTATTGCTTTGACTGCGCATACGTACAAGCTCCTGCCGCGTATTGCTTCGATCTCGCTATGCGTTCAAGTTCCAGCAGCGTATTGCTTCGGTCGCGTTATGCGTACAAGTTCCAGCCGTGTATTGCTTCGGTCTTGTCGAGAGTACAAGTTCCAGCCGCGTATTGCTTCGGTCTCGTCGAGCGTACAAGTTCCAGCCGCGTACTGCTTTGGTCTCGTTATGCGTACAAGTCTCAGCCGCGTATTGCTTCGGTCTCGTTTAGCGAACAAGTTCCAGCCGCGTATTGCTTCGGTGTCGTCGAGCGTACAAGTTCCAGCCGGGTATTGCTTCAGTCTCGTTTGGCGTACAAGTTCCAGCCGGGTATTGCTTCGGTCTCGTTTGGCGTACAAGTTCCAGCCGCGTATTGCTTCGGTCTCGTGAAGCGTACAAGTTCCAGCAGCGTGTTGCTTCGCTCTCATTATGCGTACAAGTTCCAGCCGCGTGTAGCTTCGGTCTCGTCGAGCGTACAAGTTCCAGCCGCGTGTTGCTTCGGTCTCGTTATGCATACAAGTTCAAGCCGCGCATTGCTTCAGTCTCGTCGAGCACACAAGTTCGAGCCGCGTGTTGCTTCGGTCTCGTTATGCATACATGTTCCAGCCGCGTGTAGCTTCGGTCTCGTTATGCATACAAGTTCCCGCCGCGTGTTGCTTCGGTCTCGTAGGGCGTACAAGTTCCAACCGCGTATAGCTGTGGCCTCGTTATGCATACAAGTCCCAGCCGCGTATTGCTTCGGTCTCGTCGAGCGTGAAAGTCCCAGCCACGTATTGCTTCGGTCTCGTTATGCGTACAAGTTCCAGGGGCGTATTGCTTCGGTCTCGTTATGCGTACAAGTTCCAGCCGCGTATTGCTTCGGTCTCGTTATGCGTACAAGTTCCAGCGTGTATTGCTTCGGTCTCTTCTGGAGTACAAGTTCCAGCTGCGTATTGCTTCGGTCTCGTTATGCGTTCAAGTCCCAGCTACGTATTGCTTCGGTCTCGTTAGGCGTACAAGTTCCAGCGGCGTATTGCTTCGTTCTCGTACAGCGTACAAGTTCCAGCGGCGTATTGCTTCGGTCTCGTTATGCGTACAAGTTCCAGCGTGTATTGCTTCGGTCTCGTTATGCGTACAAGTCCCAGCCGCGTATTGCTTCGTTCTCGTACAGCGTACAAGTTCCAGCAGCGTATTGCTTCGGTCGCATTATGCGTACAAGTTCCAGCCGTGTATTGCTTCGGTCTTGTCGAGAGTACAAGTTCCAGCCGCGTATTGCTTCGGTCTCGTGAAGAGTACAAGTTCCAGCCGCGTATTGCTTCGGTCTTGTCCAGCGTACAAGTCCCAGCCACGTATCGCTTCGGTCTCGTTATGCGTACATTTTCTAGGGGCGTATTGCTTCGGTCTCGTTATGCGTACAAGTTCCACCCGCGTATTGCTTCGGTTTCGTCGAGAGTACAAGTTCCAGCTGCGTATTGCTTCGGTCTCGTTATACGTTCAAGTCCCAGCCACGTGTTGCTTCGGTCTCGTCGAGCGTACAAGTCCCAGTCGCGTATTGCTTCTGTCTCGTTATGCGAACAAGTTCCAGGGGCGTATTGATTCGGTCCCGATATGCGTACAAGTCGCAGCCATGTATTGCTTCGGTCTCGTTATGCGTACAAGTTCCAGCAGCGTATTGCTTCGGTCTTGTGGAGCGCAGAAGTTCCAGCCGCGTATTGCTTCGGTGTCGTCGAGCGTACAAGTTCCAGCCGCATATTGCTTCGGTCTCGTACAGCGTACAAGTTCCAGCAGCGTATTGCTTCGGTCGCGTTATGCGTACAAGTCGCAGCCACGTATTGCTTCGGTCTCGTCGAGCGTACAAGTCCCAGCCGCGTATTGCTTCGGTCTCGTTATGCGCACAAGTTCCAGCAGCGTATTGCTTCGGTCTCGTCGAGTGTAAAGATTCCAGCAGTGTATTGCTTCGGTCTCGTTTAGCGTACATTTTCTAGGGGCGTATTGCTTCGGTCTCGTTATGCGTACAAGTTCCACCCGCGTATTGCTTCGGTCTCGTTAGGCGTTCAAGTCCCAGCCACGTATTGCTTCGGTCTCGTTAGGCGTACAAGTTCCAGCGGCGTATTGCTTCGCTCTCGTACAGCGTAGAAGTTCCAGCAGCGTATTGCTTCGGTCTCGTACAGCGTACAAGTTCCAGCAGCGTATTGCTTCGGTCGCGTTATGCGTACAAGTCGCAGCCACGTATTGCTTCGGTCTCGTTATGCGTACAAGTCCCAGCAGCGTATTGCTTCGTTCTCGTACAGCGTACAAGTTCCAGCAGCGTATTGCTTCGGTCGCGTTATGCGCACAAGTTACAGCCGCGTATTGCTTCGGTCTCGTTATGCGTACAAGTTCCAGCCACGTATCGCTTCGGTCTCGTTATGCGTACAAGTTCCAGGGGCGTATTGCTTCGGTCTCGTTATGCGTACAAGTTCCACCCGCGTATTGCTTCGGTCTCGTCGAGAGTACAAGTTCCAGCTGCGTATTGCTTCGGTCTCGTTATACGTTCAAGTCGCAGCCACGTATTGCTTCGGTCTCTTCGAGCGTACAAGTCCCAGCCGCGTATTGCTTCGGTCTCGTTATGCGAACAAGTTCCAGGGGCGTATTGATTCGGTCTCGTTATGCGTACAAGTCGCAGCCACGTATTGCTTCGGTCTCGTTATGCGTACAAGTTCCAGCGGCGTATTGCTTCCGTCTCGTCCAGCGTACACGTTCCAGCAACGTATTGCTTCGGTCTCGTCGAGCATACAATTTCCAGCTGCGTATTGCTTTGACTGCGCATACGTACAAGCTCCTGCCGCGTATTGCTTCGATCTCGCTATGCGTTCAAGTTCCAGCAGCGTATTGCTTCGGTCGCGTTATGCGTACATGTTCCAGCCGTGTATTGCTTCGGTCTTGTCGAGAGTACAAGTTCCAGCCGCGTATTGCTTCGGTCTCGTCGAGCGTACAAGTTCCAGCCGCGTACTGCTTTGGTCTCGTTATGCGTACAAGTCTCAGCCGCGTATTGCTTCGGTCTCGTTTAGCGAACAAGTTCCAGCCGCGTATTGCTTCGGTGTCGTCGAGCGTACAAGTTCCAGCCACGTATTGCTTCGGTCTCGTCGAGCGTACAAGTCCCAGTCGCGTATTGCTTCGGTCTCGTTATGCGAACAAGTTCCAGGGGCGTATTGATTCGGTCTCGATATGCGTACAAGTCGCAGCCATGTATTGCTTCGGTCTCGTTATGCGTACAAGTTCCAGCGGCGTATTGCTTCGGTCTCGTCCAGCGTACACGTTCCAGCAACGTATTGCTTCGCTCTCGTCGAGCGTACAATTGCCAGCTGCGTATTGCTTTGACTGCGCATACGTACAAGCTCCTGCCGCGTATTGCTTCGGCCTCGCTATGCGTTCAAGTCCCAGCCACGTATCGCTTCGGTCTCGTTATGCGTACAATTTCCAGGGGCGTATTGCTTCGCTCTCGTTATGCCTACAAGTTCCTGACGCGTATTGCTTCGGTCGCGTTATGCGTACAAGTTCCAGCCGCGTATTGCTTCGTTCTCGTACAGCGTAGAAGTTCCAGCAGTGTATTGCTTCGGTTTCGTTATCCGTACAAGTTCCTGCCGCGTATTGCTTCGGTCGCGTTATGCGTACAAGTTCCAGCCGCGTATTGCATCGTTCTCGTACAGCGTACAAGTTCCAGCAGCGTATTGCTTCGGTCTCGTTATGCGTACAAGTTCCAGCGGCGTATTGCTTCGGTCTCGTTATGCGTACAAGTTCCAGCGTGTATTGCTTCGGTCTCGTTATGCGTACAAGTCGCAGCCACGTATTGCTTCGGTCTCTTCGAGCGTACAAGTTCCAGCCGTGTATTGCTTCGGTCTCGTTATGCGTACAAGTTCCAGGGGCGTATTGCTTCGGTCTCGTTATGCGTACAAGTTCCAGTCGCGTATTGCTTCGGTCTCGTCGAGCGTACAAGTTCCAGCCGCGTATTGCTTCAGTCTCGTCTGGAGTACAAGTTCCAGCTGCGTATTGCTTCGGTCTCGTTATGCGTTCAAGTCCCAGCCACGTATTGCTTCGGTCTGGTTAGGCGTACAAGTTCCAGCGTCGTATTGCTTCGGTCTCGTTATACGTTCAAGTCGCAGCCACGTATTGCTTCGGTCTCTTCGAGCGTACAAGTCCCAGCCGCGTATTGCTTCGGTCTCGTTATGCGAACAAGTTCCAGGGGCGTATTGATTCGGTCTCGTTATGCGTACAAGTCGCAGCCACGTATTGCTTCGGTCTCGTTATGCGTACAGGTTCCAGCGGCGTATTGCTTCCGTCTCGTCCAGCGTACACGTTTCAGCAACGTATTGCTTCGGTCTCGTCGAGCGTACAATTTCCAGCTGCGTATTGCTTTGACTGCGCATACGTACAAGCTCCTGCCGCGTATTGCTTCGATCTCGCTATGCGTTCAAGTTCCAGCAGCGTATTGCTTCGGTCGCGTTATGCGTACAAGTTCCAGCCGTGTATTGCTTCGGTCTTGTCGAGAGTACAAGTTCCAGCCGCGTATTGCTTCGGTCTCGTCGAGCGTACAAGTTCCAGCCGCGTACTGCTTTGGTCTCGTTATGCGTACAAGTCTCAGCCGCGTATTGCTTCGGTCTCGTTTAGCGAACAAGTTCCAGCCGCGTATTGCTTCGGTGTCGTCGAGCGTACAAGTTCCAGCCGGGTATTGCTTCAGTCTCGTTTGGCGTACAAGTTCCAGCCGGGTATTGCTTCGGTCTCGTTTGGCGTACAAGTTCCAGCCGCGTATTGCTTCGGTCTCGTGAAGCGTACAAGTTCCAGCAGCGTGTTGCTTCGCTCTCATTATGCGTACAAGTTCCAGCCGCGTGTTGCTTCGGTCTCGTTATGCATACAAGTTCAAGCCGCGCATTGCTTCAGTCTCGTCGAGCACACAAGTTCGAGCCGCGTGTTGCTTCGGTCTCGTTATGCATACATGTTCCAGCCGCGTGTAGCTTCGGTCTCGTTATGCATACAAGTTCCCGCCGCGTGTTGCTTCGGTCTCGTAGGGCGTACAAGTTCCAACCGCGTATAGCTGTGGCCTCGTTATGCATACAAGTCCCAGCCGCGTATTGCTTCGGTCTCGTCGAGCGTGAAAGTCCCAGCCACGTATTGCTTCGGTCTCGTTATGCGTACAAGTTCCAGGGGCGTATTGCTTCGGTCTCGTTATGCGTACAAGTTCCAGCCGCGTATTGCTTCGGTCTCGTTATGCGTACAAGTTCCAGCGTGTATTGCTTCGGTCTCTTCTGGAGTACAAGTTCCAGCTGCGTATTGCTTCGGTCTCGTTATGCGTACAAGTTCCAGCGTGTATTGCTTCGGTCTCGTTATGCGTACAAGTCCCAGCCGCGTATTGCTTCGTTCTCGTACAGCGTACAAGTTCCAGCTGCGTATTGCTTCGGTCGCATTATGCGTACAAGTTCCAGCGTGTATTGCTTCGGTCTCGTTATGCGTACAAGTCCCAGTCGCGTATTGCTTCGGTCTCGTTATGCGAACAAGTTCCAGGGGCGTATTGATTCGGTCTCGATATGCGTACAAGTCGCAGACATGTATTGCTTCGGTCTCGTTATGCGTACAAGTTCCACCCGCGTATTGCTTCGGTCTCGTCGAGAGTACAAGTTCCAGCTGCGTATTGCTTCGGTCTCGTTATACGTTCAAGTCCCAGCCACGTGTTGCTTCGGTCTCGTCGAGCGTACAAGTCCCAGTCGCGTATTGCTTCGGTCTCGTTATGCGAACAAGTTCCAGGGGCGTATTGATTCGGTCTCGATATGCGTACAAGTCGCAGCCATGTATTGCTTCGGTCTCGTTATGCGTACAAGTTCCAGCAGCGTATTGCTTCGGTCTTGTGGAGCGCAGAAGTTCCAGCCGCGTATTGCTTCGGTGTCGTCGAGCGTACAAGTTCCAGCCGCATATTGCTTCGGTCTCGTCGAGAGTACAAGTTCCAGCTGCGTATTGCTTCGGTCTCGTTATGCGTTCAAGTCCCAGCCACGTATTGCTTCGGTCTCGTCGAGCGTACAAGTCCCAGCCGCGTATTGCTTCGGTCTCGTTATGCGCACAAGTTCCAGCAGCGTATTGCTTCGGTCTCGTCGAGTGTAAAGATTCCAGCAGTGTATTGCTTCGGTCTCGTTTAGCGTACAAGGTCCAGCCGCGCATTGCTTCGGTCTCGTCGAGAGTACAAGTTCCAGCTGCGTATTGCTTCGGTCGCGTTATGCGTACAAGTTCCAGCTGTGTATTGCTTCGGTCTTGTCGAGAGTACAAGTTCCAGCCGCGTATTGCTTCGGTCTCGTGAAGAGTACAAGTTCCAGCCGCGTATTGCTTCGGTGTCGTTATGCGAACAAGTTCCAGGGGCGTATTGATTCGGTCTCGTTATGCGTACAAGTCGCAGCCACGTATTGCTTCGGTCTAGTTATGCGTACAAGTTCCAGCGGCGTATTGCTTCGGTCTCGTCTAGCGTACACGTTCCAGTAACGTATTGCTTCGGTCTCGTCGAGCGTACAATTGTCAGCTGCGTATTGCTTTGACTGCGCATACGTACAAGCTCCTGCCGCGTATTGCTTCGGTCTCGCTATGCGTTCAAGTTCCAGCAGCGTATTGCTTCGGTCTCGTCGAGTGTAAAGGTTCCAGCAGCGTATTGCTTCGGTCTCGTTATGCGAACAATTTCCAGAGGCGTATTGCTTCGCTCTCGTTATGCGTACAAGTTCCTGACGCGTATTGCTTCGGTCGCGTTATGCGTACAAGTTCTATTCGCATATTGCTTCGGTCTCGTTTTGCGTACATGCTCCAGCCGCGTATTGCATCGGTCTCAACGAGCGCACAAGTTCCAGCCGGGTATTGCTTCGTCCTCGTTTAGCGTACAAGTTCCAGCCGCGTATTGCTTCGGTCTCGTCGAGCGTACAAGTTCCAGCTGCGTATTGCTTTCACCGCGCATACGTACAAGCCCTTGCCGCGTATTGCTTCGGTCTCGCTATGCGTTCAAGTTCCAGCAGCGTATTGCTTAGGTCTCGTCGAGTGTATAGGTTCCAGCAGCGTAATGCTTCGGTCTCGTTATGCGAACAAGTTCCGGGGCGTATTGCTTCGCTCTCGTTATGCGAGCAAGTTCCAGCCTCGTATTGCTTGGGTCGCGTTATGCGCACAAGTTACAGCCGCGTATTGCTTCGGTCTCGTTATGCGTACAAGTCCCAGCCGCGTATTGCTTCGGTCTCGTCGAGCGTACAAGTTCCACCCGCATATTGCTTCAGTCTCGTCGAGAGTACAAGTTCCAGCTGCGTATTGCTTCGGTCTCGTTATGCGTTCAAGTCCGAGCCACGTATTGCTTCGGTCTCGTTATGCGTACAAGTCCCAGCCGCGTATTGCTTCGGTCTCGTCGAGCGTACAAGTTCCAGCCGCGTATTGCTTCGGTCTCGTTATGCGAACAAGTTCCAGGGGCGTATTGATTCGGTCTCGTTATGCGTACAAGTCGCAGCCACGTATTGCTTCGGTCTCGTTATGCGTACAAGTTCCAGCGGCGTATTGCTTCGGTCTCGTTATGCATACAAGTTCCTGCCGCGTATTGCTTCGGTCGCGTTATGCGTACAAGTTCTAGCCGCGTATTGCTTCGGTCTCGGCGAGTGTAAAGGTTCCAGAAGCGTATTGCTTCGGTCGCGTTATGCGCACAAGTTACAGCCGCGTATTGCTTCGGTCTCGTTATGCGTACAAGTCCCAGCCGCGTATTGCTTCGGTCTCGTCGAGCGTACAAGTTCCAGCCGCATATTGCTTCGGTCTCGTCTGGAGTACAAGTTCCAGCTGCGTATTGCATCGGTCTCGTTATGCGTTCAAGTCCCAGCCACGTATTGCTTCGGTCTGGTTAGGCGTACAAGTTCCAGCGGCGTATTGCTTCGGTCTCGTTATACGTTCAAGTCGCAGCCACGTATTGCTTCGGTCTCGTTAGGCGTACAAGTTCCAGCGGCGTATTGCTTCGCTCTCGTACAGCGTAGAAGTTCCAGCAGCGATTGCTTCGGTCTCGTACAGCGTACAAGTTCCAGCAGCGTATTGCTTCGGTCGCGTTATGCGTACAAGTCGCAGCCACGTATTGCTTCGGTCTCGTTATGCGTACAAGTCCCAGGCGCGTATTGCTTCGGTCTCGTCGAGCGTACAAGTTCCAGCCGCATATTGCTTCGGTCTCGTCTGGAGTACAAGTTCCAGCGGCGTATTGCTTCGGTCTCGTCTAGCGTACACGTTCCAGTAACGTATTGCTTCGGTCTCGTCGAGCGTACAATTGCCAGCTGCGTATTGCTTTGACTGCGCATACGTACAAGCTGCTGCCGCGTATTGCTTCGGTCTCGCTATGCGTTCAAGTTCCAGCAGCGTATTGCTTCGGTCTCGTCGAGTGTAAAGGTTCCAGCAGCGTATTGCTTCGGTCTCGTTATGCGAACAATTTCCAGAGGCGTATTGCTTCGCTCTCGTTATGCGTACAAGTTCCTGACGCGTATTGCTTCGGTCGCGTTATGCGTACAAGTTCTATTCGCATATTGCTTCGGTCTCGTTTTGCGTACATGCTCCAGCCGCGTATTGCATCGGTCTCAACGAGCGCACAAGTTCCAGCCGGGTATTGCTTCGTCCTCGTTTAGCGTACAAGTTCCAGCCGCGTATTGCTTCGGTCTCGTCGAGCGTACAAGTTCCAGCTGCGTATTGCTTTCACCGCGCATACGTACAAGCCCTTGCCGCGTATTGCTTCGGTCTCGCTATGCGTTCAAGTTCCAGCAGCGTATTGCTTAGGTCTCGTCGAGTGTATAGGTTCCAGCAGCGTAATGCTTCGGTCTCGTTATGCGAACAAGTTCCGGGGCGTATTGCTTCGCTCTCGTTATGCGAGCAAGTTCCAGCCTCGTATTGCTTCGGTCGCGTTATGCGCACAAGTTACAGCCGCGTATTGCTTCGGTCTCGTTATGCGTACAAGTCCCAGCCGCGTATTGCTTCGGTCTCGTCGAGCGTACAAGTTCCACCCGCATATTGCTTCAGTCTCGTCGAGAGTACAAGTTCCAGCTGCGTATTGCTTCGGTCTCGTTATGCGTTCAAGTCCGAGCCACGTATTGCTTCGGTCTCGTTATGCGTACAAGTCCCAGCCGCGTATTGCTTCGGTCTCGTCGAGCGTACAAGTTCCAGCCGCGTATTGCTTCGGTCTCGTTATGCGAACAAGTTCCAGGGGCGTATTGATTCGGTCTCGTTATGCGTACAAGTCGCAGCCACGTATTGCTTCGGTCTCGTTATGCGTACAAGTTCCAGCGGCGTATTGCTTCGGTCTCGTTATGCATACAAGTTCCTGCCGCGTATTGCTTCGGTCGCGTTATGCGTACAAGTTCTTGCCGCGTATTGCTTCGGTCTCGGCGAGTGTAAAGGTTCCAGAAGCGTATTGCTTCGGTCGCGTTATGCGCACAAGTTACAGCCGCGTATTGCTTCGGTCTCGTCGAGCGTACAAGTTCCAGCCGCATATTGCTTCGGTCTCGTCTGGAGTACAAGTTCCAGCTGCGTATTGCATCGGTCTCGTTATGCGTTCAAGTCCCAGCCACGTATTGCTTCGGTCTGGTTAGGCGTACAAGTTCCAGCGGCGTATTGCTTCGGTCTCGTTATACGTTCAAGTCGCAGCCACGTATTGCTTCGGTCTCGTTAGGCGTACAAGTTCCAGCGGCGTATTGCTACGCTCTCGTACAGCGTAGAAGTTCCAGCAGCGATTGCTTCGGTCTCGTACAGCGTACAAGTTCCAGCAGCGTATTGCTTCGGTCGCGTTATGCGTACAAGTCGCAGCCACGTATTGCTTCGGTCTCGTTATGCGTACAAGTCCCAGGCGCGTATTGCTTCGGTCTCGTCGAGCGTACAAGTTCCAGCCGCATATTGCTTCGGTCTCGTCTGGAGTACAAGTTCCAGCGGCGTATTGCTTCGGTCTCGTCTAGCGTACACGTTCCAGTAACGTATTGCTTCGGTCTCGTCGAGCGTACAATTGCCAGCTGCGTATTGCTTTGACTGCGCATACGTACAAGCTGCTGCCGCGTATTGCTTCGGTCTCGCTATGCGTTCAAGTTCCAGCAGCGTATTGCTGCGGTCTCGTCGAGTGTAAAGGTTCCAGCAGCGTATTGCTTCGGTCTCGTTATGCGAACAATTTCCAGAGGCGTATTGCTTCGCTCTCGTTATGCGTACAAGTTCCTGACGCGTATTGCTTCGGTCTCGTACAGCGTACAAGTTCCAGCAGCGTATTGCTTCGGTCGCGTTATGCGTACAAGTCGCAGCCACGTATTGCTTCGGTCTCGTTATGCGTACAAGTCCCAGCAGCGTATTGCTTCGTTCTCGTACAGCGTACAAGTTCCAGCAGCGTATTGCTTCGGTCGCGTTATGCGCACAAGTTACAGCCGCGTATTGCTTCGGTCTCGTTATGCGTACAAGTTCCAGCCACGTATTGCTTCGGTCGCGTTATGCGTACAAGTCGCAGCCACGTATTGCTTCGGTCTCGTTATGCGTACAAGCCCCAGGCGCGTATTGCTTCGGTCTCGTCGAGCGTACAAGTTCCAGCCGCATATTGCTTCGGTCTCGTCTGGAGTACAAGTTCCAGCAGCGTATTGCTTCGGTCGCGTTATGCGTACAAGTCGCAGCCACGTATTGCTTCGGTCTCGTTATGCGTACAAGTCCCAGCAGCGTATTGCTTCGGTCTCGTCGAGAGTACAAGTTCCAGCTGCGTATTGCTTCGGTCTCGTTATACGTTCAAGTCGCAGCCACGTATTGCTTCGGTCTCTTCGAGCGTACAAGTCCCAGCCGCGTATTGCTTCGGTCTCGTTATGCGAACAAGTTCCAGGGGCGTATTGATTCGGTCTCGTTATGCGTACAAGTCGCAGCCACGTATTGCTTCGGTCTCGTTATGCGTACAAGTTCCAGCGGCGTATTGCTTCCGTCTCGTCCAGCGTACACGTTCCAGCAACGTATTGCTTCGGTCTCGTCGAGCATACAATTTCCAGCTGCGTATTGCTTTGACTGCGCATACGTACAAGCTCCTGCCGCGTATTGCTTCGATCTCGCTATGCGTTCAAGTTCCAGCAGCGTATTGCTTCGGTCGCGTTATGCGTACATGTTCCAGCCGTGTATTGCTTCTGTCTTGTCGAGAGTACAAGTTCCAGCCGCGTATTGCTTCGGTCTCGTCGATCGTACAAGTTCCAGCCGCGTACTGCTTTGGTCTCGTTATGCGTACAAGTCTCAGCCGCGTATTGCTTCGGTCTCGTTTAGCGAACAAGTTCCAGCCGCGTATTGCTTCGGTGTCGTCGAGCGTACAAGTTCCAGCCTCGTATTGCTTCGGTCTCGTGGAGCGTACAAGTCCCAGTCGCGTATTGCTTCGGTCTCGTTATGCGAACAAGTTCCAGGGGCGTATTGATTCGGTCTCGATATGCGTACAAGTCGCAGCCATGTATTGCTTCGGTCTCGTTATGCGTACAAGTTCCAGCGGCGTATTGCTTCGGTCTCGTCCAGCGTACACGTTCCAGCAACGTATTGCTTCGCTCTCGTCGAGCGTACAATTGCCAGCTGCGTATTGCTTTGACTGCGCATACGTACAAGCTCCTGCCGCGTATTGCTTCGGTCTCGCTATGCGTTCAAGTCCCAGCCACGTATCGCTTCGGTCTCGTTATGCGTACAATTTCCAGGGGTGTATTGCTTCGCTCTCGTTATGCCTACAAGTTCCTGACGCGTATTGCTTCGGTCGCGTTATGCGTACAAGTTCCAGCCGCGTATTGCTTCGTTCTCGTACAGCGTAGAAGTTCCAGCAGTGTATTGCTTCGGTTTCGTTATCCGTACAAGTTCCTGCCGCGTATTGCTTCGGTCGCGTTATGCGTACAAGTTCCAGCCGCGTATTGCTTCGTTCTCGTACAGCGTACAAGTTCCAGCAGCGTATTGCTTCGGTCTCGTTATGCGTACAAGTTCCAGCGGCGTATTGCTTCGGTCTCGTTATGCGTACAAGTTCCAGCGTGTATTGCTTCGGTCTCGTTATGCGTACAAGTCGCAGCCACGTATTGCTTCGGTCTCTTCGAGCGTACAAGTTCCAGCCGTGTATTGCTTCGGTCTCGTTATGCGTACAAGTTCCAGGGGCGTATTGCTTCGGTCTCGTTATGCGTACAAGTTCCAGTCGCGTATTGCTTCGGTCTCGTCGAGCGTACAAGTTCCAGCCGCGTATTGCTTCGTTCTCGTACAGCGTACAAGTTCCAGCAGCGTATTGCTTCGGTCTCGCCGAGCGTACAAGTTCCAGCTGCGTATTGCTTCGGTCTCGTTATGCGTACAAGTTCCAGCCGCGTGTTGCTACGGTCTCGTCTAGCGTACAAGTTCCAGCCGCGTGTTGCTTCGTTCTCGTACAGCGTACAAGTTCCAGCAGCGTATTGCTTCGGTCTCGTTATGCGTACAAGTTCCAGCGGCGTATTGCTTCGGTCTCGTTATGCGTACAAGTTCCAGCGTGTATTGCTTCGGTCTCGTTATGCGTACAAGTCGCAGCCACGTATTGCTTCGGTCTCGTTATGCGTACAAGTTCCAGCGGCGTATTGCTTCGGTCTCGTCCAGCGTACACGTTCCAGCAACGTATTGCTTCGGTCTCGTCGAGCGTACAATTGCCAGCTGCGTATTGCTTTGACTGCGCATACGTACAAGCTCCTGCCGCGTATTGCTTCGGTCTCGTTATGCGTACAAGTTCCAGCGGCGTATTGCTTCGGTCTCACCTAGCGTACACGTTCCAGCAACGTATTGCTTCGGTCTCGTTATGCGTTCAAGTCCCAGCCACGTATTGCTTCGGTCTCGTTCTGCGTACAAGTTCTAGCGGCGTATTGCTTCGGTCTCGTCTAGCGTACACGTTCCAGCAACGTATTGCTTCGGTCTCGTCGAGCGTACAATTGCCAGCTGCGTATTGCCTTGACTGCGCATACGTACATGTTCCAGCCCCGTATTGCTTCGGTCTTGTCCAGCGTACAAGTCCCAGCCACGTATCGCTTCGGTCTCGCTATGCGTACAAGTTCCAGGGGCGTATTGCTTCGGTCTCGTTTGGCGTACAAGTTCCAAACGCGCATAGCTGTGGCCTCGTTATGCATACAAGCCCCAGCCGCGTATTGCTTCGGTCTCGTCGAGCGTGCAAGTTCCAGCCGCGTATTCCTTCGGTCTCGTCGAGCGTACAAGTTCCAGCCGGGTATTGCTTCGGTCTCATTTGGCGTACATGTTCCAGCCGCGTATTGCTTCGGTCTCGACGAGCGTACAAGTTCCAGCCGGGTATTGCTTCGGTCTCATTTGGCGTACAAGCTCCAGCCGCGCATTGCTTCGGTCTCGTCGAGAGTACAAGTTCCAGCTGCGTAT
Organism: Stelis phaeoptera; assembly: GCA_943735885.1. Lineage (NCBI taxonomy): Eukaryota > Metazoa > Arthropoda > Insecta > Hymenoptera > Megachilidae > Stelis > Stelis phaeoptera. Next base: position 369,601 of record CALSEM010000051.1, on the reverse strand, counting down.
TGCTTCGGTCGCCTTATGCGTACAAGTTCCAGCTGTGTATTGCTTCGGTCTTGTCGAGAGTACAAGTTCCAGCCGCGTATTGCTTCGGTCTCGTGAAGAGTACAAGTTCCAGCCGCGTATTGCTTCGGTCTCGTTATGCGAACAAGATCCAGCCGCGTATTGCTTCGGTCTCGTTATGCGTACTAGTTCCAGCCTCGTATTGCTTCGGACGCGTTATGCGCACAAGTTCCAGCCGCGTATTGCTTCGGTCACAGCGAGCGTACAATTGCCAGCTGCGTATTGCTTTGACTGCGCATACGTACAAACTCCTGCCGCATATTGCTTCGGTCTCGCTATGCGTTCAAGTTCCAGCAGCGTATTGCTTCGGTCTCGTTTAGCGTACAAGTCCCAGCCGCGTATTGCTCCGTCCTCGTACAGCGTACAAGTTCCAGCAGCGTATTGCTTCGGTCTCGTTATGCGTACAAGTTCCAGCGACGTATTGCTTCGGTCTCGTTATGCGTACAAGTTCCAGCCGCATATTGATTCGGTCGCGTTATGCGTACAAGTTCCAGCCGCGTATTGCTTCGGTCGCGTTATGCGTACAAGTTCCAGCCGCGTATTGCTTCGGTCTCGTCGAGCGTACAAGTTCCAGCCGCGTATTGCTTCGTTCTCGTACAGCGTACAAGTTCCAGCCGCATATTGCTTCGGTCTCGTCGAGAGTACAAGTTCCAGCTGCGTATTGCTTCGGTCTCGTTATGCGCACAAGATCCAGGTACGTATTGCTTCGGTCTCGTCGAGCGTGCAAGTTCCAGCCGCGTATTCCTTCGGTCTCGTCGAGCGTACAAGTTCCAGCCGGGTATTGCTTCGGTCTCACTTGGCGTACAAGTTCCAGCCGCGTATTGCTTCGGTCTCGACGAGCGTACAAGTTCCAGCCGGGTATTGCTTCGGTCTCATTTGGCGTACAAGCTCCAGCCGCGTATTGCTTCGGTCTCGTCGAGCGTACAAGTTCCAGCCGGGTATTGCTTCGGTCTCGTTTGGCGTCCAAGTTCCAGCAGCGTATTGCTTCGGTCTCGTCGAGCGTACAAGTTCCAGCTGGGTATTGCTTCGGTCTCGTTTGGCGTACAAGTTCCAGCAGCGTATTGCTTCGGTCTCGTCGAGTGTAAAGATTCCAGCCGGGTATTGCTTCGGTCTCATTTGGCGTACAAGCTCCAGCCGCGTATTGCATCAGTCTCGTCGAGCGCACAAGTTCCAGCCGCGTGTTGCCTCGGTCTCGTTATGCGTTCAAGTTCCAGCAGCGTATTGCTTCCGTCTCGTCGAGCGTACAAGTTCCAGCCGCGTATTGCTTCGGTCTCGAGGAGCGTACAAGTTCCAGCCGCGAATTGCTTCGGTCTCGTCGAGCGTACAAGTTCCAGCCGGGTACTGCTTCGGTCTCGTTATGCGTACAAGTCCCAGCCGCGTATTTCTTCGGTCTTGTCGAGCGTACAAGTCCCAGCCGCGTATTGCTTTGGTGTCGTTATGCGTACAAGCCCCAGCCTCGTATTGCTTCGGTATCGTTATGCGTACAAGTTCCAGCTGGGTATTGCTTCGGTCTCATTTGGCGTACAAGTTCCAGCCGCGTATTGCTTCGGTCTCGTCGAGCGTACAAGTTCCAGCCGGGTACTGCTTCGGTCTCGTTATGCGTACAAGTCCCAGCCGCGTATTTCTTCGGTCTTGTCGAGCGTACAAGTTCCAGCCGCGAATTGCTTCGGTCTCCTCGAGCGTACAAGTCCCAGCCGCGTATTGCTTTGGTGTCGTTATGCGTACAAGCCCCAGCCTCGTATTGCTTCGGTATCGTTATGCGTACAAGTTCCAGCTGGGTATTGCTTCGGTCTCGCTTGGCGTACAACTTCCAGCCGCGTATTGCTTCGGTCTCGTTTGGCGTACAAGTTCCAGCCGCGCAATTGCTTCGGTCTCGTGGAGCATACAAGTCCTAGCCGTGTATTGCTTCGGTCTCGTCGAGCGTACAAGTTCCAGCTGGGTATTGCTTCGGTCTCGTTATGCGTTCAAGTTCCAGCCGCGTATTGCTTCAGTCTTGTCCAGCGTACAAGTCCCAGCCACGTATCGCTTCGGTCTCGTTATGCGTACAAGTTCCAGGGGCGTATTGCTTCGTTCTCGTTATGCGTACAAGTTGCAGGCGCGTATTGCTTCGGTCTCGTTTGGCGTACAAGTTCCAGCAGCGTATTGCTTCGGTCTTGTGGAGCACAGAAGTTCCAGCCGCGTATTGCTTCGGTCTCGTCGAGCGTACAAGTTCCAGTCGCGTACTGCTTTGGTCTCGTTGTGCGTACAAGTCTCAGCCGCGTATTGCTTCGGTCTCGTTATGCGAACAATTTCCAGGGGCGTATTGCTTCGCTCTCGTTATGCGTACAAGTTCCTGACGCGTATTGCTTCGGTCGCGTTATGCGTACAAGTTCTATTCGCGTATTGCTTCGGTCTCGTTTAGCGTACATGCTCCAGCCGCGTATTGCATCGGTCTCAACGAGCGCACAAGTTCCAGCCGGGTATTGCTTCGGCCTCGTTTAGCGTACAAGTTCCAGCCGCGTATTGCTTCGGTCTCGTCGAGAGTACAAGTTCCAGCTGCGTATTGCTTCGGTCTCGTTATGCGCACAAGATCCAGGTACGTATTGCTTCGGTCTCGTCGAGCGTGCAAGTTCCAGCCGCGTATTCCTTCGGTCTCGTCGAGCGTACAAGTTCCAGCCGGGTATTGCTTCGGTCTCACTTGGCGTACAAGTTCCAGCCGCGTATTGCTTCGGTCTCGACGAGCGTACAAGTTCCAGCCGGGTATTGCTTCGGTCTCATTTGGCGTACAAGCTCCAGCCGCGTATTGCTTCGGTCTCGTCGAGCGTACAAGTTCCAGCCGCGAATTGCTTCGGTCTCGTCGAGCGTACAAGTTCCAGCCGGGTACTGCTTCGGTCTCGTTATGCGTACAAGTCCCAGCCGCGTATTTCTTCGGTCTTGTCGAGCGTACAAGTCCCAGCCGCGTATTGCTTTGGTGTCGTTATGCGTACAAGCCCCAGCCTCGTATTGCTTCGGTATCGTTATGCGTACAAGTTCCAGCTGGGTATTGCTTCGGTCTCATTTGGCGTACAAGTTCCAGCCGCGTATTGCTTCGGTCTCGTCGAGCGTACAAGTTCCAGCCGGGTACTGCTTCGGTCTCGTTATGCGTACAAGTCCCAGCCGCGTATTTCTTCGGTCTTGTCGAGCGTACAAGTTCCAGCCGCGAATTGCTTCGGTCTCCTCGAGCGTACAAGTCCCAGCCGCGTATTGCTTTGGTGTCGTTATGCGTACAAGCCCCAGCCTCGTATTGCTTCGGTATCGTTATGCGTACAAGTTCGAGCTGGGTATTGCTTCGGTCTCGCTTGGCGTACAACTTCCAGCCGCGTATTGCTTCGGTCTCGTTTGGCGTATAAGTTCCAGCCGCGCAATTGCTTCGGTCTCGTGGAGCATACAAGTCCTAGCCGTGTATTGCTTCGGTCTCGTCGAGCGTACAAGTTCCAGCTGGGTATTGCTTCGGTCTCGTTATGCGTTCAAGTTCCAGCCGCGTATTGCTTCAGTCTTGTCCAGCGTACAAGTCCCAGCCACGTATCGCTTCGGTCTCGTTATGCGTACAAGTTCCAGGGGCGTATTGCTTCGTTCTCGTTATGCGTACAAGTTGCAGGCGCGTATTGCTTCGGTCTCGTTTGGCGTACAAGTTCCAGCAGCGTATTGCTTCGGTCTTGTGGAGCACAGAAGTTCCAGCCGCGTATTGCTTCGGTCTCGTCGAGCGTACAAGTTCCAGTCGCGTACTGCTTTGGTCTCGTTGTGCGTACAAGTCTCAGCCGCGTATTGCTTCGGTCTCGTTATGCGAACAATTTCCAGGGGCGTATTGCTTCGCTCTCGTTATGCGTACAAGTTCCTGACGCGTATTGCTTCGGTCGCGTTATGCGTACAAGTTCTATTCGCGTATTGCTTCGGTCTCGTTTAGCGTACATGCTCCAGCCGCGTATTGCATCGGTCTCAACGAGCGCACAAGTTCCAGCCGGGTATTGCTTCGGCCTCGTTTAGCGTACAAGTTCCAGCCGCGTATTGCTTCGGTCTCGTCGAGAGTACAAGTTCCAGCCGGGTATTGCTTCGGTCTCGTTTGGCGTACAAGTTCCAGCCGCGTCTTGCTTCGGTCTCGTCGAGCGTACAAGTTCCAGCAGCGTATTCCTTCGGTCTTGTGGAGCGCAGAAGATCCAGCCGCGTATTGCTTCGGTCTCGTCGAGCGTACAAGTTCCAGCCGCGTGTAGCTTCGGTCTCGTTATGCATACAAGTTCCCGCCGAGTGTTGCTTCGGTCTCGTAGAGCGTACAAGTCCCAACCGCGTATAGCTGTGGCCTCGTTATGCATACAAGCCCCAGCCGCGTATTGCTTCGGTCTCGTCGAGCGTGCAAGTTCCAGCCGCGTTTTCCTTCGGTCTCGTCGAGCGTACAAGTTCCAGCCGGGTATTGCTTCGGTCTCATTTGGCGTACAAGTTCCAGCCGCGTATTGCTTCGGTCTCGACGAGCGTACAAGTTCCAGCCGGGTATTGCTTCGGTCTCGTGAAGAGTACAAGTTCCAGCCGCGTATTGCTTCGGTCTCGTTATGCGAACAAGATCTAGCCGCGTATTGCTTCGGTCTCGTTATGCGTACTAGTTCCAGCCTCGTATTGCTTCGGACGCGTTATGCGCACAAGTTCCAGCCGCGTATTGCTTCGGTCACAGCGAGCGTACAAGTTCCAGCCGCGTATTGCTTCGGTCTTGTCGAGAGTACAAGTTCCAGCCGCGTATTGCTTTGGTCTCGTGAAGAGTACAAGTTCCAGCCGCGTATTGCTTCGGTCTTGTCCAGCGTACAAGTCCCAGCCACGTATCGCTTCGGTCTCGTTATGCGTACAAGTTCCAGCCGGGTATTGCTTCGGTCTCGTTATGCGTACAAGTTCCAGCCGCTTATTGCTTCCGTCTCGTTATGCGTACAAGTTCCAGCAGCGTATTGCTTCGGTCTCGCCGAGGGTACAAGTTCCAGCTGCGTATTGCTTCGGTCTCGTACAGCGTACAAGTTCCAGCAGCGTATTGCTTCGGTCTCGTCGAGCTTACAAGTACCAGCCGCGTATTGCTTCGGTCTCGTTATGGGTACAAGTTCCAGCCGCGTATTGCTTCGGTCTCGTTATGCGTACAAGTTCCAGCCGCGTATTGCTTCGGTCTCGTCGAGCATGCAAGTTCCAGCCGTGTATCGCTTTGGTCCCGTTGAGCACACAAGTTCCAGGCGCATATTGCTTCGCTCTCGTTATGCATACAAGTTGTAGCCGCGTATTGCTTCGGTCTCGTTATGCGTGCAATTCCCAGCCGCGATTGCTTCGGTCTCGCTATGCGCACGATTCCCAGCCGCGATTGCTTCGGCCTCGTTATGCGTACATGTTCCAGCCGCGTACTGCTTCGGTCTCGTTATGCGTACAAGTCCCAGCCTCGTATTGCTTCAGTCTCGTTTTGCGTACAAGTTACAGTCTCGCATGGCTTCCGTCTCGTTATGCGTACATGTTCCAGCTGCGTATTGCTTTGGTCATGTTTAGCGTCCAGCCGCCTGTTGCTCTAACCGCGCATGCGTACAAGCTGCTACCGCGTATAACTTCGGTCTCGCTATACGTACAAGTTCCAGCCGCGTATTGCTTTGACCGCGCATACGTACAAGCAGCTGCCGCGTATGGCTTCGGTCTCGTTATGCGTACAAGTTCCAGCCCGTATTGCTTCGGTCTAGTCGAGCGTACAAGTTCCAGCCGCGTATTGCTTCGGTCTCGTTATGCGTACAAGAAGCAGCCCCGTATGGCTTCGGTCTCGTTATGCGTACAAGATCCAGCCCCGTACTGCTTTGACCGCGCATACGTATAAGCTCCTGCCGCGTATTGCTTCGGTCTCGTTATGCGTACAAATCCAGGCGCGTATTCGTTCAGTCTCATTATGCGTACATGTTCCAGCTGCGTATTGCTTCGGTCTCGTTTAGCGTACAAGTTCCAGCCGCGTGTTGCTTTAACCGCGCATAGGTACAAGCTGCTGCCGCGTATAGCTTCGGTTTCGGTATGCGTCCAAGTTCCAGCCACGTATTGCTTTAACCGCGCATACGTACAAGCACCTGCCGCATATTGCTTCGGTCTCGTTATGCGTACAAGTTCCATCCGGGTATTGCTTCGGTCTCGTAGAGCATACAAGTTCCAGCCGCGTATTGCTTCGGTCTCGTTATCCGTACATGTCCCAGCCGGGTATTGCTACGGTCTCGTTATGCGTAGAAGTCCCAGGCACGCATTACTTCGGTCTCGTTCTGCGTACAAGTTCCAGCCGGGTATTGCTTCGGTCTCGTTATGCGTACAAGTTCCAGCCGCTTATTGCTTCCGTCTCGTTATGCGTACAAGTTCCAGCCGTTTATTTTCCGTCTCGTTATGCGTACAAGTTCCAGCCGCATATAGCATCGGTCTCGTCGAGCGTACAAGTTCCAACCGCGTATTGCTTCGATCTCGTTATGCGTACAAATCCCAGCTGCGTATTGCTTCGGTCTCGTTTAGCATGCAAGTTCCAGCCGTTTATCGCTTTGGTCTCATTTAGCGTACAAGTTCCAGGCACGTATTGCTTCGGTCTCGTTTAGCGTACAAGTTCCAGATGCGTATTGCTTCGGTCTCGTCGAGCGTAGAAGTTCCAGCCGCGTATTGCTTCGGTCTCGTTATCCGTACAAGTTCCAGCCGCGTATTGGTTCGGTCTCGTTATGCGTACATGTTCCAGCCGCGAGTGCTTCGGTCTAGTTATGGGTACAAGTTCCAGCCGCGTATTGCTTCGGTCTCACTTAGCGTACAAGTTCCAGTCACGTATTGCTTCGGTCTCGTTATGCGCACAAGCTCCAGCAGTGTTTTGCCTCGGTCTCGTTATGTGTACAAGTTTCAGCCACGTATTGCTTCCGTCTCATTATGCGTACAAGTTCCTGTCGCGTATTGCATCGGTCTCGTTATGGGTACAGGTTCCAGCCGCGTATTGCTTCGATCTCGTAATGCGTACAAGTTCCAGCCGCGTATTGCTTCGGTCTCGTTATGCGTGCTGTTGTACCGCGACGTACAGAATGAGGTTTTTGTTATAAAATTAGATTTTCACAGCAAAACGATCTTTATTTTGACATGGAAACCACCCGACGATTCGCGTAATAAGTTGGTCGGAAAAAGAGCTCTATGTGTCTTTTAATTTGGGCTTATATATTTAATGTATCGCTGATCGTAGCAGAACTGGTGGCCTGGAATTTGGTTGACCTGGATTTTAGTGGGTGAATGCTGACTGATGTATGTTGCTTGACAGTGCGTTTCGTGCACCAAAACGCCGCTTTTGCAGTGAAACGAGCGTTTCACGCACCGAATCGCCGCTTTTGCTCCGTTTTGGCAGGAAACGTGCGTTTCGTGCACCAAATCGCTGCTTTTGCACAGTTTTGACGCTAAACGTGCGTTTCGTGCAGAAAGACGCTGCTTCTGCAGCGAAACGTGCGTTTCGCGCACCGAATAGCCGCTGTTGCTCCGTTTTGGCAAGAAACGTACGATTCTCCCCGGGGGGGGGGGGGGGGGGGCGGTTGGATTTGTATCTAGCAGGCTTCGGGTATGGCGATCCCAGGGCCCCGAGCTCGAGGAGTAAACCTCTTGGAAAAAGTCCCTAAGCCTAAGGTGTGATGCGATCCGTGCTGAGAGGCTGAATGGTTACAAGGTCATGTAATCTATAGCGGAGCACTCTATGTACCAGGCGCCACCTAGTTTTACGTTAGTTGCCTTGCCGTGGCATGCGGGGCTCTGTTGCTGTCGACATGATATTCCCCTAGCTACTCGTGGGACCCTCATGAAAAACAACTACTCAAAAAACGAACAAGAGATACCCTTCTCTGTAAAAGGGAAATGACAGTAGTAGACGGTTGAACTCGGCTCCAGATAGCGTTGAAGTTCCACCACCGAAACGGAAAAAGCCTTCTTTTACTAAGCTGGAATGGCAGCGTCCTAGCTGTTTCGAGAAATACGCACGATTTCTTGTAGTTCAATTGATACAGGGCGATTTTTCTAGGATTAACCCGTTCCTTATCTCAGCTACTTTCAAGAATCTGGTAGGAGACGTACGCAATATCAAGAAAATCAGAGAAGGTCTGCTAGTTGAGGTTTCATCCAAAGCGCAACATGATAAGCTGATGAGTATGACAGTATTCGGCGAACAGGCAGTGGAAGTAGGCCCACACCGAACCCTTAATTCCGGCAGAGGAGTAATCAACGGTCGAGACCTTCTGAACTGTACGACGGACGAGATTCTGGACAATCTGAAAGATGAAGGAGTAACTAAGGTTCAAAGAATACGGACAAGACGAAATGGAGAACTAGTAGACACCGCGTCCGTAATCTTGACTTTTGATACCCCTAAAATTCCTGATAGCATAAAAGTCGCTATGTATAATTTGCCTGTCCTACAATACATCCCAAATCCACAGAGATGTTTCAGATGTCAAAGGTACGGCCATATGTCACTGCAGTGCACCAGAAACCCTATATGCACATGTGGAAAACCGACTCATGAAGGAAGGCCATGTGAAGAACCTTATGAGTGCGTGAACTGTCACCAGCCACACCAGTCCTTCTCTAAGGTATGCCCAACATACAAAGAGGAATGCGAAATCCAGAAAGCAATGGTAGAGAGAGGCATAACATACTTTGAAGCAAAACGCGAGTTGAGAAATAGCAGGCCATCCGACCCAACGATCGCTTTTGCCTCAATGGCAAAACGGCCAACTGCAGATTCCCAACTCGAACTCTCTGCCCTAGTTGCTAAAATAGTTCCAGAAATTGTGAAAGCGGTAGAAACACGCGTGAGTCACATGATAAGGGAAATGAAGACCACAATAGAATGCGGGAGCACAAGTCAAACAAAGGAAACGCCCAAATCGGCTACTACAGCCGAAACAAAGAATACTCCTGCGGAGAGCAATATAATCGCTCACACTTCGTTAGGTACTATTAAAACTAGCACAAGTGCACAAGAAAATAAATCCACGAAGTTGGAAGTTGCAAATAAAACGAAACTAATAAGAAAACCGACTTTGGCACATAGAGGCAAGGAAGGCGAAATGGATATAGACCACGAAGGATGCATTCAAAAGACAGCCGGCCCAATAACACAGAGAACAAGAAGTAAAACGCGCACACGAAACAACAATACGAAATCACAGTTAGGAGCAGATCCTCCCATAAAGAACACAGAAATACAGAGAAGTACAGACCACACGGGTGAGAGTTCAAATAATGTAAGTATGGATGAGATGGCAGACTCAGACGAGGAAATATATAATCCTATATCTAGGCAAACTGAGAAAATTAGGAATAAAGACAATGAACAAAATCAGGACTCAGGCGGTCCTGTAAAACTGGATAATATACTAAAATGACGGAAAAAGATAAAAATATCGTGCAATGGAACTGTAACGGCGTGAAACAGCGTTATCCAGAGCTAACAATCCTATCGTGCTCGTACGTGCCCTATTGTATAGCATTGCAAGAAACGTATTTAAAGGAAGGCCAGTCCTTCTCACTTCAAGGATACGAAGTATATAGAAAAGATGTAGTAACTGAAGGACGAGCGAAAGGAGGATTAGCAGTATTGGTACAGGTTTCATACATAACGGAGGAAGTAACAATACACACGTCCTTACAAGCCGTTGCGGTAAAAATAATAGTTCCATACGAGTTATGTATATGCTCGCTGTACCTCCCGGATTCAGGTTGGAACTTACAGGATCTGTTAAACTTGTCACAACAGTTACCGAAGCCGTATATAATTACTGGGGATTTTAACTCATGGAACACCCTGTGGGGATGCACCTACACAAACACAAGAGGTCAAATAGTGGAACGTTTCACAGACTTGGAAAATCTAACCATAATGAATACAGGCGAAATGACACATCTTAATCTATCCACAGGAACCTTCTCTGCCATAGACCTATCGATTTGCACCCCTCATATATACCCCAGGTACACGTGGAGTCCGGTACAATCATTATATGGAAGTGACCATTTCCCAATTTTGCTGGAGAACCATACCCCAAACAATAACGAAGTGCATGTCAATAAATGGTGCCTAGCCAAAGCAAACTGGGAGGGTTATCGAAAGAATATAACCATACCTCCTGAATCAGAGGACGTAGATCAATCGATTCAGGAGCTTACAACAGCAATAATTGATGCAGCGAAACGCAACATACCAGTCCTCTCTAGATATCCCAGACGGACGGTCTCATGGTGGACAGCTGAAACCAAGGGAGCTATTATGAACAAGAAGCGAGCATTAAACAAATATAGGAAATATCCGACACAGCAACAGCTGATCATTTTCAAAAAAATGCGCGCAAAGGCGCGGTTGGTAATCAGAGAAGCTAAGAAACAATACTGGAAAAACTATGTCAGTACGATCTCCGCAGAAACACCTATATCTGAACTATGGCGGAAAATACGGAGTATCAAAGGAAGACAAAGTTAACGGGACTAAGGGTTTCAAAATTAACGGGACTAAGTCAGGAAGGAAACATAATAACAGATCCGGCAGAAATGGTAGAATACATGGCGGAACACTATGCTACGTCTTACCAAGATGGAAGCTATTCAGAAAATTTTCGGAACGCCAAACGGAATTTGGAGACTCCCTTAGATTTCTCCACAAATGAAGTTAAAGAATATAATGTCCCCTTCTCAATCTCGGAAATGGAACAAGCAACGTGTGGCATCAAAAACTCTGCACCAGGTCCAGACAACATTCCATACAAAATGTTACAAGAGTTGCCAGATGAGGTTAAAAACAGGGTCTTGAATATATATAACCGCATAATGGAATCGGGAGTATATCCTAGTAAATGGAGAGAAGCCCTGATTATCCCTATCTTAAAACAAGGAAAAGATCCACTCCAATGTAATAGCTACAGGCCCATCTCCCTAACATGCTGCATGAGCAAAATCCTGGAGAGGATGGTGAACTTCCGTCTGGTCTGGACTCTGCAATAACGGCATCTGCTGTCAAAATACCAATGCGGCTTTCGGAAATTTCATAGTACGAATGACAGTCTATCTTTCCTAGAAAACGCGATCCACAACAGTCTAGACGGCGGCAAACACATCACAGCTGTCTTTCTAGACATAGACAAAGCTTATGATACAACTTGGAGATATAGCATCATTAAACAATTGCATGATTGGGACTTCCGAGGTCATTTACCGCTATTCATCCAAAGTTTTCTGTCCTTGAGCTTTTTCAATGTGCGAATAAATGGAAAGACATCTCTGACTAAAATCCAAGAAAACGGAATACCTCAATGTTGGCGAATTCTCCTTTGAACACGCGCGGCCATTAGTGTTCGCAGCGAAAGTAGTTCGCTGGTGCGTCGTTGCAGACAGCGGCAGCACCTCCCGGACACGCATGGCCACGATCGCGCCATCACGAAGAAGAAACCGGTACTCGCTCAACGGCCACGCGGTGCCGGTTCGACGCCATTAACGTATTTGCTGTCCACGCGCCAACACGTGTCTTCTGCTGTACGAATTTGCACTTATTGTTCATCTCAGATCACGCTTAGAGTTCTCTCATTGTGTTCACGCACGAAGTAAAGTGCTGTGCGCGTGTTTTTTGTACAATACCTTTTCGTTTAATTGCGCATATAGTGATAGTTAGTTATAAGACTCGCGTGTACAAACCGTCGTATTTCTCTGTAGTTATAAGTGTATATAGTTCTCGTTAAATATAATTCCTAGTCATAGTTCACGTGAGTGTTGTGTCTCTATCAATCTTCTGTCTCCTCTGCCCACGCAAAACGCAAACACTCAAGGATCAACAATAAGTGTGACCTTATTTGCAATAGCGATAAACAGCATCACGCATCAAGTTAGAGAAGCGGTATCTAAGTGCCTGTACGTAGACGACCTGGTGATTTTCTGTTCGGGAGAGTCAATAAATGGAATAAACGCAAAGCTCCAAAAAGCCATAAACAAACTAATAGAGTTCTCTGAAGCTAGAGGGTTTAAATTCTCAGCCGTGAAAACAAAGTGCGTTCACTTCTGTAGAAAACACACCCATGATTTGCCAGAACTGAGAATGATAGGTGTTAACATTCCATATAAGAACGAAGTATGCTACCTGGGAGTCCACTTTGACAGAAAACTAACCTTCAAACATCACATCATGGCCCTTACAGATGCACGTAAAAAACGCCTGAATATTATCAATACGAACTGGGGGGCGGACAGAGAGATCCTTATAAGCATGCACGCGAAGTTGATACTGTCAAGGATAGACTATGGGTGTATAATATACTCAGGAGCTGCGAAGTCGCATCTGCGAGCGTTGGACACGATAAATCATATGGGCATACGGCATGCAACTGGAGCTTTCAGAACTACCCCAGTACACAGTCTATACTGTGACGCGGGAATTCCGCCATTAGAACTAAGACGCAAAAGGATAATGCTAAATTATATAGCAGAATTGCGGGCAAAACGAAACCATATAAACTACGACTTATTTCTCGTTGCAGTCAGCTCATACCAGGAGACATCACACATTAAATCTGCACCAACACGTCCATCAGCCGGGAGGGCACAATGATTATTGCAGGAATTCAAACTGACAATAGATCACATACACACATATGGGCTATACCACTTCCCACCATGGATGCTAAAGGAAGTGAAATGTCAAAAAGAACTGATGAAATTCAAAAAAAAAAAATGAAACAAACAGAACTGTATACCAACAAATGCTACACGAAATACTTCATAGATACAACGATCCAGAAGTTATATATACAGATGGTTCTAAAACCGAAAGTGGAGTTGCGTCTGCAATGTACACTAACACGCGGCAGCAATCCTGGGCCTTACCGAGAGAAATGAGCACAATCTCAGCAGAATTACATGCTATCTGGCAAGTCCTATTGTACTCCTTTAACCACAGTAAACAGAAATCTACGATAATCTGTACGGACTCACAGAGCACAATACAACGCATCCAGGACATATATACGACGGATCCGATGACGTATGAAATTATAACTCTAATACATGAAATGAGTATGAATAACAAAGACATAACCTTGATGTGGACACCAGGCCACACGGGCATACATGGGAATGAGGAAGCAGACAAGGCAGCAAGAGCTGCAACACACAATCAAAACTCGAACACAAAGATCTGCGTCAAAGACATGAAGAATTATATAAAACATATCTGTACCAAGCAATGGCAGGAACTCTGGAGACAAAGGAGGACACATCTGCATCAAATCAAAAATACGGTGGACAAATAGCATATGCCCGATGGACTCAACAGAAAAGAACAGGTGGTTATCACCAGACTAAGACTGGGTCACACCTACTTCACATCCAGCTACTTGTTCAAGAGAGAAATTGAACCGCAGTGTAACCATTGCAAAGCAAAACTGACGGTACAACATATAATAGAAGAATGTCCAAAATATGAAGGACAGAGAAAGAAACACAAATTACTTTTATAAACAATGAGTTCGTCCTCGAGTAATTCTCCCCGGCGCAACATTAAAGAATCACGGAAATGCGGACAACCTCTCTAAAAGACCCTGCGAAACTTCGCAATGCAAGCGTTGCTCGCGACTTGAAGAAAGGGATGCTGAAGAAGAACCGAAGATCTTAAGGACCATATGTCGCTCAGCTGGAATGGAAAATTGGATTTGTGCTCAAGAACAGGATGAAAATCTTAAATTTATCCGTCTACGAAAAACTGAAAAGAATAAACCGACGTGGCAAGAAGTTTCCGCTCTCTCTTCCGAAGCGAAGTACCTCTGGTCCATTTGGGATTCATTGAAAGTGGATCAAGGCCTACTACTTCGAAGATGGGAATCTGTGGACGGGGCGAAAGCCTCAAAATTGGTGGTAGTCCCAGAGAGCAAAGTCGAAGAGGTATTACGGAATTGCCACGATGCACCTGCTGGAGGTCATTTTGGAGTAAAGAAGACGTTGGAGAAGGTCCGACAAGGTTTTTATTGGCTTAATCACCGAAGAGATGTAGAAGACTGGTGTCGTCGATGTCATCAATGTACAGCGAGGAAAGGACCTGTGGAGAAGGGAAGAGGAACCATGAAGGTTTACAACGTTGGGGCACCTTTTGAGAGGATAGCGCTCGACGTTGTGGGTCCCTTACCAAGGTCTTCGGCTGGTAACAAGTACGCGCTGGTTGTCGTGGATTATTTTACAAAGTGGCCGGTGGTGATGCCACTTCCTAACCAGCAAGCGACGACGATTTCCAAAGCTCTGCTGAAGGAGGTGATTAGCCGTTATGGAGTTCCGTTGGAGTTACACTCTGATCAGGGGCGGAGTTTTGAATCTAATATCTTCAAGGAGTTGATGAAACTCCTAGGGATAAAGAAGACAAGGACAACTCCGCTGCACCCTCAGTCGGATGGACTTGTAGAGCGGATGATCCGAACCTTGCTGCAGTACTTGTCTCAGTATGTTGCAGAACATCAAAGGGACTGGGACGAGTGGATACCAACGTTTTTGATGGCCTACCGTTCTTCTCGACATGAAGTTACTCAATATACTCCATCAATGGTTCTTATGGGACGAGAACTCCGACTGCCAATGAATTTGTTAAGAGGGATTGATCCCGCTGAACAGAAGGAGGAAGAAGATTATGTAAATGATGTGAGAGAAAGAATCATTGAAGTGCACAAATTTGTCCGCCATCGAATGCAAATTTGTGTAGAGAAGACGAAGGCTTGGTACGATTCTTTCTCGAGATTAATTTCCTTTGCTCCTGGGGAACAGGTTTGGCTATACAACCCTCGGAGAACGAAAGGAAGATGTCCGAAGCTTCAATTCGACTGGGAAGGACCCTACGTAGTGAAGAACCGGCTCAACGAGTTAATTTATCGAATAGTTCGTTCTCCGAAATCCAAACCAAAGGTCGTACACGTGAATCGACTCGCTCGGTAAGATTCACGGGGAAACTGCTGCGAGAAGAGAAGCGAAAATTAGTTGAGGGAAATGTCCGACATCTTCGCCCAAGAAGAGGACGCCTCGTCGCAGAAGGCTAGGGTGGGGATTACTTACTGGCTGCGGTAGACTCTCCTTCTTCGCGAGTCTAAACGGCCGAGAAAGTGCGATTCTCTTCGGAGGGTCGCCCCTCAGTCGCTGCTCTATTTCGATAGGGTTCTGGCGGTCGGACTGCGAATTTGTGGTATGTTCCACACAACCAGTCATTGAGGAAATTCTCCTTGGTGATTGGGGGAACATCCCTAGGAGAGTTGTTCCGTGAGGCTGGGAGGATCCGCATCCGGGAAGTCCTCAAGAAAGAAGTGCGCAAGTCGCAAGAATCAAGTGGAAGGGCGAGGAACAGTCAGGACATCCTTTCCCTCGAAGATGTTATCAAGATCAGGTCCATCTAGAGGAATTCCTTAACTAGGTTAAAGGAAGAAAGACCCGGCGTCTTGCTCAAGTTTTTTGAGTGGTTTTCCTTGAGACGGCGGACAAATGTCAAGGCGCTAACTGTCTGATAAAGGCCACTCAGGTAAATGTTTTGGTCTGTTGGTTTACTTCCTTTACAGACAGAGGTGTTCGAGTACGAAGGAGCTTGGTGACAGCTTGGAGGTTAACAAGGTCCCAATTGAAGTTGGCTGTCGGGGCTGAACTTGCCGCGGTCGGGACGACCGCTCTTTGAAGAGAAGGGAGCAGTGTTGCGACGACGTGAAGGTGCCGCGCAATGCCACGAAGCTGCATCGTTGCGACAGCGTGAAGATGTCCCGCAACGATGTGAAGCTGCCCCGGAGAGCGAGCGGAAGCGAGCATTCGAGCTTCCGGTTGCTATCAAGAAACCGGCAAATATTCAAAGAGTCGAATACGACGACCTGTCAGATACGGACGTGCTCTTGCGATACGAGATATCTTTGCTATTGTACAAAGTTTCCTTCTCTCTTGTAAATAAATTCGTTGTATAGTGCCGAGTTACTTTTATAAACAATGAGTTCGTCCTCGAGTAATTCTCCCCCGGCGCAACAATACTAAAAAAATGTACCATTCCGTACCTAAAAGATACAGGATATATGTCAAAGACATGAAACCTCACTTATTGATTATTTATTAATGTAAATACACTTATTTATTAGATCTAAGATGCAGTTCTAAAATATTTATTTATTAAGTTAGCTACTCATATACATTTAATCATAAACCTATCTAACTAACAAGGTATTTATCTAACAATCTATTTATCTACTTATTCTGCTAATACAGATATATCTCGCCTAACATAAAACAGACAGAATAAATCCCGAGACACACAACCTGAAGATTAAGCACCAAGTACTAAATAAAGAGCAGAAAGCGCCAATGGTCATAGCAATCGAGGCCCCTCAACATATAAAAGCAAAAAAGTAAGCGTACGATTCGTGCACCAAATCGCTGCTTTTGCACAGTTTAGACGCTAAACGTGCGTTTCGTGCACCAACACGCCGCTTTTGCAGCGCAACATGCGTTTCGCGCACCGAATCGCCGCTTTTGCTCCGTTTTGACAAAAAAACGTGCGTTTCGTGCACCAAATCGCTGCTTTTGCACAGTTTAGACGCTAAACGTGCGTTTCGTGCACCAACACGCCGCTTTTGCAGAGCAACATGCGTTTCGCGCACCGAATCGGCGCTTTTGCTCCGTTTTGGCAAGAAACGTGCGTTTCGTGCACCAAATCGCTGCTTTTGCACAGTTTAGACGCTAAACGTGCGTTTCGTGCACCAACACGCCGCTTTTGCAGAGCAACATGCGTTTCGCGCACCGAATCGGCGCTTTTGCTCCGTTTTGGCAAGAAACGTGCGTTTTGTGCACCAAATCGCTGCTTCTGCACAGTTTTGACGCTAAACGTGCGTTTCGTGCACCAAAACGCCGCTTTTCAGCGAAACGAGCGTTTCGCGCACCGAATCGTCGCTTTTGCTCCGTTTTGGCAAGAAACGTACGTTTCGTGCACCAAATCACTGCTTTTGCACAGTTTTGGCGCTACACGTGCGTTTCGTGCACTTAAACGCCGCTTTGGCAGCGAAACTTGCGTTTCGTGCACGGAATCGCCGCTTTTGCTCCGTATTGGCAAGAAACGTGCGTTTCGTGCACCAAATCGCTGCTTTTGCACAGTTTTGACGCTAAACGTGAGTTTTGTGCACCAAATCGCCGCTTTTGCAGCGAAACGAGTGTTTCACGCACCGAAACAGCGCTTTTGCTCCGTTTTGGCATGAAACGTACGTTTCGTGCACCGAATCGCTGCTTTTGCACAGTTCTGACGCTAAACGTGCGTTTCGTGCAGAAAGACGCTGCTTCTGCAGCGAAACGTGCGTTTCGTGCACCAAATCGCTCCTTTTGCACAGTGTTGACGCTAAACGTGCATTTCGTGCACCAAAACGCCGCTTTTGCAGCGAAACGTGCGTTTCGCGCACCGAATTGGCGCTTTTGATCCGTTTTGGCAAGAAACGTGTGTTTCGTGCACCAAATCGCTGCTTTTGCACAGTTTTGACGCTAAACGTTCGTTTCGTGCACCAAAACGCCGCTTTTGCAGCGGAACGTGCGTTTCGTGCACCAAATCGCTGCTTTTGCACAGTTTTGGCGCTAAACGTGCGTTTCGTGCACCAAATCGCTGCTTTTGCACAGTTTTGACGTTAAACGTGCGTTTCGTGCACCAAAACGCCGCTTTTGCACAGTTTTGACTCTACACGTGCGCTTCGTGCACCAAAACGCCGCTATTACAGCGAAACGAGCGTTTCGCGCACCGAATCGCCGCTTTTGCTCCGCTTTGGCAAGAAACGTGCGTTCGTGCACCAAATCGCCGCTTTTGCACAGTTTTGATGCTAAACGTCCGTTTCGTGCACCAAAACGCCGCTTTTGCAGCAAAACGAGCGTTTCGCGCACCGAATTTGCGCTTTTGATCCGTTTTGGCAAGAAACGTGCGTTTCGTGCACCAAATCGCTGCTTTCGCACAGTTTTGATGCTAAACGTGCGTTTCGTGCACTAAAACGCCGCTTTTGCAGCGAAACCTGCGTTTCGCGTACCGAATCGCCGCATTTGCTCCGTTTTGGCAAGAAACGTGCGTCTCGTGCACCAAATCACTGCTTTTGCACAGTTTTCTCGCTATACGTGCGTTTCGTGCACTAAAACGCCGCTTTTGCAGCGAAACCTGCGTTTCGCGTACCGAATCGCCGCATTTGCTCCGTTTTGGCAAGAAACGTGCGTCTCGTGCACCAAATCACTGCTTTTGCACAGTTTTCTCGCTATACGTGTGTTTCGTGCACCAAATCGCTGCTTTTGCACAGTTTTGGCGCTAAACGTGCGTTTCGTGCACCAAAACGCCGCTTTTACAGCGGAACGTGCGTTTCGTGCACCGAATCGCCGCTTTTGCTCCGTTTTGGCAAGAAACGTACGTTTCGTGCATCAAATCGCTGCTTTTGCACAGTTTTGACGCTAAACATGCATTTCGTGCACCAAATCGCCGCTTTTGCAGTGAAACGTGCGTTTCGCGTACCGAATCGCCGCATTTGCTCCGTTTTGGCAAGAAACGTGCGTCTCGTGCACCAAATCACTGCTTTTGCACAGTTTTCTCGCTATACGTGCGTTTCGTGCACTAAAACGCCGCTTTTGCAGCGAAACCTGCGTTTCGTGCACTAAAACGCCGCTTCTGCAGCGAAACGAGCGTTTCGCGCACCGAATAGGCGCTTTTGCTCCGTTTTGGCAAGAAACGTACGTTTCGTGCACCAAATCGCTGCTTTTGCACAGTTTTGGCGCTAAACGTGCTTTTCGTGCACCAAAACGCCGCTATTACAGCGAAACGAGCGTTTCGCGCACCGAATCGGCGCTTTTGCCCCGTTTTGGCAAGAAACGTAGGTTTCGTGCACCAAATCGCTGCTTTTGCACAGTTTTGGCGCTAAACGTGCCTTTCGTGCACCAAAACGCCGCTATTACAGCGAAACGAGCGTTTCGCGCACCGAATCGGCGCTTTTACCCCGTTTTGGCAAGAAACGTGCGTTCGTGCACCAAATCGCCGCTTTTGCACAGTTTTGATGCTAAACGTCCGTTTTGTGCACCAAAACGCCGCTTTTGCAGCAAAACGTGCGAGTCGCGCACCGAATCGCCGCTTTTGCTCCGTTTTGACAAGAAACATGCGTTTCGTGCTCCGAATCGCTGCTTTTGCACAGTTTTGACGCTAAACGTGCGTTTCGTGCACCAAAACGCCGCTTTTGCACAGTTTTGACTCTACACGTGCGCTTCGTGCACCAAAACGCCGCTTTCGCAGCGAAACGTGTGTTTCGCGCACCGAATTGGCGCTTTTGCACAGTTTTGACGCTAAACGTGCGTTTCGTGCACCAAAACGCCGCTTTTACAGCGGAACGTGCGTTTCGTGCACCGAATCGCCGCTTTTGCTCCGTTTTGGCAAGAAACGTGCGTTTCGTGCACCAAATCGCTGCTTTTGCACAGTTTTGACGCTAAACGTTCGTTTCGTGCACCAAAACGCCGCTTTTGCAGCGAAACGTGCGTTTCGTGCACCAAATCGCTGCTTTTGCACAGTTTTGGCGCTAAACGTGCGTTTCGTGCACCAAAACGCCGCTATTACAGCGAAACGAGCGTTTCGCGCACCGAATCGGCGCTTGTGCCCCGTTTTGGCAAGAAACGTACGTTTCGTGCACCACATCGCTGCTTTTGCACAGTTTTGACGCTAAACGTGCGTTTCGTGCACCAAATCGCTGCTTTTGCACAGTTTTGACGCTATACGTGCGTTTCGTGCACCAAAACGCCGCTTTTGCAGTGAAACGTGCGTTTGGCGTACCGACTCGCCGCTTTTGCTCCGTTTTGGCAAGAAACGTGCGTCTCGTGCACCAAATCACTGCTTTTGCACAGTTTTGACTCTAAACGTGCGCTTCGTGCTCCAAAACGCCGCTTCTGCAGCGAAACGTGCGTTTGGCGTACCGACTCGCCGCTTTTGCTCCGTTTTGGCAAGAAACGTGCGTCTCGTGCACCAAATCACTGCTTTTGCACAGTTTTGACTCTACACGTGCGCTTCGTGCACCAAAACGTCGCTTTCGCAGCGAAACGTGTGTTTCGCGCACCGAATTGGCGCTTTTGCACAGTTTTGACGCTAAACGTGCGTTTCGTGCACCAAAACGCCGCTTTTGCAGCGAAACGTGCGTTTCGTGCACCAAATCGCTGCTTTTGCACAGTTTTGGCGCTAAACGTTCGTTTCGTGCACCAAAACGCCGCTTTTACAGCGGAACGTGCGTTTCGTGCACCGAATCGCCGCTTTTGCTCCGTTTTGGCAAGAAACGTGCGTTTCGTGCACCAAATCGCTGCTTTTGCACAGTTTTGACGCTAAACGTTCGTTTCGTGCACCAAAACGCCGTTTTTGCAGCGGAACGTGCGTTTCGTGCACCAAATCGCTGCTTTTGCACAGTTTTGACGTTAAACGTGCGTTTCGTGCACCAAAACGCCGCTTTTGCACAGTTTTGACTCTACACGTGCGCTTCGTGCACCAAAACGCCGCTTTTGCAGCGAAACGAGCGTTTAGCTCACCGAATCGTCCCTTTTGCTCCGTTTTGGCAAGAAACGTACGTTTCGTGCACCAAATCGCTGCTTTTGCACAGTTTTGACGCTAAACGTTCGTTTCGTGCACCAAAACGCCGCTTTTGCAGCGGAACGTGCGTTTCGTGCACCAAATCGCTGCTTTTGCACAGTTTTGACGTTAAACGTGCGTTTCGCGCACCAAAACGCCGCTTTTGCACAGTTTTGACTCTACACGTGCGCTTCGTGCACCAAAACGCCGCTTTTGCAGCGAAACGAGCGTTTAGCGCACCGAATCGTCGCTTTTGCTCCGTTTTGGCAAGAAACGTACGTTTCGTGCATCAAATCGCTGCTTTTGCACAGTTTTAACGCTAAACGTGCGTTTCGTGCACCAAATCGCCGCTTTTGCAGTGAAACGTGCGTTTCGCGTACCGAATCGCCGCTTTTGCTCCGTTTTGGCAAGAAACGTGCGTCTGGTGCACCAAATCACTGCTTATGCACAGTTCTCTCGCTATACGTACGTTTCGTGCACTAAAACGCCGCTTTTGCAGCGAAACCTGCGTTTCGTGCACTAAAACGCCGCTTTTGCACAGTTTTGACGCTAAACGTTCGTTTCGTGCACCAAAACGCCGCTTTTGCAGCGGAACGTACGTTTCGTGCACCAAATCGCTGCTTTTGCACAGTTTTGACGTTAAACGTGCGTTTCGTGCACCAAAACGCTGCTTTTGCACAGTTTTGACGCTAAACGTGCGTTTCGTGCACTAAAACGCCGCTTTTGCAGCGAAACGAGCGCTTCGTGCACTAAAACGCTGCTTTTGCACAGTTTTGACTCTACACGTGCGCTTCGTGCACCAAAACGCCGCTTTTGCAGCGAAACGAGCGTTTCGCGTACCGAATCGCCGCTTTTTCTCCGTTTTGGCAAGAAACGTGCGTCTCGTGCACCAAATCACTGCTTTTGCACAGTTTTGACTCTAAACGTTCGTTTCGTGCACCAAAACGCCGCTTTTGCAGCGGAATGTGCGTTTCGTGCACCAAATCGCTGCTTTTGCACAGTTTTGACGTTAAACGTGCGTTTCGTGCACCAAAACGCTGCTTTTGCACAGTTTTGACGCTAAACGTGCGTTTTGTGTACTAAAACGCCGCTTTTGCAGCGAAACGTGCGTTTCGCGTACCGTATCGCCGCTTTTGCACCGTTTTGGCAAGAAACGTGCGTCTCGTGCACCAAATCACTGCTTTTGCACAGTTTTGGCGATATTCGTGCGTTTCGTGAAGCAAAACGCCGCTTCTGCAGCGAAACGTGCGTTTCGCGCACAGAATCGGAGCTTTTGCTCCGTTTTGGCAAGAAACGTGCGTTTCGTGCACCAAATCGCTGCTTTTGCACAGTTTTGACTCTAAACGAGCGTTTCGTGCACCAAAACGCCGCTTTTCAGCGAAACGAGCGTTTCGCGCACCGAATCGGCGCTGTTGCCCCGTTTTGGCAAGAAACGTACGTTTCATGCACCAAATCGCCGCTTTTGCACAGTTTTGACTCTACACGTGCGCTTCGTGCACCAAAACGCCGCTTTTGCACAGTTTTGACTCTACACGTGCGCTTCGTGCACCAAAACGCCGCTTTCGCAGCGAAACGTGTGTTTCGCGCCCCAAATTGGCGCTTTTGCACAGTTTTGACGCTAAACGTGCGTTTCGTGCACCAAAACGCCGCTTTTGCAGCGAAACGTGCGTTTCGTGCACCAAATCGCTGCTTTTGCACAGTTTTGGCGCTAAACGTTCGTTTCGTGCACCAAAACGCCGCTTTTACAGCGGAACGTGCGTTTCGTGCACCGAATCGCCGCTTTTGCTCCGTTTTGGCAAGAAACGTGCGTTTCGTGCACCAAATCGCTGCTTTTGCACAGTGTTGACGCTAAACGTTCGTTTCGTGCACCAAAACGCCGCTTTTGCACAGTTTTGACGTTATACGTGCGTTTCGCGCACCAAAACGCCGCTTTTGCACAGTTTTGACTCTACACGTGCGCTTCGTGCACCAAAACGCCGCTTTTGCAGCGAAACGAGCGTTTAGCGCACCGAATCGTCCCTTTTGCTCCGTTTTGGCAAGAAACGTACGTTTCGTGCACCAAATCGCTGCTTTTGCACAGTTTTGACGCTAAACGTTCGTTTCGTGCACCAAAACG
This sequence comes from Stelis phaeoptera, assembly GCA_943735885.1. Classification (NCBI taxonomy): domain Eukaryota; kingdom Metazoa; phylum Arthropoda; class Insecta; order Hymenoptera; family Megachilidae; genus Stelis; species Stelis phaeoptera. Next base: position 346,838 of record CALSEM010000051.1, on the reverse strand, counting down.
CCGCTTTTGCAGCGGAACGTGCGTTTCGTGCACCAAATCGCTGCTTTTGCACAGTTTTGACGTTAAACGTGCGTTTCGCGCACCAAAACGACGCTTTTGCACAGTTTTGACTCTACACGTGCGCTTCGTGCACCAAAACGCCGCTTTTGCAGCGAAACGAGCGTTTAGCGCACCGAATCGTCGCTTTTCCTCCGTTTTGGCAAGAAACGTACGTTTCGTGCATCAAATCGCTGCTTTTGCACAGTTTTGACGCTAAACATGCATTTCGTGCACCAAATCGCCGCTTTTGCAGTGAAACGTGCGTTTCGCGTACCGAATCGCCGCATTTGCTCCGTTTTGGCAAGAAACGTGCGTCTCGTGCACCAAATCACTGCTTTTGCACAGTTTTCTCGCTATACGTGCGTTTCGTGCACTAAAACGCCGCTTTTGCAGCGAAACCTGCGTTTCGTGCACTAAAACGCCGCTTCTGCAGCGAAACGAGCGTTTCGCGCACCGAATAGGCGCTTTTGCTCCGTTTTGGCAAGAAACGTACGTTTCGTGCACCAAATCGCTGCTTTTGCACAGTTTTGGCGCTAAACGTGCGTTTCGTGCACCAAAACGCCGCTTTTACAGCGGAACGTGCGTTTCGTGCACCGAATCGCCGCTTTTGCTCCGTTTTGGCAAGAAACGTGCGTTTCGTGCACCAAATCGCTGCTTTTGCACAGTTTTGACGCTAAACGTTCGTTTCGTGCACCAAAACGCCGCTTTTGCAGCGGAACGTGCGTTTCGTGCACCAAATCGCTGCTTTTGCACAGATTTGACGTTAAACGTGCGTTTCGTGCACCAAAACGCCGCTTTTGCACAGTTTTGACTCTACACGTGCGCTTCGTGCACCAAAACGCCGCTTTTGCAGCGAAACGAGCGTTTAGCTCACCGAATCGTCCCTTTTGCTCCGTTTTGGCAAGAAACGTACGTTTCGTGCATCAAATCGCTGCTTTTGCACAGTTTTGACGCTAAACGTGCGTTTCGTGCACTAAAACGCTGCTTTTGCAGCGAAACGAGCGCTTCGTGCACTAAAACGCCGCTTTTGCAGCGAAACGAGCGTTTCGCGTACCGAATCGCCGCTTTTTCTCCGTTTTGGCAAGAAACGTGCGTCTCGCGCACCAAATCACTGCTTTTGCACAGTTTTGACGCTATACGTGCGTTTCGTGCACCAAAACGCCGCTTTTGCAGTGAAACGTGCGTTTGGCGTACCGACTCGCCGCTTTTGCTCCGTTTTGGCAAGAAACGTGCGTCTCGTGCACCAAATCACTGCTTTTGCACAGTTTTGACTCTAAATGTGCGCTTCGTGCACCAAAACGCCGCTTTTGCAGCGAAACGTGCGTTTCGCGTACCGAATCGCCGCTTTTGCTCCGTTTTGGCAAGAAACGTGCGTCTCGTGCACCAAATCACTGCTTTTGCACAGTTTTGGCGCTACACGTGCGTTTCGTGCACTTAAACGCCGCTTTGGCAGCGAAACCTGCGTTTCGTGCACGGAATCGCCTCTTTTGCTCCGCTTTGGCAAGAAACGTGCGTTTCGTGCACGAAATCGCCGCTTTTGCACAGTTTTGGCAAGAAACGTGCGTCTCGTGCACCAAATCGCTGCTTATGCACAGTTCTCTCGCTATACGTACGTTTCGTGCACTAAAACGCCGCTTTTGCAGCGAAACCTGCGTTTCGTGCACTAAAACGCCGCTTTTGCACAGTTTTGACGCTAAACGTTCGTTTCGTGCACCAAAACGCCGCTTTTGCAGCGGAACGTACGTTTCGTGCACCAAATCGCTGCTTTTGCACAGTTTTGACGTTAAACGTGCGTTTCGTGCACCAAAACGCTGCTTTTGCACAGTTTTGACGCTAAACGTGCGTTTCGTGCACTAAAACGCCGCTTTTGCAGCGAAACGAGCGCTTCGTGCACTAAAACGCTGCTTTTGCACAGTTTTGACTCTACACGTGCGCTTCGTGCACCAAAACGCCGCTTTTGCAGCGAAACGAGCGTTTCGCGTACCGAATCGCCGCTTTTTCTCCGTTTTGGCAAGAAACGTGCGTCTCGTGCACCAAATCACTGCTTTTGCACAGTGTTGACTCTAAACGTTCGTTTCGTGCACCAAAACGCCGCTTTTGCAGCGGAATGTGCGTTTCGTGCACCAAATCGCTGCTTTTGCACAGTTTTGACGTTAAACGTGCGTTTCGTGCACCAAAACGCTGCTTTTGCACAGTTTTGACGCTAAACGTGCGTTTTGTGCACTGAAACGCCGCTTTTGCAGCGAAACGTGCGTTTCGCGTACCGTATCGCCGCTTTTGCACCGTTTTGGCAAGAAACGTGCGTCTCGTGCACCAAATCACTGCTTTTGCACAGTTTTGGCGATATTCGTGCGTTTCGTGAAGCAAAACGCCGCTTCTGCAGCGAAACGTGCGTTTCGCGCACAGAATCGGAGCTTTTGCTCCGTTTTGGCAAGAAACGTGCGTTTCGTGCACCAAATCGCTGCTTTTGCACAGTTTTGACTCTAAACGAGCGTTTCGTGCACCAAAACGCCGCTTTTCAGCGAAACGAGCGTTTCGCGCACCGAATCGGCGCTGTTGCCCCGTTTTGGCAAGAAACGTAGGTTTCGTGCACCAAATCGCTGCTTTTGCACAGTTTTGGCGCTAAACGTGCCTTTCGTGCACCAAAACGCCGCTATTACAGCGAAACGAGCGTTTCGCGCACCGAATCGGCGCTTTTACCCCGTTTTGGCAAGAAACGTGCGTTCGTGCACCAAATCGCCGCTTTTGCACAGTTTTGATGCTAAACGTCCGTTTTGTGCACCAAAACGCCGCTTTTGCAGCAAAACGTGCGAGTCGCGCACCGAATCGCCGCTTTTGCTCCGTTTTGACAAGAAACATGCGTTTCGTGCTCCGAATCGCTGCTTTTGCACAGTTTTGACGCTAAACGTGCGTTTCGTGCACCAAAACGCCGCTTTTGCACAGTTTTGACTCTACACGTGCGCTTCGTGCACCAAAACGCCGCTTTCGCAGCGAAACGTGTGTTTCGCGCACCGAATTGGCGCTTTTGCACAGTTTTGACGCTAAACGTGCGTTTCGTGCACCAAAACGCCGCTTTTACAGCGGAACGTGCGTTTCGTGCACCGAATCGCCGCTTTTGCTCCGTTTTGGCAAGAAACGTGCGTTTCGTGCACCAAATCGCTGCTTTTGCACAGTTTTGACGCTAAACGTTCGTTTCGTGCACCAAAACGCCGCTTTTGCAGCGAAACGTGCGTTTCGTGCACCAAATCGCTGCTTTTGCACAGTTTTGGCGCTAAACGTTCGTTTCGTGCACCAAAACGCCGCTATTACAGCGAAACGAGCGTTTCGCGCACCGAATCGGCGCTTGTGCCCCGTTTTGGCAAGAAACGTACGTTTCGTGCACCACATCGCTGCTTTTGCACAGTTTTGACGCTAAACGTGCGTTTCGTGCAGCAAAACGCCGCTTCTGCAGCGAAACGTGCGTTTCGCGCACCGAATCGGCGCTTTTGCTCCGTTTTGTCAAGAAACGTGCGTTTCGTGCACCAAATCGCTGCTTTTGCACAGTTTTGGCGCTAAACGTGCGTTTCGTGCACCAAAACGCCGCTATTACAGCGAAACGAGCGTTTCGCGCACCGAATCGGCGCTTGTGCCCCGTTTTGGCAAGAAACGTACGTTTCGTGCACCACATCGCTGCTTTTGCACAGTTTTGACGCTAAACGTGCGTTTCGTGCACCAAATCGCTGCTTTTGCACAGTTTTGACGCTATACGTGCGTTTCGTGCACCAAAACGCCGCTTTTGCAGTGAAACGTGCGTTTGGCGTACCGACTCGCCGCTTTTGCTCCGTTTTGGCAAGAAACGTGCGTCTCGTGCACCAAATCACTGCTTTTGCACAGTTTTGACTCTACACGTGCGCTTCGTGCACCAAAACGTCGCTTTCGCAGCGAAACGTGTGTTTCGCGCACCGAATTGGCGCTTTTGCACAGTTTTGACGCTAAACGTGCGTTTCGTGCACCAAAACGCCGCTTTTGCAGCGAAACGTGCGTTTCGTGCACCAAATCGCTGCTTTTGCACAGTTTTGGCGCTAAACGTTCGTTTCGTGCACCAAAACGCCGCTTTTACAGCGGAACGTGCGTTTCGTGCACCGAATCGCCGCTTTTGCTCCGTTTTGGCAAGAAACGTGCGTTTCGTGCACCAAATCGCTGCTTTTGCACAGTTTTGACGCTAAACGTTCGTTTCGTGCACCAAAACGCCGTTTTTGCAGCGGAACGTGCGTTTCGTGCACCAAATCGCTGCTTTTGCACAGTTTTGACGTTAAACGTGCGTTTCGTGCACCAAAACGCCGCTTTTGCACAGTTTTGACTCTACACGTGCGCTTCGTGCACCAAAACGCCGCTTTTGCAGCGAAACGAGCGTTTAGCTCACCGAATCGTCCCTTTTGCTCCGTTTTGGCAAGAAACGTACGTTTCGTGCACCAAATCGCTGCTTTTGCACAGTTTTGACGCTAAACGTTCGTTTCGTGCACCAAAACGCCGCTTTTGCAGCGGAACGTGCGTTTCGTGCACCAAATCGCTGCTTTTGCACAGTTTTGACGTTAAACGTGCGTTTCGCGCACCAAAACGCCGCTTTTGCACAGTTTTGACTCTACACGTGCGCTTCGTGCACCAAAACGCCGCTTTTGCAGCGAAACGAGCGTTTAGCGCACCGAATCGTCGCTTTTGCTCCGTTTTGGCAAGAAACGTACGTTTCGTGCATCAAATCGCTGCTTTTGCACAGTTTTAACGCTAAACGTGCGTTTCGTGCACCAAATCGCCGCTTTTGCAGTGAAACGTGCGTTTCGCGTACCGAATCGCCGCTTTTGCTCCGTTTTGGCAAGAAACGTGCGTCTCGTGCACCAAATCACTGCTTATGCACAGTTCTCTCGCTATACGTACGTTTCGTGCACTAAAACGCCGCTTTTGCAGCGAAACCTGCGTTTCGTGCACTAAAACGCCGCTTTTGCACAGTTTTGACGCTAAACGTTCGTTTCGTGCACCAAAACGCCGCTTTTGCAGCGGAACGTACGTTTCGTGCACCAAAACGCTGCTTTTGCACAGTTTTGACGTTAAACGTGCGTTTCGTGCACCAAAACGCTGCTTTTGCACAGTTTTGACGCTAAACGTGCGTTTCGTGCACTAAAACGCCGCTTTTGCAGCGAAACGAGCGCTTCGTGCACTAAAACGCTGCTTTTGCACAGTTTTGACTCTACACGTGCGCTTCGTGCACCAAAACGCCGCTTTTGCAGCGAAAGGAGCGTTTCGCGTACCGAATCGCCGCTTTTCCTCCGTTTTGGCAAGAAACGTGCGTCTCGTGCACCAAATCACTGCTTTTGCACAGTTTTGACTCTAAACGTTCGTTTCGTGCACCAAAACGCCGCTTTTGCAGCGGAATGTGCGTTTCGTGCACCAAATCGCTGCTTTTGCACAGTTTTGACGTTAAACGTGCGTTTCGTGCACCAAAACGCTGCTTTTGCACAGTTTTGACGCTAAACGTGCGTTTTGTGTACTAAAACGCCGCTTTTGCAGCGAAACGTGCGTTTCGCGTACCGTATCGCCGCTTTTGCACCGTTTTGGCAAGAAACGTGCGTCTCGTGCACCAAATCACTGCTTTTGCACAGTTTTGGCGATATTCGTGCGTTTCGTGAAGCAAAACGCCGCTTCTGCAGCGAAACGTGCGTTTCGCGCACAGAATCGGAGCTTTTGCTCCGTTTTGGCAAGAAACGTGCGTTTCGTGCACCAAATCGCTGCTTTTGCACAGTTTTGACTCTAAACGAGCGTTTCGTGCACCAAAACGCCGCTTTTCAGCGAAACGAGCGTTTCGCGCACCGAATCGGCGCTGTTGCCCCGTTTTGGCAAGAAACGTACGTTTCATGCACCAAATCGCCGCTTTTGCACAGTTTTGACTCTACACGTGCGCTTCGTGCACCAAAACGCCGCTTTTGCACAGTTTTGACTCTACACGTGCGCTTCGTGCACCAAAACGCCGCTTTCGCAGCGAAACGTGTGTTTCGCGCCCCAAATTGGCGCTTTTGCACAGTTTTGACGCTAAACGTGCGTTTCGTGCACCAAAACGCCGCTTTTCCAGCGAAACGTGCGTTTCGTGCACCAAATCGCTGCTTTTGCACAGTTTTGGCGCTAAACGTTCGTTTCGTGCACCAAAACGCCGCTTTTACAGCGGAACGTGCGTTTCGTGCACCGAATCGCCGCTTTTGCTCCGTTTTGGCAAGAAACGTGCGTTTCGTGCACCAAATCGCTGCTTTTGCACAGTGTTGACGCTAAACGTTCGTTTCGTGCACCAAAACGCCGCTTTTGCACAGTTTTGACGTTATACGTGCGTTTCGCGCACCAAAACGCCGCTTTTGCACAGTTTTGACTCTACACGTGCGCTTCGTGCACCAAAACGCCGCTTTTGCAGCGAAACGAGCGTTTAGCGCACCGAATCGTCCCTTTTGCTCCGTTTTGGCAAGAAACGTACGTTTCGTGCACCAAATCGCTGCTTTTGCACAGTTTTGACGCTAAACGTTCGTTTCGTGCACCAAAACGCCGCTTTTGCAGCGGAACGTGCGTTTCGTGCACCAAATCGCTGCTTTTGCACAGTTTTGACGTTAAACGTGCGTTTCGCGCACCAAAACGCCGCTTTTGCACAGTTTTGACTCTACACGTGCGCTTCGTGCACCAAAACGCCGCTTTTGCAGCGAAACGAGCGTTTAGCGCACCGAATCGTCGCTTTTCCTCCGTTTTGGCAAGAAACGTACGTTTCGTGCATCAAATCGCTGCTTTTGCACAGTTTTGACGCTAAACATGCATTTCGTGCACCAAATCGCCGCTTTTGCAGTGAAACGTGCGTTTCGCGTACCGAATCGCCGCATTTGCTCCGTTTTGGCAAGAAACGTGCGTCTCGTGCACCAAATCACTGCTTTTGCACAGTTTTCTCGCTATACGTGCGTTTCGTGCACTAAAACGCCGCTTTTGCAGCGAAACCTGCGTTTCGTGCACTAAAACGCCGCTTCTGCAGCGAAACGAGCGTTTCGCGCACCGAATAGGCGCTTTTGCTCCGTTTTGGCAAGAAACGTACGTTTCGTGCACCAAATCGCTGCTTTTGCACAGTTTTGGCGCTAAACGTGCGTTTCGTGCACCAAAACGCCGCTTTTACAGCGGAACGTGCGTTTCGTGCACCGAATCGCCGCTTTTGCTCCGTTTTGGCAAGAAACGTGCGTTTCGTGCACCAAATCGCTGCTTTTGCACAGTTTTGACGCTAAACGTTCGTTTCGTGCACCAAAACGCCGCTTTTGCAGCGGAACGTGCGTTTCGTGCACCAAATCGCTGCTTTTGCACAGATTTGACGTTAAACGTGCGTTTCGTGCACCAAAACGCCGCTTTTGCACAGTTTTGACTCTACACGTGCGCTTCGTGCACCAAAACGCCGCTTTTGCAGCGAAACGAGCGTTTAGCTCACCGAATCGTCCCTTTTGCTCCGTTTTGGCAAGAAACGTACGTTTCGTGCATCAAATCGCTGCTTTTGCACAGTTTTGACGCTAAACGTGCGTTTCGTGCACTAAAACGCTGCTTTTGCAGCGAAACGAGCGCTTCGTGCACTAAAACGCCGCTTTTGCAGCGAAACGAGCGTTTCGCGTACCGAATCGCCGCTTTTTCTCCGTTTTGGCAAGAAACGTGCGTCTCGCGCACCAAATCACTGCTTTTGCACAGTTTTGACGCTATACGTGCGTTTCGTGCACCAAAACGCCGCTTTTGCAGTGAAACGTGCGTTTGGCGTACCGACTCGCCGCTTTTGCTCCGTTTTGGCAAGAAACGTGCGTCTCGTGCACCAAATCACTGCTTTTGCACAGTTTTGACTCTAAATGTGCGCTTCGTGCACCAAAACGCCGCTTTTGCAGCGAAACGTGCGTTTCGCGTACCGAATCGCCGCTTTTGCTCCGTTTTGGCAAGAAACGTGCGTCTCGTGCACCAAATCACTGCTTTTGCACAGTTTTGGCGCTACACGTGCGTTTCGTGCACTTAAACGCCGCTTTGGCAGCGAAACCTGCGTTTCGTGCACGGAATCGCCTCTTTTGCTCCGCTTTGGCAAGAAACGTGCGTTTCGTGCACGAAATCGCCGCTTTTGCACAGTTTTGGCAAGAAACGTGCGTCTCGTGCACCAAATCGCTGCTTATGCACAGTTCTCTCGCTATACGTACGTTTCGTGCACTAAAACGCCGCTTTTGCAGCGAAACCTGCGTTTCGTGCACTAAAACGCCGCTTTTGCACAGTTTTGACGCTAAACGTTCGTTTCGTGCACCAAAACGCCGCTTTTGCAGCGGAACGTACGTTTCGTGCACCAAATCGCTGCTTTTGCACAGTTTTGACGTTAAACGTGCGTTTCGTGCACCAAAACGCTGCTTTTGCACAGTTTTGACGCTAAACGTGCGTTTCGTGCACTAAAACGCCGCTTTTGCAGCGAAACGAGCGCTTCGTGCACTAAAACGCTGCTTTTGCACAGTTTTGACTCTACACGTGCGCTTCGTGCACCAAAACGCCGCTTTTGCAGCGAAACGAGCGTTTCGCGTACCGAATCGCCGCTTTTTCTCCGTTTTGGCAAGAAACGTGCGTCTCGTGCACCAAATCACTGCTTTTGCACAGTGTTGACTCTAAACGTTCGTTTCGTGCACCAAAACGCCGCTTTTGCAGCGGAATGTGCGTTTCGTGCACCAAATCGCTGCTTTTGCACAGTTTTGACGTTAAACGTGCGTTTCGTGCACCAAAACGCTGCTTTTGCACAGTTTTGACGCTAAACGTGCGTTTTGTGCACTGAAACGCCGCTTTTGCAGCGAAACGTGCGTTTCGCGTACCGTATCGCCGCTTTTGCACCGTTTTGGCAAGAAACGTGCGTCTCGTGCACCAAATCACTGCTTTTGCACAGTTTTGGCGATATTCGTGCGTTTCGTGAAGCAAAACGCCGCTTCTGCAGCGAAACGTGCGTTTCGCGCACAGAATCGGAGCTGTTGCCCCGTTTTGGCAAGAAACGTACGTTTCATGCACCAAATCGCCGCTTTTGCACAGTTTTGACTCTACACGTGCGCTTCGTGCACCAAAACGCCGCTTTTGCACAGTTTTGACTCTACACGTGCGCTTCGTGCACCAAAACGCCGCTTTCGCAGCGAAACGTGTGTTTCGCGCCCCAAATTGGCGCTTTTGCACAGTTTTGACGCTAAACGTGCGTTTCGTGCACCAAAACGCCGCTTTTGCAGCGAAACGTGCGTTTCGTGCACCAAATCGCTGCTTTTGCACAGTTTTGGCGCTAAACGTTCGTTTCGTGCACCAAAACGCCGCTTTTACAGCGGAACGTGCGTTTCGTGCACCGAATCGCCGCTTTTGCTCCGTTTTGGCAAGAAACGTGCGTTTCCTGCACCAAATCGCTGCTTTTGCACAGTGTTGACGCTAAACGTTCGTTTCGTGCACCAAAACGCCGCTTTTGCACAGTTTTGACTCTACACGTGCGCTTCGTGCACCAAAACGCCGCTTTTGCAGCTAAACGAGCGTTTAGCGCACCGAATCGTCGCTTTTCCTCCGTTTTGGCAAGAAACGTACGTTTCGTGCATCAAATAGCTGCTTTTGCACAGTTTTGACGCTAAACATGCATTTCGTGCACCAAATCGCCGCTTTTGCAGTGAAACGTGCGTTTCGCGTACCGAATCGCCGCATTTGCTCCGTTTTGGCAAGAAACGTGCGTCTCGTGCACCAAATCACTGCTTTTGCACAGTTTTCTCGCTATACGTGCGTTTCGTGCACTAAAACGCCGCTTTTGCAGCGAAACCTGCGTTTCGTGCACTAAAACGCCGCTTCTGCAGCGAAACGAGCGTTTCGCGCACCGAATAGGCGCTTTTGCTCCGTTTTGGCAAGAAACGTACGTTTCGTGCACCAAATCGCTGCTTTTGCACAGTTTTGGCGCTAAACGTGCGTTTCGTGCACCAAAACGCCGCTTTTACAGCGGAACGTGCGTTTCGTGCACCGAATCGTCGCTTTTGCTCCGTTTTGGCAAGAAACGTACGTTTCGTGCATCAAATCGCTGCTTTTGCACAGTTTTGACGCTAAACGTGCGTTTCGTGCACCAAATCGCCGCTTTTGCAGTGAAACGTGCGTTTCGCGTACCGAATCGCCGCTTTTGCTCCGTTTTGGCAAGAAACGTGCGTCTCGTGCACCAAATCACTGCTTATGCACAGTTTTCTCGCTATACGTGCGTTTCGTGCACTAAAACGCCGCTTTTCCAGCGAAACCTGCGTTTCGTGCACTAAAACGCCGCTTTTGCACAGTTTTGACGCTAAACGTTCGTTTCGTGCACCAAAACGCCGCTTTTGCAGCGGAACGTGCGTTTCGTGCACCAAATCGCTGCTTTTGCACAGTTTTGACGTTAAACGTGCGTTTCGTGCACCAAAACGCTGCTTTTGCACAGTTTTGACGCTAAACGTGCGTTTCGTGCACTAAAACGCCGCTTTTGCAGCGAAACGAGCGCTTCATGCACTAAAACGCCGCTTTTGCAGCGAAACGAGCGTTTCGCGCACCGAATCGCCGCTTTTTCTCCGTTTTGGCAAGAAACGTGCGTCTCGTGCACCAAATCACTGCTTTTACACAGTTTTGACTCTAAACGTTCGTTTCGTGCACCAAAACGCCGCTTTTGCAGCGGAATGTGCGTTTCGTGCACCAAATCGCTGCTTTTGCACAGTTTTGACGTTAAACGTGCGTTTCGTGCACCAAAACGCTGCTTTTGCACAGTTTTGACGCTAAACGTGCGTTTTGTGCACTAAAACGCCGCTTTTGCAGCGAAACGTGCGTTTCGCGTACCGTATCGCCGCTTTTGCACCGTTTTGGCAAGAAACGTGCGTCTCGTGCACCAAATCACTGCTTTTGCACAGTTTTGGCGATATTCGTGCGTTTCGTGAAGCAAAACGCCGCTTCTGCAGCGAAACGTGCGTTTCGCGCACTGAATCGGAGCTTTTGCTCCGTTTTGGCAAGAAACGTGCGTTTCGTGCACCAAATCGCTGCTTTTGCACAGTTTTGACTCTAAACGAGCGTTTCGCGCACCAAAACGCCGCTTTTCAGCGAAACGAGCGTTTCGCGCACCGAATCGGCGCTGTTGCCCCGTTTTGGCAAGAAACGTACGTTTCATGCACCAAATCGCCGCTTTTGCACAGTTTTGACTCTACACGTGCGCTTCGTGCACCAAAACGCCGCTTTTGCAGCGAAACGAGCGTTTAGCGCACCGAATCGTCGCTTTTGCTCCGTTTTGGCAAGAAACGTACGTTTCGTGCATCAAATCGCTGCTTTTGCACAGTTTTGACGCTAAACGTGCGTTTCGTGCACCAAATCGCCACTTTTGCAGTGAAACGTGCGTTTCGCGTACCGAATCGCCGCTTTTGCTCCGTTTTGGCAAGAAACGTGCGTCTCGTGCACCAAATCACTGCTTTTGCACAGTTTTCTCGCTATACGTGCGTTTCGTGCACTAAAACGCCGCTTTTGCAGCGAAACCTGCGTTTCGTGCACTAAAACGCCGCTTTTGCAGCGAAACGAGCGTTTCGCGCACCGAATAGGCGCTTTTGCTCCGTTTTGGCAAGAAACGTACGTTTCGTGCACCAAATCGCTGCTTTTGCACAGTTTTGGCGCTAAACGTGCCTTTCGTGCACCAAAACGCCGCTATTACAGCGAAACGAGCGTTTCGCGCACCGAATCGGCGCTTTTGCCCCGTTTTGGCAAGAAACGTAGGTTTCGTGCACCAAATCGCTGCTTTTGCACAGTTTTGACGCTAAACGTGCGTTTCGTGCACCAAAACGCCGCTTTTGCAGCGAAACGTGCGTTTCGTGCACCAAATCGCTGCTTTTGCACAGTTTTGGCGCTAAACGTGCGTTTCGTGCACCAAAACGCCGCTTTTACAGCGGAACGTGCGTTTCGTGCACCGAATCGCCGCTTTTGATCCGTTTTGGCAACAAACGTGCGTTTCGTGCACCAAATCGCTGCTTTTGCACAGTTTTGACGCTAAACGTTCGTTTCGTGCACCAAAACGCCGCTTTTGCAGCGGAACGTGCGTTTCGTGCACCAAATCGCTGCTTTTGCACAGTTTTGACGTTAAACGTGCGTTTCGTGCACCAAAACGCCGCTTTTGCACAGTTTTGACTCTACACGTGCGCTTCGTGCACCAAAACGCCGCTTTTGCAGCGAAACGAGCGTTTAGCGCACCGAATCGTCGCTTTTGCTCCGTTTTGGCAAGAAACGTACGTTTCGTGCATCAAATCGCTGCTTTTGCACAGTTTTGACGCTAAACGTGCGTTTCGTGCACCAAATCGCCGCTTTTGCAGTGAAACGTGCGTTTCGCGTACCGAATCGCCGCTTTTGCTCCGTTTTGGCAAGAAACGTGCGTCTCGTGCACCAAATCACTGCTTATGCACAGTTTTCTCGCTATACGTGCGTTTCGTGCACTAAAACGCCGCTTTTCCAGCGAAACCTGCGTTTCGTGCACTAAAACGCCGCTTTTGCACAGTTTTGACGCTAAACGTTCGTTTCGTGCACCAAAACGCCGCTTTTACAGCGGAACGTGCGTTTCGTGCACCAAATCGCTGCTTTTGCACAGCTTTGACGTTAAACGTGCGTTTCGTGCACCAAAACGCTGCTTTTGCACAGTTTTGACGCTAAACGTGCGTTTCGTGCACTAAAACGCCGCTTTTGCAGCGAAACGAGCGCTTCGTGCACTAAAACGCCGCTTTTGCAGCGAAACGAGCGTTTCGCGCACCGAATCGCCGCTTTTTCTCCGTTTTGGCAAGAAACGTGCGTCTCGTGCACCAAATCACTGCTTTTGAACAGTTTTGACGTTAAACGTGCGTTTCGTGCACCAAATCGCTGCTTTTGCACAGTTGTGACGCTATAGGTGCGTTTCGTGCACCAAAACGCCGCTTTTGCAGTGAAACGTGCGTTTCGCGTACCGACTCGCCGCTTTTGCTCCGTTTTGGCAAGAAACGTGCGTCTCGTGCACCAAATCACTGCTTTTGCACAGTATTGACTCTAAACGTGCGCTTCGTGCACCAAAACGCCGCTTTTGCAGCGAAACGTGCGTTTCGCGTACCGAATCGCCGCCTTTTCTCCGTTTTGGCAAGAAACGTGCGTCTCGTGTACCAAATCACTGCTTTTGCACAGTTTTGGCGCTATACGTGCGTTTCGTGCACTTAAACGCCGCTTTGGCAGCGAATCCTGCTTTTCGTGCACGGAATCGCAGCTTTTGCTCCTTATTGGCAAGAAACGTGCGTTTCGTGCACCAAATCGCTGCTTTTGCACAGTTGTGACGCTATACGTGCGTTTCGTGCACCAAAACGCCGCTTTTGCAGTGAAACGTGCGTTTCGCGTACCGACTCGCCGCTTTTGCTCCGTTTGGGCAAGAAACGTGCGTTTCGTGCACCAGATCACTGCTTTTGCACAGTTTTGACTCTAAACGTTCGTTTCGTGCACCAAAACGCCGCTTTTGCAGCGGAACGTGCGTTTCGCGCACCAAATCGCTGCTTTTGCACAGTTTTAACGATAAACGTGCGTTTCGTGCACCAAAACGCCGCTTTTGCAGCAAAACGAGCGTTTCGCGCACCGAAACATCGCTTTTGCTCCGTTTTGGCAAGAAACGTACGTTTCGTGCACCAAATCGCTGCTTTTGCACAGTTTTGACGTTAAACGTGCGTTTCGTGCACCAAAACGCTGCTTTTGCACAATTTTCACGCTAAACGTGCGTGTCGTGCACCAAAACGCCGCTTTTGCAGCGAAACGAGCGTTTCGCGCACCGAATCGTCGCTTTTGCTCCGTTTCGGCAAGAAACGTACGTTTCGTGCACCAAATCGCTGCTTTTGCACAGTTTTGACGCTAAACGTGCGTTTCGTGCAGCAAAACGCCGCTTCTGCAGCGAAACGTGCGTTTCGCGCACCGAATCGGCGCCTTTTCTCCGTTTTGGCAAGAAACGTGCGTCTCGTGTACCAAATCACTACTTTTGCACAGTTTTGGCGCTATACGTGCGTTTCGTGCACTAAAACGCCGCTTTTGCAGCGAAACGAGCGCTTCGTGCACTAAAACGCCGCTTTTGCAGCGAAACGAGCGTTTCGCGTACCGAATCGCCGCTTTTTCTCCGTTTTGGCAAGAAACGTGCGTCTCGTGCACCAAATCACTGCTTTTGCACAGTTTTGACTATAAACGTTCGTTTCGTGCACCAAAACGCCGCGTTTGCAGTGGAATGTGCGTTTCGTGCACCAAATCGCTGCTTTTGCACAGTTTTGACGTTAAACGTGCGTTTCGTGCACCAAAACGCTGCTTTTGCACAATTTTCACGCTAAACGTGCGTGTCGTGCACCAAAACGCCGCTTTTGCAGCGAAACGAGCGTTTCGCGTACCGAATCGCCGCTTTTGCACCGTTTTGGCAAGAAACGTACGTTTCGTGCATCAAATCGCTGCTTTTGCACAGTTTTGACGCTAAACGTGCGTTTCGTGCACCAAACCGCCGCTTTTGCAGTGAAACGTGCGTTTCGCGTACCGAATCGCCGCTTTTGCTCCGTTTTGGCAAGAAACGTGCGTCTCGTGCACCAAATCACTGCTTTTGCACAGTTTTCTCGCTATACGTTCGTTTCGTGCACCAAAACGCCGCTTTTGCAGCGGAACGTGCGTTTCGTGCACCAAATCGCCGCTTTTGCTCCGCTTTGGCAAGAAACGTGCGTCTCGTGCACCAAATCACTGCTTTTGCACAGTTTTGGCGATATTCGTGCGTTTCGTGAAGCAAAACGCCGCTTCTGCAGCGAAACGTGCGTTTCGCGCACCGAATCGGAGCTTTTGTTCCGTTTTGGCAAGAAACGTGCGTTTCGTGCACCAAATCGCTGCTTTTGCACAGTTTTGACTCTAAACGAGCGTTTCGTGCACCAAAACGCCGCTTTTCAGCGAAACGAGCGTTTCGCGCACCGAATCGGCGCTGTTGCCCCGTTTTGGCAAGAAACGTACGTTTCGTGCACCAAATCGCCGCTTTTGCACAGTTTTGACTCTACACGTGCGCTTCGTGCACCAAAATGCCGCTTTTGCAGCGAAACGAGCGTTTCGCGCACCGAATCGCCGCTTTTGCTCCGCTTTGGCAAGAAACGTGCGTTCGTGCGCGAAATCGCCGCTTTTGCACAGTTTTGACGCTAAACGTGCGTTTCGTGCACCAAATCGCTGCTTTTGCACAGTTTTGACGCTATACGTGCGTTTCGTGCACCAAAACGCCGCTTTTGCACAGTTTTGACTCTACACGTGCGCTTCGTGCACCAAAACGCCGCTATTACAGCGAATCGAGCGTTTCGCGCACCGAATCGCCGCTTTTGCTCCGCTTTGGCAAGAAACGTTAGTTTCGCGCACCGAATCGCCGCTTTTGCTCCGTTTTGCAAGAAACATGCGTTTCGTGCACCAAATCGCTGCTTTTGCACAGTTTTGACGCAAAGTGTGCGTTTCGTGCACCAAAACGCCGCTTTTGCAGCGAAACGCGCGTTTCGTGCACCAAATCGCTGCTTTTGCACAGTTTTGACGCTAAACGTGCGTTACGTGCACCAAAACGCCGCTTTTGCACAGTTTTGACTCTACACGTGCACTTCGTGCTCCAAAACGCCGCTTTTGCAGCGGAACGTGCGTTTCGCACACCGAATAGCCGCTTTTGCTCCGTTTTGCAAGAAACGTGCGTTTCGTGCACCAAACCGCCGCTTTTGCACAGTTTTGATGCTAAACGTCCGTTTCGTGCACCAAAACGCCGCTTTTGCAGCAAAACGTGCGAGTCGCGCACCGAATCGCCGCTTTTGCTCCGTTTTGGCAAGAAACATGCGTTTCGTGCTCCGAATCGCTGCTTTTGCACAGTTTTGACGCTAAACGTGCGTTTCGTGCACCAAAACGCCGCTTTTGCACAGTTTTGACTCTACACGTGCGCTTCGCGCACCAAAACGCCGCTTTTGCAGCGAAACGTGCGTTTCGCGCAACGAATTGGCGCTTTTGACCCGTTTTGGCAAGAAACGTGCGTTTCGTGCACCAAATCGCTGCTTTTGCACAGTTTTGACGCTAAACGTGCGTTTCGTGCACCAAAACGCCGCTTTTGCAGCGGAACGTGCGTTTCGTGCACCGAATCGCCGCTTTTGCTCCGTTTTGGCAAGAAACGTGCGTTTCGTGCACCAAAACGCTGCTTTTGCACAGTTTTGACGCTAAACGTTCGTTTCGTGCACCAAAACGCCGCTTTTGCAGCGGAACGTGCGTTTCGTTTACCAAATCGCTGCTTTTGCACAGTTTTGACGTTAAACGTGCGTTTCGTGCACCAAAACGCTGCTTTTGCACAATTTTCACGCTAAACGTGCGTGTCGTGCACCAAAACGCCGCTTTTGCAGCGAAACGAGCGTTTCGCGCACCGAATCGTCGCTTTTGCTCCGTTTCGGCAAGAAACGTACGTTTCGTGCACCAAATCGCTGCTTTTGCACAGTTTTGACGCTAAACGTGCGTTTCGTGCAGCAAAACGCCGCTTCTGCAGCGAAACGTGCGTTTCGCGCACCGAATCGGCGCCTTTTCTCCGTTTTGGCAAGAAACGTGCGTCTCGTGTACCAAATCACTACTTTTGCACAGTTTTGGCGCTATACGTGCGTTTCGTGCACTAAAACGCCGCTTTTGCAGCGAAACGAGTGCTTCGTGCACTAAAACGCCGCTTTTGCAGCGAAACGAGCGTTTCGCGTACCGAATCGCCGCTTTTTCTCCGTTTTGGCAAGAAACGTGCGTCTCGTGCACCAAATCACTGCTTATGCACAGTTTTCTCGCTATACGTGCGTTTCGTGCACTAAAACGCCGCTTTTCCAGCGAAACCTGCGTTTCGTGCACTAAAACGCCGCTTTTGCACAGTTTTGACGCTAAACGTTCGTTTCGTGCACCAAAACGCCGCTTTTGCAGCGGAACGTGCGTTTCGTGCACCAAATCGCTGCTTTTGCACAGTTTTGACGTTAAACGTGCGTTTCGTGCACCAAATCGCTGCTTTTGCACAGTTTTGACGTTAAACGTGCGTTTCGTGCACCAAAACGCCGCTTTTGCACAGTTTTGACTCTACACGTGCGCTTCGTGCACCAAAACGCCGCTTTTGCAGCGAAACGAGCGTTTAGCGCACCGAATCGTCGCTTTTGCTCCGTTTTGGCAAGAAACGTACGTTTCGTGCATCAAATCGCTGCTTTTGCACAGTTTTGACGCTAAACGTGCGTTTCGTGCACCAAATCGCCGCTTTTGCAGTGAAACGTGCGTTTCGCGTACCGAATCGCCGCTTTTGCTCCGTTTTGGCAAGAAACGTGCGTCTCGTGCACCAAATCACTGCTTATGCACAGTTCTCTCGCTATACGTACGTTTCGTGCACTAAAACGCCGCTTTTGCAGCGAAACCTGCGTTTCGTGCACTAAAACGCCGCTTTTGCACAGTTTTGACGCTAAACGTTCGTTTCGTGCACCAAAACGCCGCTTTTGCAGCGGAACGTGCGTTTCGTGCACCAAATCGCTGCTTTTGCACAGTTTTGACGTTAAACGTGCGTTTCGTGCACCAAAACGCTGCTTTTGCACAGTTTTGACGCTAAACGTGCGTTTCGTGCACTAAAACGCCGCTTTTGCAGCGAAACGAGCGCTTCGTGCACTAAAACGCCGCTTTTGCAGCGAAACGAGCGTTTCGCGTACCGAATCGCCGCTTTTTCTCCGTTTTGGCAAGAAACGTGCGTCTCGTGCATCAAATCACTGCTTTTGCACAGTTTTGACTCTAAACGTTCGTTTCGTGCACCAAAACGCCGCTTTTGCAGCGGAATGTGCGTTTCGTGCACCAAATCGCTGCTTTTGCACAGTTTTGACGTTAAACGTGCGTTTCGTGCACCAAAACGCTGCTTTTGCACAGTTTTGACGCTAAACGTGCGTTTTGTGCACTAAAACGCCGCTTTTGCAGCCAAACGTGCGTTTCGCGTACCGTATCGGCGCTTTTGCACCGTTTTGGCAAGAAACGTGCATCTCGTGCACCAAATCACTGCTTTTGCACAGTTTTGGCGATATTCGTGCGTTTCGTGAAGCAAAACGCCGCTTCTGCAGCGAAACGTGCGTTTCGCGCACTGAATCGGAGCTTTTGCTCCGTTTTGGCAAGAAACGTGCGTTTCGTGCACCAAATCGCTGCTTTTGCACAGTTTTGACTCTAAACGAGCGTTTCGTGCACGAAAAACGCCGCTTTTCAGCGAAACGAGCGTTTCGCGCACCGAATCGGCGCTGTTGCCCCGTTTTGGCAAGAAACGTACGTTTCGTGTACCAAATCGCCGCTTTTGCACAGTTTTGACTCTACACGTGCGCTTCGTGCACTAAAACGCCGCTTTTGCAGCGAAACCTGCGTTTCGTGCACTAAAACGCCGCTTTTGCAGCGAAACGAGCGTTTCGCGCACCGAATAGGCGCTTTTGCTCCGTTTTGGCAAGAAACGTACGTTTCGTGCACCAAATCGCTGCTTTTGCACAGTTTTGGCGCTAAACGTGCCTTTCGTGCACCAAAACGCCGCTATTACAGCGAAACGAGCGTTTCGCGCACCGAATCGGCGCTTTTGCCCCGTTTTGGCAAGAAACGTAGGTTTCGTGCACCAAATCGCTGCTTTTGCACAGTTTTGACGCTAAACGTGCGTTTCGTGCACCAAAACGCCGCTTTTGCAGCGAAACGTGCGTTTCGTGCACCAAATCGCTGCTTTTGCACAGTTTTGGCGCTAAACGTGCGTTTCGTGCACCAAAACGCCGCTTTTACAGCGGAACGTGCGTTTCGTGCACCGAATCGCCGCTTTTGATCCGTTTTGGCAACAAACGTGCGTTTCGTGCACCAAATCGCTGCTTTTGCACAGTTTTGACGCTAAACGTTCGTTTCGTGCACCAAAACGCCGCTTTTGCAGCGGAACGTGCGTTTCGTGCACCAAATCGCTGCTTTTGCACAGTTTTGACGTTAAACGTGCGTTTCGTGCACCAAAACGCCGCTTTTGCACAGTTTTGACTCTACACGTGCGCTTCGTGCACCAAAACGCCGCTTTTACAGCGGAACGTGCGTTTCGTGCACCGAATCGCCGCTTTTGATCCGTTTTGGCAACAAACGTGCGTCTCGTGCACCAAATCACTGCTTTTGCACAGTATTGACTCTAAACGTGCGCTTCGTGCACCAAAACGCCGCTTTTGCAGCGAAACGTGCGTTTCGCGTACCGAATCGCCGCCTTTTCTCCGTTTTGGCAAGAAACGTGCGTCTCGTGTACCAAATCACTGCTTTTGCACAGTTTTGGCGCTATACGTGCGTTTCGTGCACTTAAACGCCGCTTTGGCAGCGAATCCTGCTTTTCGTGCACGGAATCGCAGCTTTTGCTCCTTATTGGCAAGAAACGTGCGTTTCGTGCACCAAATCGCTGCTTTTGCACAGTTGTGACGCTATACGTGCGTTTCGTGCACCAAAACGCCGCTTTTGCAGTGAAACGTGCGTTTCGCGTACCGACTCGCCGCTTTTGCTCCGTTTGGGCAAGAAACGTGCGTTTCGTGCACCAGATCACTGCTTTTGCACAGTTTTGACTCTAAACGTTCGTTTCGTGCACCAAAACGCCGCTTTTGCAGCGGAACGTGCGTTTCGCGCACCAAATCGCTGCTTTTGCACAGTTTTGACGATAAACGTGCGTTTCGTGCACCAAAACGCCGCTTTTGCAGCAAAACGAGCGTTTCGCGCACCGAAACATCGCTTTTGCTCCGTTTTGGCAAGAAACGTACGTTTCGTGCACCAAATCGCTGCTTTTGCACAGTTTTGACGCTAAACGTGCGTTTCGTGCACCAAAACGCTGCTTTTGCACTGTTTTGACGCTAAACGTGCGTTTCGTGCACCAGAACGCCGCTTTTGCAGCGAAACGTGCGTTTCGTGCACCAAATCGCTGCTTTTGCACAGTTTTGACGTTAAACGTGCGTTTCGTGCACCAAAACGCTGCTTTTGCACAATTTTCACGCTAAACGTGCGTGTCGTGCACCAAAACGCCGCTTTTGCAGCGAAACGAGCGTTTCGCGCACCGAATCGTCGCTTTTGCTCCGTTTCGGCAAGAAACGTACGTTTCGTGCACCAAATCGCTGCTTTTGCACAGTTTTGACGCTAAACGTGCGTTTCGTGCAGCAAAACGCCGCTTCTGCAGCGAAACGTGCGTTTCGCGCACCGAATCGGCGCCTTTTCTCCGTTTTGGCAAGAAACGTGCGTCTCGTGTACCAAATCACTACTTTTGCACAGTTTTGGCGCTATACGTGCGTTTCGTGCACTAAAACGCCGCTTTTGCAGCGAAACGAGCGCTTCGTGCACTAAAACGCCGCTTTTGCAGCGAAACGAGCGTTTCGCGTACCGAATCGCCGCTTTTTCTCCGTTTTGGCAAGAAACGTGCGTCTCGTGCACCAAATCACTGCTTTTGCACAGTTTTGACTATAAACGTTCGTTTCGTGCACCAAAACGCCGCTTTTGCAGTGGAATGTGCGTTTCGTGCACCAAATCGCTGCTTTTGCACAGTTTTGACGTTAAACGTGCGTTTCGTGCACCAAAACGCTGCTTTTGCACAATTTTCACGCTAAACGTGCGTGTCGTGCACCAAAACGCCGCTTTTGCAGCGAAACGAGCGTTTCGCGTACCGAATCGCCGCTTTTGCACCGTTTTGGCAAGAAACGTACGTTTCGTGCATCAAATCGCTGCTTTTGCACAGTTTTGACGCTAAACGTGCGTTTCGTGCACCAAACCGCCGCTTTTGCAGTGAAACGTGCGTTTCGCGTACCGAATCGCCGCTTTTGCTCCGTTTTGGCAAGAAACGTGCGTCTCGTGCACCAAATCACTGCTTTTGCACAGTTTTCTCGCTATACGTTCGTTTCGTGCACCAAAACGCCGCTTTTGCAGCGGAACGTGCGTTTCGTGCACCAAATCGCCGCTTTTGCTCCGTTTTGGCAAGAAACGTGCGTCTCGTGCACCAAATCACTGCTTTTGCACAGTTTTGGCGATATTCGTGCGTTTCGTGAAGCAAAACGCCGCTTCTGCAGCGAAACGTGCGTTTCGCGCACCGAATCGGAGCTTTTGTTCCGTTTTGGCAAGAAACGTGCGTTTCGTGCACCAAATCGCTGCTTTTGCACAGTTTTGACTCTAAACGAGCGTTTCGTGCACCAAAACGCCGCTTTTCAGCGAAACGAGCGTTTCGCGCACCGAATCGGCGCTGTTGCCCCGTTTTGGCAAGAAACGTACGTTTCGTGCACCAAATCGCCGCTTTTGCACAGTTTTGACTCTACACGTGCGCTTCGTGCAGCAAAACGCCGCTTCTGCAGCGAAACGTGCGTTTCGCGCACCGAATCGGCGCCTTTTCTCCGTTTTGGCAAGAAACGTGCGTCTCGTGTACCAAATCACTACTTTTGCACAGTTTTGGCGCTATACGTGCGTTTCGTGCACTAAAACGCCGCTTTTGCAGCGAAACGAGCGCTTCGTGCACTAAAACGCCGCTTTTGCAGCGAAACGAGCGTTTCGCGTACCGAATCGCCGCTTTTTCTCCGTTTTGGCAAGAAACGTGCGTCTCGTGCACCAAATCACTGCTTTTGCACAGTTTTGACTATAAACGTTCGTTTCGTGCACCAAAACGCCGCTTTTGCAGTGGAATGTGCGTTTCGTGCACCAAATCGCTGCTTTTGCACAGTTTTGACGTTAAACGTGCGTTTCGTGCACCAAAACGCTGCTTTTGCACAATTTTCACGCTAAACGTGCGTGTCGTGCACCAAAACGCCGCTTTTGCAGCGAAACGAGCGTTTCGCGTACCGAATCGCCGCTTTTGCACCGTTTTGGCAAGAAACGTACGTTTCGTGCATCAAATCGCTGCTTTTGCACAGTTTTGACGCTAAACGTGCGTTTCGTGCACCAAACCGCCGCTTTTGCAGTGAAACGTGCGTTTCGCGTACCGAATCGCCGCTTTTGCTCCGTTTTGGCAAGAAACGTGCGTCTCGTGCACCAAATCACTGCTTTTGCACAGTTTTCTCGCTATACGTTCGTTTCGTGCACCAAAACGCCGCTTTTGCAGCGGAACGTGCGTTTCGTGCACCAAATCGCCGCTTTTGCTCCGTTTTGGCAAGAAACGTGCGTCTCGTGCACCAAATCACTGCTTTTGCACAGTTTTGGCGATATTCGTGCGTTTCGTGAAGCAAAACGCCGCTTCTGCAGCGAAACGTGCGTTTCGCGCACCGAATCGGAGCTTTTGTTCCGTTTTGGCAAGAAACGTGCGTTTCGAGCACCAAATCGCTGCTTTTGCACAGTTTTGACTCTAAACGAGCGTTTCGTGCACCAAAACGCCGCTTTTCAGCGAAACGAGCGTTTCGCGCACCGAATCGGCGCTGTTGCCCCGTTTTGGCAAGAAACGTACGTTTCGTGCACCAAATCGCCGCTTTTGCACAGTTTTGACTCTACACGTGCGCTTCGTGCACCAAAATGCCGCTTTTGCAGCGAAACGAGCGTTTCGCGCACCGAATCGCCGCTTTTGCTCCGCTTTGGCAAGAAACGTGCGTTCGTGCGCGAAATCGCCGCTTTTGCACAGTTTTGACGCTAAACGTGCGTTTCGTGCACCAAATCGCTGCTTTTGCACAGTTTTGACGCTATACGTGCGTTTCGTGCACCAAAACGCCGCTTTTGCACAGTTTTGACTCTACACGTGCGCTTCGTGCACCAAAACGCCGCTATTACAGCGAATCGAGCGTTTCGCGCACCGAATCGCCGCTTTTGCTCCGCTTTGGCAAGAAACGTTCGTTTCGCGCACCGAATCGCCGCTTTTGCTCCGTTTTGCAAGAAACATGCGTTTCGTGCACCAAATCGCTGCTTTTGCACAGTTTTGACGCAAAGTGTGCGTTTCGTGCACCAAAACGCCGCTTTTGCAGCGAAACGCGCGTTTCGTGCACCAAATCGCTGCTTTTGCACAGTTTTGACGCTAAACGTGCGTTACGTGCACCAAAACGCCGCTTTTGCACAGTTTTGACTCTACACGTGCACTTCGTGCTCCAAAACGCCGCTTTTGCAGCGGAACGTGCGTTTCGCACACCGAATAGCCGCTTTTGCTCCGTTTTGCAAGAAACGTGCGTTTCGTGCACCAAACCGCCGCTTTTGCACAGTTTTGATGCTAAACGTCCGTTTCGTGCACCAAAACGCCGCTTTTGCAGCAAAACGTGCGAGTCGCGCACCGAATCGCCGCTTTTGCTCCGTTTTGGCAAGAAACATGCGTTTCGTGCTCCGAATCGCTGCTTTTGCACAGTTTTGACGCTAAACGTGCGTTTCGTGCACCAAAACGCCGCTTTTGCACAGTTTTGACTCTACACGTGCGCTTCGCGCACCAAAACGCCGCTTTTGCAGCGAAACGTGCGTTTCGCGCAACGAATTGGCGCTTTTGACCCGTTTTGGCAAGAAACGTGCGTTTCGTGCACCAAATCGCTGCTTTTGCACAGTTTTGACGCTAAACGTGCGTTTCGTGCACCAAAACGCCGCTTTTGCAGCGGAACGTGCGTTTCGTGCACCGAATCGCCGCTTTTGCTCCGTTTTGGCAAGAAACGTGCGTTTCGTGCACCAAAACGCTGCTTTTGCACAGTTTTGACGCTAAACGTTCGTTTCGTGCACCAAAACGCCGCTTTTGCAGCGGAACGTGCGTTTCGTTTACCAAATCGCTGCTTTTGCACAGTTTTGACGTTAAACGTGCGTTTCGTGCACCAAAACGCTGCTTTTGCACAGTTTTGACGCTAAACGTGCGTTTCGTGCAGCAAAACGCCGCTTCTGCAGCGAAACGTGCGTTTCGCGCACCGAATCGGCGCCTTTTCTCCGTTTTGGCAAGAAACGTGCGTCTCGTGTACCAAATCACTACTTTTGCACAGTTTTGGCGCTATACGTGCGTTTCGTGCACTAAAACGCCGCTTTTGCAGCGAAACGAGTGCTTCGTGCACTAAAACGCCGATTTTGCAGCGAAACCAGCGTTTCGCGTACCGAATCGCCGCTTTTTCTCCGTTTTGGCAAGAAACGTGCGTCTCGTGCACCAAATCACTGCTTATGCACAGTTTTCTCGCTATACGTGCGTTTCGTGCACTAAAACGCCGCTTTTCCAGCGAAACCTGCGTTTCGTGCACTAAAACGCCGCTTTTGCACAGTTTTGACGCTAAACGTTCGTTTCGTGCACCAAAACGCCGCTTTTGCAGCGGAACGTGCGTTTCGTGCACCAAATCGCTGCTTTTGCACAGTTTTGACGTTAAACGTGCGTTTCGTGCACCAAATCGCTGCTTTTGCACAGTTTTGACGTTAAACGTGCGTTTCGTGCACCAAAACGCCGCTTTTGCACAGTTTTGACTCTACACGTGCGCTTCGTGCACCAAAACGCCGCTTTTGCAGCGAAACGAGCGTTTAGCGCACCGAATCGTCGCTTTTGCTCCGTTTTGGCAAGAAACGTACGTTTCGTGCATCAAATCGCTGCTTTTGCACAGTTTTGACGCTAAACGTGCGTTTCGTGCACCAAATCGCCGCTTTTGCAGTGAAACGTGCGTTTCGCGTACCGAATCGCCGCTTTTGCTCCGTTTTGGCAAGAAACGTGCGTCTCGTGCACCAAATCACTGCTTATGCACAGTTCTCTCGCTATACGTACGTTTCGTGCACTAAAACGCCGCTTTTGCAGCGAAACCTGCGTTTCGTGCACTAAAACGCCGCTTTTGCACAGTTTTGACGCTAAACGTTCGTTTCGTGCACCAAAACGCCGCTTTTGCAGCGGAACGTGCGTTTCGTGCACCAAATCGCTGCTTTTGCACAGTTTTGACGTTAAACGTGCGTTTCGTGCACCAAAACGCTGCTTTTGCACAGTTTTGACGCTAAACGTGCGTTTCGTGCACTAAAACGCCGCTTTTGCAGCGAAACGAGCGCTTCGTGCACTAAAACGCCGCTTTTGCAGCGAAACGAGCGTTTCGCGTACCGAATCGCCGCTTTTTCTCCGTTTTGGCAAGAAACGTGCGTCTCGTGCATCAAATCACTGCTTTTGCACAGTTTTGACTCTAAACGTTCGTTTCGTGCACCAAAACGCCGCTTTTGCAGCGGAATGTGCGTTTCGTGCACCAAATCGCTGCTTTTGCACAGTTTTGACGTTAAACGTGCGTTTCGTGCACCAAAACGCTGCTTTTGCACAGTTTTGACGCTAAACGTGCGTTTTGTGCACTAAAACGCCGCTTTTGCAGCCAAACGTGCGTTTCGCGTACCGTATCGGCGCTTTTGCACCGTTTTGGCAAGAAACGTGCATCTCGTGCACCAAATCACTGCTTTTGCACAGTTTTGGCGATATTCGTGCGTTTCGTGAAGCAAAACGCCGCTTCTGCAGCGAAACGTGCGTTTCGCGCACTGAATCGGAGCTTTTGCTCCGTTTTGGCAAGAAACGTGCGTTTCGTGCACCAAATCGCTGCTTTTGCACAGTTTTGACTCTAAACGAGCGTTTCGTGCACGAAAAACGCCGCTTTTCAGCGAAACGAGCGTTTCGCGCACCGAATCGGCGCTGTTGCCCCGTTTTGGCAAGAAACGTACGTTTCGTGTACCAAATCGCCGCTTTTGCACAGTTTTGACTCTACACGTGCGCTTCGTGCACTAAAACGCCGCTTTTGCAGCGAAACCTGCGTTTCGTGCACTAAAACGCCGCTTTTGCAGCGAAACGAGCGTTTCGCGCACCGAATAGGCGCTTTTGCTCCGTTTTGGCAAGAAACGTACGTTTCGTGCACCAAATCGCTGCTTTTGCACAGTTTTGGCGCTAAACGTGCCTTTCGTGCACCAAAACGCCGCTATTACAGCGAAACGAGCGTTTCGCGCACCGAATCGGCGCTTTTGCCCCGTTTTGGCAAGAAACGTAGGTTTCGTGCACCAAATCGCTGCTTTTGCACAGTTTTGACGCTAAACGTGCGTTTCGTGCACCAAAACGCCGCTTTTGCAGCGAAACGTGCGTTTCGTGCACCAAATCGCTGCTTTTGCACAGTTTTGGCGCTAAACGTGCGTTTCGTGCACCAAAACGCCGCTTTTACAGCGGAACGTGCGTTTCGTGCACCGAATCGCCGCTTTTGATCCGTTTTGGCAACAAACGTGCGTTTCGTGCACCAAATCGCTGCTTTTGCACAGTTTTGACGCTAAACGTTCGTTTCGTGCACCAAAACGCCGCTTTTGCAGCGGAACGTGCGTTTCGTGCACCAAATCGCTGCTTTTGCACAGTTTTGACGTTAAACGTGCGTTTCGTGCACCAAAACGCCGCTTTTGCACAGTTTTGACTCTACACGTGCGCTTCGTGCACCAAAACGCCGCTTTTACAGCGGAACGTGCGTTTCGTGCACCGAATCGCCGCTTTTGATCCGTTTTGGCAACAAACGTGCGTCTCGTGCACCAAATCACTGCTTTTGCACAGTATTGACTCTAAACGTGCGCTTCGTGCACCAAAACGCCGCTTTTGCAGCGAAACGTGCGTTTCGCGTACCGAATCGCCGCCTTTTCTCCGTTTTGGCAAGAAACGTGCGTCTCGTGTACCAAATCACTGCTTTTGCACAGTTTTGGCGCTATACGTGCGTTTCGTGCACTTAAACGCCGCTTTGGCAGCGAATCCTGCTTTTCGTGCACGGAATCGCAGCTTTTGCTCCTTATTGGCAAGAAACGTGCGTTTCGTGCACCAAATCGCTGCTTTTGCACAGTTGTGACGCTATACGTGCGTTTCGTGCACCAAAACGCCGCTTTTGCAGTGAAACGTGCGTTTCGCGTACCGACTCGCCGCTTTTGCTCCGTTTGGGCAAGAAACGTGCGTTTCGTGCACCAGATCACTGCTTTTGCACAGTTTTGACTCTAAACGTTCGTTTCGTGCACCAAAACGCCGCTTTTGCAGCGGAACGTGCGTTTCGCGCACCAAATCGCTGCTTTTGCACAGTTTTGACGATAAACGTGCGTTTCGTGCACCAAAACGCCGCTTTTGCAGCAAAACGAGCGTTTCGCGCACCGAAACATCGCTTTTGCTCCGTTTTGGCAAGAAACGTACGTTTCGTGCACCAAATCGCTGCTTTTGCACAGTTTTGACGCTAAACGTGCGTTTCGTGCAGCAAAACGCTGCTTTTGCAGCGAAACGTGCGTTTCGCGCACCGAATCGGCGCCTTTTCTCCGTTTTGGCAAGAAACGTGCGTCTCGTGTACCAAATCACTACTTTTGCACAGTTTTGGCGCTATACGTGCGTTTCGTGCACTAAAACGCCGCTTTTGCAGCGAAACGAGCGCTTCGTGCACTAAAACGCCGCTTTTGCAGCGAAACGAGCGTTTCGCGTACCGAATCGCCGCTTTTTCTCCGTTTTGGCAAGAAACGTGCGTCTCGTGCACCAAATCACTGCTTTTGCACAGTTTTGACTATAAACGTTCGTTTCGTGCACCAAAACGCCGCTTTTGCAGTGGAATGTGCGTTTCGTGCACCAAATCGCTGCTTTTGCACAGTTTTGACGTTAAACGTGCGTTTCGTGCACCAAAACGCTGCTTTTGCACAATTTTCACGCTAAACGTGCGTGTCGTGCACCAAAACGCCGCTTTTGCAGCGAAACGAGCGTTTCGCGTACCGAATCGCCGCTTTTGCACCGTTTTGGCAAGAAACGTACGTTTCGTGCATCAAATCGCTGCTTTTGCACAGTTTTGACGCTAAACGTGCGTTTCGTGCACCAAACCGCCGCTTTTGCAGTGAAACGTGCGTTTCGCGTACCGAATCGCCGCTTTTGCTCCGTTTTGGCAAGAAACGTGCGTCTCGTGCACCAAATCACTGCTTTTGCACAGTTTTCTCGCTATACGTTCGTTTCGTGCACCAAAACGCCGCTTTTGCAGCGGAACGTGCGTTTCGTGCACCAAATCGCCGCTTTTGCTCCGTTTTGGCAAGAAACGTGCGTCTCGTGCACCAAATCACTGCTTTTGCACAGTTTTGGCGATATTCGTGCGTTTCGTGAAGCAAAACGCCGCTTCTGCAGCGAAACGTGCGTTTCGCGCACCGAATCGGAGCTTTTGTTCCGTTTTGGCAAGAAACGTGCGTTTCGTGCACCAAATCGCTGCTTTTGCACAGTTTTGACTCTAAACGAGCGTTTCGTGCACCAAAACGCCGCTTTTCAGCGAAACGAGCGTTTCGCGCACCGAATCGGCGCTGTTGCCCCGTTTTGGCAAGAAACGTACGTTTCGTGCACCAAATCGCCGCTTTTGCACAGTTTTGACTCTACACGTGCGCTTCGTGCACCAAAATGCCGCTTTTGCAGCGAAACGAGCGTTTCGCGCACCGAATCGCCGCTTTTGCTCCGCTTTGGCAAGAAACGTGCGTTCGTGCGCGAAATCGCCGCTTTTGCACAGTTTTGACGCTAAACGTGCGTTTCGTGCACCAAATCGCTGCTTTTGCACAGTTTTGACGCTATACGTGCGTTTCGTGCACCAAAACGCCGCTTTTGCACAGTTTTGACTCTACACGTGCGCTTCGTGCACCAAAACGCCGCTATTACAGCGAATCGAGCGTTTCGCGCACCGAATCGCCGCTTTTGCTCCGCTTTGGCAAGAAACGTTCGTTTCGCGCACCGAATCGCCGCTTTTGCTCCGTTTTGCAAGAAACATGCGTTTCGTGCACCAAATCGCTGCTTTTGCACAGTTTTGACGCAAAGTGTGCGTTTCGTGCACCAAAACGCCGCTTTTGCAGCGAAACGCGCGTTTCGTGCACCAAATCGCTGCTTTTGCACAGTTTTGACGCTAAACGTGCGTTACGTGCACCAAAACGCCGCTTTTGCACAGTTTTGACTCTACACGTGCACTTCGTGCTCCAAAACGCCGCTTTTGCAGCG
This sequence comes from Stelis phaeoptera, assembly GCA_943735885.1. NCBI lineage: Eukaryota > Metazoa > Arthropoda > Insecta > Hymenoptera > Megachilidae > Stelis > Stelis phaeoptera. Next base: position 317,890 of record CALSEM010000051.1, on the reverse strand, counting down.
GAACGTGCGTTTCGCACACCGAATAGCCGCTTTTGCTCCGTTTTGCAAGAAACGTGCGTTTCGTGCACCAAACCGCCGCTTTTGCACAGTTTTGATGCTAAACGTCCGTTTCGTGCACCAAAACGCCGCTTTTGCAGCAAAACGTGCGAGTCGCGCACCGAATCGCCGCTTTTGCTCCGTTTTGGCAAGAAACATGCGTTTCGTGCTCCGAATCGCTGCTTTTGCACAGTTTTGACGCTAAACGTGCGTTTCGTGCACCAAAACGCCGCTTTTGCACAGTTTTGACTCTACACGTGCGCTTCGCGCACCAAAACGCCGCTTTTGCAGCGAAACGTGCGTTTCGCGCAACGAATTGGCGCTTTTGACCCGTTTTGGCAAGAAACGTGCGTTTCGTGCACCAAATCGCTGCTTTTGCACAGTTTTGACGCTAAACGTGCGTTTCGTGCACCAAAACGCCGCTTTTGCAGCGGAACGTGCGTTTCGTGCACCGAATCGCCGCTTTTGCTCCGTTTTGGCAAGAAACGTGCGTTTCGTGCACCAAAACGCTGCTTTTGCACAGTTTTGACGCTAAACGTGCGTTTCGTGCACCAGAACGCCGCTTTTGCAGCGAAACGTGCGTTTCGTGCACCAAATCGCTGCTTTTGCACAGTTTTGACGTTAAACGTGCGTTTCGTGCACCAAAACGCTGCTTTTGCACAATTTTCACGCTAAACGTGCGTGTCGTGCACCAAAACGCCGCTTTTGCAGCGAAACGAGCGTTTCGCGCACCGAATCGTCGCTTTTGCTCCGTTTCGGCAAGAAACGTACGTTTCGTGCACCAAATCGCTGCTTTTGCACAGTTTTGACGCTAAACGTGCGTTTCGTGCAGCAAAACGCCGCTTCTGCAGCGAAACGTGCGTTTCGCGCACCGAATCGGCGTCTTTTCTCCGTTTTGGCAAGAAACGTGCGTCTCGTGTACCAAATCACTACTTTTGCACAGTTTTGGCGCTATACGTGCGTTTCGTGCACTAAAACGCCGCTTTTGCAGCGAAACGAGCGCTTCGTGCACTAAAACGCCGCTTTTGCAGCGAAACGAGCGTTTCGCGTACCGAATCGCCGCTTTTTCTCCGTTTTGGCAAGAAACGTGCGTCTCGTGCACCAAATCACTGCTTTTGCACAGTTTTGACTATAAACGTTCGTTTCGTGCACCAAAACGCCGCTTTTGCAGTGGAATGTGCGTTTCGTGCACCAAATCGCTGCTTTTGCACAGTTTTGACGTTAAACGTGCGTTTCGTGCACCAAAACGCTGCTTTTGCACAATTTTCACGCTAAACGTGCGTGTCGTGCACCAAAACGCCGCTTTTGCAGCGAAACGAGCGTTTCGCGTACCGAATCGCCGCTTTTGCACCGTTTTGGCAAGAAACGTACGTTTCGTGCATCAAATCGCTGCTTTTGCACAGTTTTGACGCTAAACGTGCGTTTCGTGCACCAAACCGCCGCTTTTGCAGTGAAACGTGCGTTTCGCGTACCGAATCGCCGCTTTTGCTCCGTTTTGGCAAGAAACGTGCGTCTCGTGCACCAAATCACTGCTTTTGCACAGTTTTCTCGCTATACGTTCGTTTCGTGCACCAAAACGCCGCTTTTGCAGCGGAACGTGCGTTTCGTGCACCAAATCGCCGCTTTTGCTCCGTTTTGGCAAGAAACGTGCGTCTCGTGCACCAAATCACTGCTTTTGCACAGTTTTGGCGATATTCGTGCGTTTCGTGAAGCAAAACGCCGCTTCTGCAGCGAAACGTGCGTTTCGCGCACCGAATCGGAGCTTTTGCTCCGTTTTGGCAAGAAACGTGCGTTTCGTGCACCAAATCGCTGCTTTTGCACAGTATTGAGTCTAAACGAGCGTTTCGTGCACCAAAACGCCGCTTTTCAGCGAAACGAGCGTTTCGCGCACCGAATCGGCGCTGTTGCCCCGTTTTGGCAAGAAACGTACGTTTCGTGCACCAAATCGCCGCTTTTGCACAGTTTTGACTCTACACGTGCGCTTCGTGCACCAAAATGCCGCTTTTGCAGCGAAACGAGCGTTTCGCGCACCGAATCGCCGCTTTTGCTCCGCTTTGGCAAGAAACGTGCGTTCGTGCGCGAAATCGCCGCTTTTGCACAGTTTTGACGCTAAACGTGCGTTTCGTGCACCAAATCGCTGCTTTTGCACAGTTTTGACGCTATACGTGCGTTTCGTGCACCAAAACGCCGCTTTTGCACAGTTTTGACTCTACACGTGCGCTTCGTGCACCAAAACGCCGCTATTACAGCGAATCGAGCGTTTCGCGCACCGAATCGCCGCTTTTGCTCCGCTTTGGCAAGAAACGTTCGTTTCGCGCACCGAATCGCCGCTTTTGCTCCGTTTTGCAAGAAACATGCGTTTCGTGCACCAAATCGCTGCTTTTGCACAGTTTTGACGCAAAGTGTGCGTTTCGTGCACCAAAACGCCGCTTTTGCAGCGAAACGCGCGTTTCGTGCACCAAATCGCTGCTTTTGCACAGTTTTGACGCTAAACGTGCGTTACGTGCACCAAAACGCCGCTTTTGCACAGTTTTGACTCTACACGTGCACTTCGTGCTCCAAAACGCCGCTTTTGCAGCGGAACGTGCGTTTCGCACACCGAATAGCCGCTTTTGCTCCGTTTTGCAAGAAACGTGCGTTTCGTGCACCAAACCGCCGCTTTTGCACAGTTTTGATGCTAAACGTCCGTTTCGTGCACCAAAACGCCGCTTTTGCAGCAAAACGTGCGAGTCGCGCACCGAATCGCCGCTTTTGCTCCGTTTTGGCAAGAAACATGCGTTTCGTGCTCCGAATCGCTGCTTTTGCACAGTTTTGACGCTAAACGTGCGTTTCGTGCACCAAAACGCCGCTTTTGCACAGTTTTGACTCTACACGTGCGCTTCGCGCACCAAAACGCCGCTTTTGCAGCGAAACGTGCGTTTCGCGCAACGAATTGGCGCTTTTGACCCGTTTTGGCAAGAAACGTGCGTTTCGTGCACCAAATCGCTGCTTTTGCACAGTTTTGACGCTAAACGTGCGTTTCGTGCACCAAAACGCCGCTGTTGCAGCGGAACGTGCGTTTCGTGCACCGAATCGCCGCTTTTGCTCCGTTTTGGCAAGAAACGTGCGTTTCGTGCACCAAAACGCTGCTTTTGCACAGTTTTGACGCTAAACGTTCGTTTCGTGCACCAAAACGCCGCTTTTGCAGCGGAACGTGCGTTTCGTTTACCAAATCGCTGCTTTTGCACAGTTTTGACGTTAAACGTGCGTTTCGTGCACCAAAACGCTGCTTTTGCACAATTTTCACGCTAAACGTGCGTGTCGTGCACCAAAACGCCGCTTTTGCAGCGAAACGAGCGTTTCGCGCACCGAATCGTCGCTTTTGCTCCGTTTCGGCAAGAAACGTACGTTTCGTGCACCAAATCGCTGCTTTTGCACAGTTTTGACGCTAAACGTGCGTTTCGTGCAGCAAAACGCCGCTTCTGCAGCGAAACGTGCGTTTCGCGCACCGAATCGGCGCCTTTTCTCCGTTTTGGCAAGAAACGTGCGTCTCGTGTACCAAATCACTACTTTTGCACAGTTTTGGCGCTATACGTGCGTTTCGTGCACTAAAACGCCGCTTTTGCAGCGAAACGAGTGCTTCGTGCACTAAAACGCCGCTTTTGCAGCGAAACGAGCGTTTCGCGTACCGAATCGCCGCTTTTTCTCCGTTTTGGCAAGAAACGTGCGTCTCGTGCACCAAATCACTGCTTTTGCTCAGTTTTGACTCTAAACGTTCGTTTCGTGCACCATAACGCCGCTTTTGCAACGAAACGTGCGTTTCGTGCACCAAATCGCTGCTTTTGCACAGTTTTGACGCAAAACGTTCGTTTCGTGCACCAAAACGCCGCTTTTGCAGCGAAACGTGCGTTTCCCGCATCGAATCGCCGCTTTTGCTCCGTTTTGGCGAGAAACGTGCGTTTCGTGCACCAAATCGCTGCATTGCACAGTTTTGACGCAAAACGTGCGTTTCGTGCACCAAAACGCCGCTTTTGCAACGAAACGTTCGTTTCGTGCTCCAAATCGCTGCTTTTGCACAGTTTTGACGCAAAACGTGCGTTTCGCGCACCAAAACGCTGCTATTGCACAGTTTTGACGCAAAACGCGCGTTTCGTGCACCAAATCGCTGTTTTTGCACAGTTTTGACGCAAAACGTTCGTTTCGTGCACCAAAACGCCGCTTTTGCAACGAAACGTGCGTTTGGCGCACCAAATTGCTGCTTTTGCACAGTTTTGACGCAAAACGTGCGTTTCGTGCACCAAAACGCCGCTTTTGCAACGAAACGTGCGTTTCGTGCATCAAATCGCTGCTTTTGCACAGTCTTGACGCTAAACGTGCGTTTCGTGCGCCAAAACGCCGCTTTTGCAGCGAAACGTGCGTTTCGCGCACCGAATCGCCGCTTTTGCTCCGTTTTGGCGAGAAACGTGCGTTTCGTGCGCCAAATCGCCGCTTTTGCAGCGAAACGTGCGTTTCGCGCACCGAACCGCCGCTTTTGCTCCGTTTTGACGAGAAACGTGCGTTTCGTGCGCCCAATCGCCGCTTTTGCAGCGAAACGTGCGTTTCGAGCACCGAATCGCCGCTTTTGCTCCGTTTTGGCGAGAAATGTGCGTTTCGCGCACCAAATCGCTGCATTGCACAGTTTTGACGCAAAACGTGCGTTTCGTGCACCAAAACGCCGCTTTTGCAACGAAACGTTCGTTTCGTGCTCCAAATCGCTGCTTTTGCACAGTTTTGACGCAAAACGTGCGTTTCGCGCACCAAAACGCTGCTATTGCACAGTTTTGACGCAAAACGCGCGTTTCGTGCACCAAATCGCTGTTTTTGCACAGTTTTGACGCAAAACGTTCGTTTCGTGCACCAAAACGCCGCTTTTGCAACGAAACGTGCGTTTGGCGCACCAAATTGCTGCTTTTGCACAGTTTTGACGCAAAACGTGCGTTTCGTGCACCAAAACGCCGCTTTTGCAACGAAACGTGCGTTTCGTGCATCAAATCGCTGCTTTTGCACAGTCTTGACGCTAAACGTGCGTTTCGTGCGCCAAAACGCCGCTTTTGCAGCGAAACGTGCGTTTCGCGCACCGAATCGCCGCTTTTGCTCCGTTTTGGCGAGAAACGTGCGTTTCGTGCGCCAAATCGCCGCTTTTGCAGCGAAACGTGCGTTTCGCGCACCGAACCGCCGCTTTTGCTCCGTTTTGACGAGAAACGTGCGTTTCGTGCGCCCAATCGCCGCTTTTGCAGCGAAACGTGCGTTTCGAGCACCGAATCGCCGCTTTTGCTCCGTTTTGGCGAGAAATGTGCGTTTCGCGCACCAAATCGCTGCTTTTGCGCAGTTTTGACGCAAAACGTGCGTTTCGTGCACCAAAACGCCGCTTTTGCAACGAAACGTTCGTTTCGTGCATCAAATCGCTGCTTTTGCACAGTCTTGACGCTAAACGTGCGTTTCGTGCGCCAAAACGCCGCTTTTGAAGCGAAACGTGCGTTTCGCGCACCGAATCGCCGCTTTTGCTCCGTTTTGGCGAGAAACGTGCGTTTCGTGCACCAAATCGCTGCTTTTGCACATTTTTGACGCTAAACGTGCGTTTCGTGCGCCAAAACGCCGCTTTTGCAACGAAACGTGCGTTTCGTGCACCAAATCGCTGCTTTCGCACAGTGTTGACGCAAAACGTGCGTTTCGTGCACCAAAACGCCGCTTTTGCAACGAAACGTGCGTTTAGTGCACCAAATCGCTGTTTTTGCACAGTTTTGACGCAAAACGTGCGTTTCGTGCGCCAAAACGCCGCTTTTGCAGCGATACGTGCGTTTCCCGCACCGAATCGCCGCTTTTGCTCCGTTTTGGCGAGAAAGGTGCGTTTCGTGCCCCAAATCGCTGCTTTTGCACAGTTTTGACGCTAAACGTTCGTTTCGTGCACCAAAACGCCGCTTTTGCAGCGGAACGTGCGTTTCGTGCACCAAATCGCTGCTTTTGCACAGTTTTGACGTTAAACGTGCGTTTCGTGCACCAAAACGCCGCTTTTGCACAGTTTTGACTCTACACGTGCGCTTCGTGCACCAAAACGCCGCTTTTGCAGCGAAACGAGCGTTTAGCGCACCGAATCGTCGCTTTTGCTCCGTTTTGGCAAGAAACGTACGTTTCGTGCATCAAATCGCTGCTTTTGCACAGTTTTGACGCTAAACGTGCGTTTCGTGCACCAAACCGCCGCTTTTGCAGTGAAACGTGCGTTTCGCGTACCGAATCGCCGCTTTTGCTCCGTTTTGGCAAGAAACGTGCGTCTCGTGCACCAAATCACTGCTTATGCACAGTTTTCTCGCTATACGTGCGTTTCGTGCACTAAAACGCCGCTTTTCCAGCGAAACCTGCGTTTCGTGCACTAAAACGCCGCTTTTGCACAGTTTTGACGCTAAACGTTCGTTTCGTGCACCAAAACGCCGCTTTTGCAGCGGAACGTGCGTTTCGTGCACCAAATCGCTGCTTTTGCACAGCTTTGACGTTAAACGTGCGTTTCGTGCACCAAAACGCTGCTTTTGCACAGTTTTGATGCTAAACGTGCGTTTCGTGCACTAAAACGCCGCTTTTGCAGCGAAACGAGCGCTTCGTGCACTAAAACGCCGCTTTTGCAGCGAAACGAGCGTTTCGCGCACCGAATCGCCGCTTTTTCTCCGTTTTGGCAAGAAACGTGCGTCTCGTGCACCAAATCACTGCTTTTGAACAGTTTTGACGTTAAACGTGCGTTTCGTGCACCAAATCGCTGCTTTTGCACAGTTGTGACGCTATACGTGCGTTTCGTGCACCAAAACGCCGCTTTTGCAGTGAAACGTGCGTTTCGCGTACCGACTCGCCGCTTTTGCTCCGTTTTGGCAAGAAACGTGCGTCTCGTGCACCAAATCACTGCTTTTGCACAGTATTGACTCTAAACGTGCGCTTCGTGCACCAAAACGCCGCTTTTGCAGCGAAACGTGCGTTTCGCGTACCGAATCGCCGCCTTTTCTCCGTTTTGGCAAGAAACGTGCGTCTCGTGTACCAAATCACTGCTTTTGCACAGTTTTGGCGCTATACGTGCGTTTCGTGCACTTAAACGCCGCTTTGGCAGCGAATCCTGCTTTTCGTGCACGGAATCGCAGCTTTTGCTCCTTATTGGCAAGAAACGTGCGTTTCGTGCACCAAATCGCTGCTTTTGCACAGTTGTGACGCTATACGTGCGTTTCGTGCACCAAAACGCCGCTTTTGCAGTGAAACGTGCGTTTCGCGTACCGACTCGCCGCTTTTGCTCCGTTTGGGCAAGAAACGTGCGTTTCGTGCACCAGATCACTGCTTTTGCACAGTTTTGACTCTAAACGTTCGTTTCGTGCACCAAAACGCCGCTTTTGCAGCGGAACGTGCGTTTCGCGCACCAAATCGCTGCTTTTGCACAGTTTTGACGATAAACGTGCGTTTCGTGCACCAAAACGCCGCTTTTGCAGCAAAACGAGCGTTTCGCGCACCGAAACATCGCTTTTGCTCCGTTTTGGCAAGAAACGTACGTTTCGTGCACCAAATCGCTGCTTTTGCACAGTTTTGACGCTAAACGTGCGTTTCGTGCACCAAAACGCTGCTTTTGCACAGTTTTGACGCTAAACGTGCGTTTCGTGCACCAGAACGCCGCTTTTGCAGCGAAACGTGCGTTTCGTGCACCAAATCGCTGCTTTTGCACAGTCTTGACGTTAAACGTGCGTTTCGTGCACCAAAACGCTGCTTTTGCACAATTTTCACGCTAAACGTGCGTGTCGTGCACCAAAACGCCGCTTTTGCAGCGAAACGAGCGTTTCGCGCACCGAATCGTCGCTTTTGCTCCGTTTCGGCAAGAAACGTACGTTTCGTGCACCAAATCGCTGCTTTTGCACAGTTTTGACGCTAAACGTGCGTTTCGTGCAGCAAAACGCCGCTTCTGCAGCGAAACGTGCGTTTCGCGCACCGAATCGGCGCCTTTTCTCCGTTTTGGCAAGAAACGTGCGTCTCGTGTACCAAATCACTACTTTTGCACAGTTTTGGCGCTATACGTGCGTTTCGTGCACTAAAACGCCGCTTTTGCAGCGAAACGAGCGCTTCGTGCACTAAAACGCCGCTTTTGCAGCGAAACGAGCGTTTCGCGTACCGAATCGCCGCTTTTTCTCCGTTTTGGCAAGAAACGTGCGTCTCGTGCACCAAATCACTGCTTTTGCACAGTTTTGACTATAAACGTTCGTTTCGTGCACCAAAACGCCGCTTTTGCAGTGGAATGTGCGTTTCGTGCACCAAATCGCTGCTTTTGCACAGTTTTGACGTTAAACGTGCGTTTCGTGCACCAAAACGCTGCTTTTGCACAATTTTCACGCTAAACGTGCGTGTCGTGCACCAAAACGCCGCTTTTGCAGCGAAACGAGCGTTTCGCGTACCGAATCGCCGCTTTTGCACCGTTTTGGCAAGAAACGTACGTTTCGTGCATCAAATCGCTGCTTTTGCACAGTTTTGACGCTAAACGTGCGTTTCGTGCACCAAACCGCCGCTTTTGCAGTGAAACGTGCGTTTCGCGTACCGAATCGCCGCTTTTGCTCCGTTTTGGCAAGAAACGTGCGTCTCGTGCACCAAATCACTGCTTTTGCACAGTTTTCTCGCTATACGTTCGTTTCGTGCACCAAAACGCCGCTTTTGCAGCGGAACGTGCGTTTCGTGCACCAAATCGCCGCTTTTGCTCCGTTTTGGCAAGAAACGTGCGTCTCGTGCACCAAATCACTGCTTTTGCACAGTTTTGGCGATATTCGTGCGTTTCGTGAAGCAAAACGCCGCTTCTGCAGCGAAACGTGCGTTTCGCGCACCGAATCGGAGCTTTTGCTCCGTTTTGGCAAGAAACGTGCGTTTCGTGCACCAAATCGCTGCTTTTGCACAGTTTTGACTCTAAACGAGCGTTTCGTGCACCAAAACGCCGCTTTTCAGCGAAACGAGCGTTTCGCGCACCGAATCGGCGCTGTTGCCCCGTTTTGGCAAGAAACGTACGTTTCGTGCACCAAATCGCCGCTTTTGCACAGTTTTGACTCTACACGTGCGCTTCGTGCACCAAAATGCCGCTTTTGCAGCGAAACGAGCGTTTCGCGCACCGAATCGCCGCTTTTGCTCCGCTTTGGCAAGAAACGTGCGTTCGTGCGCGAAATCGCCGCTTTTGCACAGTTTTGACGCTAAACGTGCGTTTCGTGCACCAAATCGCTGCTTTTGCACAGTTTTGACGCTATACGTGCGTTTCGTGCACCAAAACGCCGCTTTTGCACAGTTTTGACTCTACACGTGCGCTTCGTGCACCAAAACGCCGCTATTACAGCGAATCGAGCGTTTCGCGCACCGAATCGCCGCTTTTGCTCCGCTTTGGCAAGAAACGTTCGTTTCGCGCACCGAATCGCCGCTTTTGCTCCGTTTTGCAAGAAACATGCGTTTCGTGCACCAAATCGCTGCTTTTGCACAGTTTTGACGCAAAGTGTGCGTTTCGTGCACCAAAACGCCGCTTTTGCAGCGAAACGTGCGTTTCGCGCAACGAATTGGCGCTTTTGACCCGTTTTGGCAAGAAACGTGCGTTTCGTGCACCAAATCGCTGCTTTTGCACAGTTTTGACGCTAAACGTGCGTTTCGTGCACCAAAACGCCGCTTTTGCAGCGGAACGTGCGTTTCGTGCACCGAATCGCCGCTTTTGCTCCGTTTTGGCAAGAAACGTGCGTTTCGTGCACCAAAACGCTGCTTTTGCACAGTTTTGACGCTAAACGTTCGTTTCGTGCACCAAAACGCCGCTTTTGCAGCGGAACGTGCGTTTCGTTTACCAAATCGCTGCTTTTGCACAGTTTTGACGTTAAACGTGCGTTTCGTGCACCAAAACGCTGCTTTTGCACAATTTTCACGCTAAACGTGCGTGTCGTGCACCAAAACGCCGCTTTTGCAGCGAAACGAGCGTTTCGCGCACCGAATCGTCGCTTTTGCTCCGTTTCGGCAAGAAACGTACGTTTAGTGCACCAAATCGCTGCTTTTGCACAGTTTTGACGCTAAACGTGCGTTTCGTGCAGCAAAACGCCGCTTCTGCAGCGAAACGTGCGTTTCGCGCACCGAATCGGCGCCTTTTCTCCGTTTTGGCAAGAAACGTGCGTCTCGTGTACCAAATCACTACTTTTGCACAGTTTTGGCGCTATACGTGCGTTTCGTGCACTAAAACGCCGCTTTTGCAGCGAAACGAGTGCTTCGTGCACTAAAACGCCGCTTTTGCAGCGAAACGAGCGTTTCGCGTACCGAATCGCCGCTTTTTCTCCGTTTTGGCAAGAAACGTGCGTCTCGTGCACCAAATCACTGCTTATGCACAGTTTTCTCGCAATACGTGCGTTTCGTGCACTAAAACGCCGCTTTTCCAGCGAAACCTGCGTTTCGTGCACTAAAACGCCGCTTTTGCACAGTTTTGACGCTAAACGTTCGTTTCGTGCACCAAAATGCCGCTTTTGCAGCGGAACGTGCGTTTCGTGCACCAAATCGCTGCTTTTGCACAGTTTTGACGTTAAACGTGCGTTTCGTGCACCAAAACGCTGCTTTTGCACAGTTTTGACGCTAAACGTGCGTTTCGTGCACTAAAACGCCGCTTTTGCAGCGAAACGAGCGCTTCGTGCACTAAAACGCCGCTTTTGCAGCGAAACGAGCGTTTCGCGTACCGAATCGCCGCTTTTTCTCCGTTTTGGCAAGAAACGTGCGTCTCGTGCACCAAATCACTGCTTTTGCACAGTTTTGACTCTAAACGTTCGTTTCGTGCACCATAACGCCGCTTTTGCAACGAAACGTGCGTTTCGTGCACCAAATCGCTGCTTTTGCACAGTTTTGACGCAAAACGTTCGTTTCGTGCACCAAAACGCCGCTTTTGCAGCGAAACGTGCGTTTCCCGCATCGAATCGCCGCTTTTGCTCCGTTTTGGCGAGAAACGTGCGTTTCGTGCACCAAAACGCTGCTATTGCACAGTTTTGACGCAAAACGCGCGTTTCGTGCACCAAATCGCTGTTTTTGCACAGTTTTGACGCAAAACGTTCGTTTCGTGCACCAAAACGCCGCTTTTGCAGCGAAACGTGCGTTTCCCGCATCGAATCGCCGCTTTTGCTCCGTTTTGGCGAGAAACGTGCGTTTCGTGCACCAAATCGCTGCATTGCACAGTTTTGACGCAAAACGTGCGTTTCGTGCACCAAAACGCCGCTTTTGCAACGAAACGTTCGTTTCGTGCTCCAAATCGCTGCTTTTGCACAGTTTTGACGCAAAACGTGCGTTTCGCGCACCAAAACGCTGCTATTGCACAGTTTTGACGCAAAACGCGCGTTTCGTGCACCAAATCGCTGTTTTTGCACAGTTTTGACGCAAAACGTTCGTTTCGTGCACCATAACGCCGCTTTTGCAACGAAACGTGCGTTTCGTGCACCAAATCGCTGCTTTTGCACATTTTTGACGCTAAACGTGCGTTTCGTGCGCCAAAACGCCGCTTTTGCAACGAAACGTGCGTTTCGTGCACCAAATCGCTGCTTTCGCACAGTGTTGACGCAAAACGTGCGTTTCGTGCACCAAAACGCCGCTTTTGCAACGAAACGTGCGTTTAGTGCACCAAATCGCTGTTTTTGCACAGTTTTGACGCAAAACGTGCGTTTCGTGCGCCAAAACGCCGCTTTTGCAGCGATACGTGCGTTTCCCGCACCGAATCGCCGCTTTTGCTCCGTTTTGGCGAGAAAGGTGCGTTTCGTGCCCCAAATCGCTGCTTTTGCACAGTTTTGACGCAAAACGTGCGTTTCGTGCACCAAAACGCCGCTTTTGCAACGAAACGTTCGTTTCGTGCATCAAATCGCTGCTTTTGCACAGTCTTGACGCTAAACGTGCGTTTCGTGCGCCAAAACGCCGCTTTTGAAGCGAAACGTGCGTTTCGCGCACCGAATCGCCGCTTTTGCTCCGTTTTGGCGAGAAACGTGCGTTTCGTGCACCAAATCGCTGCTTTTGCACATTTTTGACGCTAAACGTGCGTTTCGTGCGCCAAAACGCCGCTTTGGCAACGAAACGTGCGTTTCGTGCACCAAATCGCTGCTTTCGCACAGTGTTGACGCAAAACGTGCGTTTCGTGCACCAAAACGCCGCTTTTGCAACGAAACGTGCGTTTAGTGCACCAAATCGCTGTTTTTGCACAGTTTTGACGCAAAACGTGCGTTTCGTGCGCCAAAACGCCGCTTTTGCAGCGATACGTGCGTTTCCCGCACCGAATCGCCGCTTTTGCTCCGTTTTGGCGAGAAAGGTGCGTTTCGTGCCCCAAATCGCTGCTTTTGCACAGTTTTGACGCTAAACGTGCGTTTCGTGCACCAAATCGCTGTTTTTGCACAGTTTTGACGCAAAACGTTCGTTTCGTGCACCAAAACGCCGCTTTTGCAGCGAAACGTGCGTTTCGCGCACCGAATCGCCGCTTTTGCTCCGTTTTGGCGAGAAACGTGCGTTTCGTGCGCCAAATCGCCGCTTTTGCAGCGAAACGTGCGTTTCGCGCACCGAACCGCCGCTTTTGCTCCGTTTTGACGAGAAACGTGCGTTTCGTGCGCCCAATCGCCGCTTTTGCAGCGAAACGTGCGTTTCGAGCACCGAATCGCCGCTTTTGCTCCGTTTTGGCGAGAAATGTGCGTTTCGCGCACCAAATCGCTGCTTTTGCGCAGTTTTGACGCAAAACGTGCGTTTCGTGCACCAAAACGCCGCTTTTGCAACGAAACGTTCGTTTCGTGCATCAAATTGCTGCTTTTGCACAGTTTTGCCGCAAAACGTGTGTTTCGTGCACCAAAACGCCGCTTTTGCAACGAAACGTGCGTTTAGTGCACCAAATCGCTGTTTTTGCACAGTTTTGACGCAAAACGTGCGTTTCGTGCGCCAAAACGCCGCTTTTGCAGCGATACGTGCGTTTCCCGCACCGAATCGCCGCTTTTGCTCCGTTTTGGCGAGAAAGGTGCGTTTCGTGCCCCAAATCGCTGCTTTTGCACAGTTTTGACGCTAAACGTGCGTTTCGTGCGCCAAAATGCCGCTTTTGCAGCGAAACGTTCGTTTCGTGCTCCAAATCGCTGCTATTGCAGAGTTTTGACGCAAAACGTGCGTTTCGCGCACCAAAACGCTGCTATTGCACAGTTTTGTCGCAAAACGCGCGTTTCGTGCACCAAATCGCTGTTTTTGCACAGTTTTGACGCAAAACGTTCGTTTCGTGCACCAAAACGCCGCTTTTGCAGCGAAACGTGCGTTTCGCGCACCGAATCGCCGCTTTTGCTCCGTTTTGGCGAGAAACGTGCGTTTCGTGCGCCAAATCGCCGCTTTTGCAGCGAAACGTGCGTTTCGCGCACCGAACCGCCGCTTTTGCTCCGTTTTGACGAGAAACGTGCGTTTCGTGCGCCCAATCGCCGCTTTTGCAGCGAAACGTGCGTTTCGAGCACCGAATCGCCGCTTTTGCTCCGTTTTGGCGAGAAATGTGCGTTTCGCGCACCAAATCGCTGCTTTTGCGCAGTTTTGACGCAAAACGTGCGTTTCGTGCACCAAAACGCCGCTTTTGCAACGAAACGTTCGTTTCGTGCATCAAATCGCTGCTTTTGCACAGTCTTGACGCTAAACGTGCGTTTCGTGCGCCAAAACGCCGCTTTTGAAGCGAAACGTGCGTTTCGCGCACCGAATCGCCGCTTTTGCTCCGTTTTGGCGAGAAACGTGCGTTTCGTGCACCAAATCGCTGCTTTCGCAAAGTGTTGACGCAAAACGTGCGTTTCGTGCACCAAAACGCCGCTTTTGTAACGAAACGTGCGTTTAGTGCACCAAATCGCTGTTTTTGCACAGTTTTGACGCAAAACGTGCGTTTCGTTCGCCAAAACGCCGCTTTTGCAGCGATACGTGCGTTTCCCGCACCGAATCGCCGCTTTTGCTCCGTTTTGGCGAGAAAGGTGCGTTTCGTGCCCCAAATCGCTGCTTTTGCACAGTTTTGACGCTAAACGTGCGTTTCGTGCGCCAAAATGCCGCTTTTGCAGCGAAACGTTCGTTTCGTGCTCCAAATCGCTGCTATTGCAGAGTTTTGACGCAAAACGTGCGTTTCGCGCACCAAAACGCTGCTATTGCACAGTTTTGTCGCAAAACGCGCGCTTCGTGCACCAAATCGCTGCTTTTGCACAGTTTTGACGCTAAACGTGCTTTTCGTGCACCAAAACGCCGCTTTTGCAGCGAAACGTGCGTTTCACGCACCGAATCGCCGCTTTTGCTCCGTTTTGGCGAGAAACGTGCGTTTCGTGCACCAAATCGCTGCTTTTGCACAGTTTTGACGCAAAACGTGCGTTTTGTGCACAAAGACGCCGCTTTTGCAACGAAACGTGCGTTTCGTGCACCAAATCGCTGCATTTGCACAGTTTTGACGCAAAACGTGCGTTTCGTGCAGCAAAACGCCGCTTTTGCAACGAAACGTGCGTTTCGTGCACCAAATCGCTGCTTTTGCACAGTTTTGACGCTAAACGTGCTTTTCGTGCACCAAAACGCCGCTTTTGCAGCGAAACGTACGTTTCGCGCACCGAATCGAGGCTGTTGCGCCGTTTTGTCGAGAAACGTGCGTTTCGTGCACCAAATCGCTGCTTTTGCACAGCTTTCACGCTTAACGTGGGTTTCGTGCGCCAAAATGCCGCTTTTGCAGCGAAACGTTCGTTTCGTGCTCCAAATCGCTGCTATTGCAGAGTTTTGACGCAAAACGTGCGTTTCGCGCACCAAAACGCTGCTATTGCACAGTTTTGTCGCAAAACGCGCGTTTCGTGCACCAAATCGCTGCTTTTGCACAGTTTTGACGCAAAACGTGCGTTTCGTGCACCAAGACGCCGCTTTTGCAACGAAACGTGCGTTTCGTGCACCAAATCCCTGCATTTGCACAGTTTTGACGCAAAACGTGCGTTTCGTGCACCATAACGCCGCTTTTGCAACGAAACGTGCGTTTCGTGCACCAAATCGCTGCTTTTGCACAGTTTTGACGCAAAACGTGCGTTTCGTGCACCAAGACGCCGCTTTTGCAACGAAACGTGCGTTTCGTGCACCAAATCGCTGCTTTTGCACAGTTTTGACGCTAAACGTGCTTTTCGTGCACCAAAACGCCGCTTTTGCAGCGAAACGTGCGTTTCACGCACCGAATCGCCGCTTTTGCTCCGTTTTGGCGAGAAACGTGCGTTTCGTGCACCAAATCGCTGCTTTTGCACAGTTTTGACGCAAAACGTGCGTTTTGTGCACAAAGACGCCGCTTTTGCAACGAAACGTGCGTTTCGTGCACCAAATCGCTGCATTTGCACAGTTTTGACGCAAAACGTGCGTTTCGTGCAGCAAAACGCCGCTTTTGCAACGAAACGTGCGTTTCGTGCACCAAATCGCTGCTTTTGCACAGTTTTGACGCTAAACGTGCTTTTCGTGCACCAAAACGCCGCTTTTGCAGCGAAACGTACGTTTCGCGCACCGAATCGAGGCTGTTGCGCCGTTTTGTCGAGAAACGTGCGTTTCGTGCACCAAATCGCTGCTTTTGCACAGCTTTCACGCTTAACGTGGGTTTCGTGCGCCAAAATGCCGCTTTTGCAGCGAAACGTTCGTTTCGTGCACCAAATCGCTGCTTTTGCACAGTTTTGACGCTAAACGTGCTTTTCGTGCACCAAAACGCCGCTTTTGCAGCGAAACGTACGATTCGCGCACCGAATCGAGGCTGTTGCGCCGTTTTGTCGAGAAACGTGCGTTTCGTGCACCAAATCGCTGCTTTTGCACAGCTTTCACGCTTAACGTGGGTTTCGTGCGCCAAAACGCCGCTTTTGCAACGAAACGTGCGTTTCGTGCACCAAATCGCTGCTTTTGCACAGTTTTGACGCTAAACGTGCTTTTCGTGAACCAAAACGCCGCTTTTGCAGCGAAACGTGCGTTTCGCGCACCGAATCGTGGCTGTTGCTCCGTTTTGGCGAGAAACGTGCGTTTCGGGCGCCAAAACGCCGCTTTTGCAGCGAAACGTGCGTTTCACGCACCGAATCGCCGCTTTTGCTCTGTTTTGGCGAGAAACGTGCGTTTCGTGCATCAGATCGCTGCTTTTGCACAGTTTTGACGGAAAACGTGCGTTTCGTGCACCAAAACGCCACTTTTGCAACGAAACGTGCGTTTAGTGCACCAAATCGCTGTTTTTGCACAGTTTTGACGCAAAACGTGCGTTTCGTGCGCCAAAACGCCGCTTTTGCAGCGATACGTGCGTTTCCCGCACCGAATCGCCGCTTTTGCTCCGTTTTGGCGAGAAACGTGCGTTTCGTGCCCCAAATCGCTGCTTTTGCACAGTTTTGACGCTAAACGTGCGTTTCGTGCGCCAAAACGCCGCTTTTGCAGCGAAACGTGCGTTTCCCGCATCGAATCGCCGCTTTTGCTCCGTTTTGGCGAGAAACGTGCGTTTCGTGCACCAAATCGCTGCTTTGCACAGTTTTGACGCAAAACGTGCGTTTCGTGCACCAAAACGCCGCTTTTACAACGAAACGTTCGTTTCGTGCTCCAAATCGCTGCTTTTGCACAGTTTTGACGCAAAACGTGCGTTTCGCGCACCAAAACGCTGCTATTGCACAGTTTTGACGCAAAACGCGCGTTTCGTGCACCAAATCGCTGTTTTTGCACAGTTTGACGCAAAACGTTCGTTTCGTGCACCAAAACGCCGCTTTTGCAACGGAACGTGCGTTTCGCACACCAAATTGCTGCTTTTGCACAGTTTTGACGCAAAACGTGCGTTTCGTGCACCAAAACGCCGCTTTTGCAACGAAACGTTCGTTTCGTGCATCAAATCGCTGCTTTTGCACAGTCTTGACGCTGAACGTGCGTTTCGTGCGCCAAAACGCCGCTTTTGCAGCGAAACGTGCGTTTCGCGCACCAAATCGCTGCTTTGGCACAGTTTTGACGCTAAACGTGCTTTTCGTGCACCAAAACGCCGCTTTTGCAGCGAAACGTGCGTTTCGCGCACCGAATCGTGGCTGTTGCTCCGTTTTGGCGAGAAACGTGCGTTTCGGGCGCCAAAACGCCGCTTTTGCAGCGAAACGTGCGTTTCACGCACCGAATCGCCGCTTTTGCTCTGTTTTGGCGAGAAACGTGCGTTTCGTGCATCAGATCGCTGCTTTTGCACAGTTTTGACGGAAAACGTGCGTTTCGTGCACCAAAACGCCGCTTTTGCAACGAAACGTGCGTTTAGTGCACCAAATCGCTGTTTTTGCACAGTTTTGACGCAAAACGTGCGTTTCGTGCGCCAAAACGCCGCTTTTGCAGCGATACGTGCGTTTCCCGCACCGAATCGCCGCTTTTGCTCCGTTTTGGCGAGAAACGTGCGTTTCGTGCCCCAAATCGCTGCTTTTGCACAGTTTTGACGCTAAACGTGCGTTTCGTGCGCCAAAACGCCGCTTTTGCAGCGAAACGTGCGTTTCCCGCATCGAATCGCCGCTTTTGCTCCGTTTTGGCGAGAAACGTGCGTTTCGTGCACCAAATCGCTGCTTTGCACAGTTTTGACGCAAAACGTGCGTTTCGTGCACCAAAACGCCGCTTTTACAACGAAACGTTCGTTTCGTGCTCCAAATCGCTGCTTTTGCACAGTTTTGACGCAAAACGTGCGTTTCGCGCACCAAAACGCTGCTATTGCACAGTTTTGACGCAAAACGCGCGTTTCGTGCACCAAATCGCTGTTTTTGCACAGTTTTGACGCAAAACGTTCGTTTCGTGCACCAAAACGCCGCTTTTGCAACGGAACGTGCGTTTCGCGCACCAAATTGCTGCTTTTGCACAGTTTTGACGCAAAACGTGCGTTTCGTGCACCAAAACGCCGCTTTTGCAACGAAACGTTCGTTTCGTGCATCAAATCGCTGCTTTTGCACAGTCTTGACGCTGAACGTGCGTTTCGTGCGCCAAAACGCCGCTTTTGCAGCGAAACGTGCGTTTCGCGCACCGAATCGCCGCTTTTGCTCCGTTTTGGCGAGAAACGTGCGTTGCGTGCATCAAATCGCTGCTTTTGCACAGTTTTGACGCTAAACGTGCGTTTCGTGCACCAAATCGCCACTTTTGCAGTGAAACGTGCGTTTCGCGTACCGAATCGCCGCTTTTGCTCCGTTTTGGCAAGAAACGTGCGTCTCGTGCACCAAATCACTGCTTTTGCACAGTTTTCTCGCTATACGTGCGTTTCGTGCACTAAAACGCCGCTTTTGCAGCGAAACCTGCGTTTCGTGCACCAAATCGCTGCTTTTGCACAGTTTTGGCGCTAAACGTGCGTTTCGTGCACCAAAACGCCGCTTTTACAGCGGAACGTGCGTTTCGTGCACCGAATCGCCGCTTTTGATCCGTTTTGGCAACAAACGTGCGTTTCGTGCACCAAATCGCTGCTTTTGCACAGTTTTGACGCTAAACGTTCGTTTCGTGCACCAAAACGCAGCTTTTGCAGCGGAACGTGCGTTTCGTGCACCAAATCGCTGCTTTTGCACAGTTTTGACGTTAAACGTGCGTTTCGTGCACCAAAACGCCGCTTTTGCACAGTTTTGACTCTACACGTGCGCTTCGTGCACCAAAACGCCGCTTTTGCAGCGAAACGAGCGTTTAGCGCACCGAATCGTCGCTTTTGCTCCGTTTTGGCAAGAAACGTACGTTTCGTGCATCAAATCGCTGCTTTTGCACAGTTTTGACGCTAAACGTGCGTTTCGTGCACCAAATCGCCGCTTTTGCAGTGAAACGTGCGTTTCGCGTACCGAATCGCCGCTTTTGCTCCGTTTTGGCAAGAAACGTGCGTCTCGTGCACCAAATCACTGCTTATGCACAGTTCTCTCGCTATACGTACGTTTCGTGCACTAAAACGCCGCTTTTGCAGCCAAACCTGCGTTTCGTGCACTAAAACGCCGCTTTTGCACAGTTTTGACGCTAAACGTTCGTTTCGTGCACCAAAACGCCGCTTTTGCAGCGGAACGTGCGTTTCGTGCACCAAATCGCTGCTTTTGCACAGTTTTGACGTTAAACGTGCGTTTCGTGCACCAAAACGCTGCTTTTGCACAGTTTTGACGCTAAACGTGCGTTTCGTGCACTAAAACGCCGCTTTTGCAGCGAAACGAGCGCTTCGTGCACTAAAACGCCGCTTTTGCAGCGAAACGAGCGTTTCGCGTACCGAATCGCCGCTTGTTCTCCGTTTTGGCAAGAAACGTGCGTCTCGTGCACCAAATCACTGCTTTTGCACAGTTTTGACTCTAAACGTTCGTTTCGTGCACCAAAACGCCGCTTTTGCAGCGGAACGTGCGTTTCGTGCACCAAATCGCTGCTTTTGCACAGTTTTGACGTTAAGCGTGCGTTTCGTGCTACAAAACGCTGCTTTTGCACAGTTTTGACGCTAAACGTGCGTTTTGTGCACTAAAACGCCGCTTTTGCAGCGAAACGTGCGTTTCGCGTACCGAATCGCCGCTTTTGCACCGTTTTGGCAAGAAACGTGCGTCTCGTGCACCAAATCACTGCTTTTGCACAGTTTTGGCGATATTCGTGCGTTTCGTGAATCAAAACGCCGCTTCTGCAGCGAAACGTGCGTTTCGCGCACCGAATCGGAGCTTTTGCTCCGTTTTGGCAAGAAACGTGCGTTTCGTGCACCAAATCGCTGCTTTTGCACAGTTTTGACTCTAAACGAGCGTTTCGTGCACCAAAACGCCGCTTTTCAGCGAAACGAGCGTTTCGCGCACCGAATCGGCGCTGTTGCCCCGTTTTGGCAAGAAACGTACGTTTCGTGCAGCAAATCGCCGCTTTTGCACAGTTTTGATTCTACACGTGCGCTTCGTGCACCAAAATGCCGCTTTTGCAGCGAAACGAGCGTTTCGCGCACCGAATCGCCGCTTTTGCTCCGCTTTGGCAAGAAACGTGCGTTCGTTCGCGAAATCGCCGCTTTTGCACAGTTTTGACGCTAAACGTGCGTTTCGTGCACCAAATCGCTGCTTTTGCACAGTTTTGACGCTATACGTGCGTTTCGTGCACCAAAACGCCGCTTTTGCACAGTTTTGACTCTACACGTGCGCTTCGCGCACCAAAACGCCGCTTTTGCAGCGAAACGTGCGTTTCGCGCAACGAATTGGCGCTTTTGACCCGTTTTGGCAAGAAACGTGCGTTTCGTGCACCAAATCGCTGCTTTTGCACAGTTTTGACGCTAAACGTGCGTTTCGTGCACCAAAACGCCGCTTTTGCAGCGGAACGTGCGTTTCGTTTATCAAATCGCTGCTTTTGCACAGTTTTGACGTTAAACGTGCGTTTCGTGCACCAAAACGCTGCTTTTGCACAATTTTCACGCTAAACGTGCGTGTCGTGCACCAAAACGCCGCTTTTGCAGCGAAACGTGCGTCTCGTGCACCAAATCACTGCTTATGCACAGTTTTCTCGCAATACGTGCGTTTCGTGCACTAAAACGCCGCTTTTCCAGCGAAACCTGCGTTTCGTGCACTAAAACGCCGCTTTTGCACAGTTTTGACGCTAAACGTTCGTTTCGTGCACCAAAACGCCGCTTTTGCAGCGGAACGTGCGTTTCGTGCACCAAATCGCTGCTTTTGCACAGTTTTGACGTTAAACGTGCGTTTCGTGCACCAAAACGCAGCTTTTGCACAGTTTTGACGCTAAACGTGCGTTTCGTGCACTAAAACGCCGCTTTTGCAGCGAAACGAGCGCTTCGTGCACTAAAACGCCGCTTTTTGCAGCGAAACGAGCGTTTCGCGTACCGAATCGCCGCTTTTTCTCCGTTTTGGCAAGAAACGTGCGTCTCGTGCACCAAATCACTGCTTTTGCACAGTTTTGACTCTAAACGTTCGTTTCGTGCACCAAAACGCCGCTTTTGCAGCGGAATGTGCGTTTCGTGCACCAAATCGCTGCTTTTGCACAGTTTTGACGTTAAACGTGCGTTTCGTGCACCAAAACGCAGCTTTTGCACAGTTTTGACGCTAAACGTGCGTTTCGTGCACTAAAACGCCGCTTTTGCAGCGAAACGAGCGCTTCGTGCACCAAAACGCAGCTTTTGCAACGAAACGTGCGTTTCGTGCTCCAAATCGCTGCTTTTGCACAGTTTTGACGCAAAACGTGCTTTTCGTGCACCAAAACGCTGCTATTGCACAGTTTTGACGCAAAACGTGCGTTTCGTGCACCAAAACGCCGCTTTTGCAACGAAACGTGCGTTTCGTGCACCAAATCGCTGCTTTTGCACAGTTTTGACGCAAAACGTGCGTTTCGTGCACCAAAACGCCGCTTTTGCAACGAAACGTGCGTTTCGTGCACCAAATCGCTGCATTTGCACAGTTTTGACGCAAAACGTGCGTTTCGTGCACCATAACGCCGCTTTTGCAACGAAACGTGCCTTTCGTGCACCAAATCGCTGCTTTTGCACAGTTTTGACGCTAAACGTGCGTTTCGTGCGCCAAAGCGCCGCTTTTGCAGCGAAACGTGCGTTTCCCGCACCGAATCGCCGCTTTTGCTCCGTTTTGGCGAGAAACGTGCGTTTCGTGCACCAAATCGCTGCTTTTGCACAGTTTAGACGCAAAACGTGCGTTTCTTGCACCAAGACGCCGCTTTTGCAACGAAACGTGCGTTTCGTGCACCAAATCGCTGCTTTTGCACAGTTTTGACGCTAAACGTGCGTTTCGTGCACCAAAACGCCGCTTTTGCAACGAAACGTGCGTTTCGTGCACCAAATCGCTGCATTTGCACAGTTTTGACGCTAAACGTGCGTTTCGTGCACCATAACGCCGCTTTTGCAAAGAAACGTGCGTTTCGCGCACCGAATCGAGGCTGTTGCTCCGTTTTGGAGAGAAACGTGCGTTTCGTTCGCCAAAACGCCGCTTTTGCAGCGAAACGTGCGTTTCGAGCACCGAATCGCCGCTTTTGCTCCGTTTTGGCGAGAAACGTGCGTTTCGTGCGCCAAATCGCCGCTTTTGCAGCGAAACGTGCGTTTCGCGCACCGAACCGCCGCTTTTGCCCCGTTTTGACGAGAAACGTGCGTTTCGTGCGCCCAAACGCCGCTTTTGCAGCGAAACGTGCGTTTCGCGCACCGAATCGCGGCTTTTGCTCCGTTTTGACGAAAAACGTGCGTTTCGTGCGCCCAAACGCCGCTTTTGCAGCGAAACGTGCATTTCGTGCAGCAAATCGCTGCTTTTGCACAGTTTTGACGCTAAACGTGCTTTTCGTGCACCAAAACGCCGCTTTTGCAGCGAAACGTGCGTTTCGCGCACCGAATCGAGGCTGTTGCGCCGTTTTGTCGAGAAACGTGCGTTTCGTGCACCAAATCGCTGCTTTTGCACAGTTTTGACGCTAAACGTGCGTTTCGTGCACCAAAACGCCGCTTTTGCAACGAAACGTGTGTTTCGTGCACCAAATCGCTGCATTTGCACAGTTTTGACGCTAAACGTGCGTTTCGTGCGCCAAAACGCCGCTTTTGCAGCGAAACGTGCGTTTCACGCACCGAATCGCCGCTTTTGCTCCGTTTTGCCGAGAAACGTGCGTTTCATGCACCAAATCGCTACTTCTGCACAGTTTTGACGCAAAGCGTGCGTTTCGTGCACCAAATCGCTGCTTTTGCACAGTTTTGACGCTAAACGTCGGTTTCGTGCGCCAAAACGCCGCTTTTGCAACGAAACGTGCGTTTCGTGCACCAAATCGCTGCTTTTGCACAGTTTTGGCGCTAAACGTGCGTTTCGTGCACCAAAACGCCGCTTTTACAGCGGAACGTGCGTTTCGTGCACCGAATCGCCGCTTTTGATCCGTTTTGGCAACAAACGTGCGTTTCGTGCACCAAATCGCTGCTTTTGCACAGTTTTGACGCTAAACGTTCGTTTCGTGCACCAAAACGCCGCTTTTGCAGCGGAACGTGCGTTTCGTGCACCAAATCGCTGCTTTTGCACAGTTTTGACGTTAAACGTGCGTTTCGTGCACCAAAACGCCGCTTTTGCACAGTTTTGACTCTACACGTGCGCTTCGTGCACCAAAACGCCGCTTTTGCAGCGAAACGTGCGTTTCGCGTACCGAATCGCCGCTTTTGCTCCGTTTTGGCAAGAAACGTGCGTCTCGTGCACCAAATCACTGCTTATGCACAGTTCTCTCGCTATACGTACGTTTCGTGCACTAAAACGCCGCTTTTGCAGCGAAACCTGCGTTTCATGCACTAAAACGCCGCTTTTGCACAGTTTTGGCGCTAAACGTTCGTTTCGTGCACCAAAACGCCGCTTTTGCAGCGGAACGTGCGTTTCGTGCACCAAATCGCTGCTTTTGCACAGTTTTGACGTTAAACGTGCGTTTCGTGCACCAAAACGCTGCTTTTGCACAGTTTTGACGCTAAACGTGCGTTTCGTGCACTAAAACGCCGCTTTTGCAGCGAAACGAGCGCTTCGTGCACTAAAACGCCGCTTTTGCAGCGAAACGAGCGTTTCGCGTACCGAATCGCCGCTTTTTCTCCGTTTTGGCAAGAAACGTGCGTCTCGTGCATCAAATCACTGCTTTTGCACAGTTTTGACTCTAAACGTTCGTTTCGTGCACCAAAACGCCGCTTTTGCAGCGGAATGTGCGTTTCGTGCACCAAATCGCTACTTTTGCACAGTTTTGACGTTAAACGTGCGTTTCGTGCACCAAAACGCTGCTTTTGCACAGTTTTGACGCTAAACGTGCGTTTTGTGCACTAAAACGCCGCTTTTGCAGCCAAACGTGCGTTTCGCGTACCGTATCGCCGCTTTTGCACCGTTTTGGCAAGAAACGTGCATTTCGTGCACCAAATCACTGCTTTTGCACAGTTTTGGCGATATTCGTGCGTTTCGTGAAGCAAAACGCCGCTTCTGCAGCGAAACGTGCGTTTCGCGCACTGAATCGGAGCTTTTGCTCCGTTTTGGCAAGAAACGTGCGTTTCGTGCACCAAATCGCTGCTTTTGCACAGTTTTGACTCTAAACGAGCGTTTCGTGCACCAAAACGCCGCTTTTCAGCGAAACGAGCGTTTCGCGCACCGAATCGGCGCTGTTGCCCCGTTTTGGCAAGAAACGCACGTTTCGTGCACCAAATCGCCGCTTTTGCACAGTTTTGACTCTACACGTGCGCTTCGTGCACCAAAACGCCGCTTTTGCAGCGAAACGAGCGTTTAGCGCACCGAATCGTCGCTTTTGCTCCGTTTTGGCAAGAAACGTACGTTTCGTGCATCAAATCGCTGCTTTTGCACAGTTTTGACGCTAAACGTGCGTTTCGTGCACCAAATCGCCACTTTTGCAGTGAACCGTGCGTTTCGCGTACCGAATCGCCGCTTTTGCTCCGTTTTGGCAAGAAACGTGCGTCTCGTGCACCAAATCACTGCTTTTGCACAGTTTTCTCGCTATACGTGCGTTTCGTGCACTAAAACGCCGCTTTTGCAGCGAAACCTGCGTTTCGTGCACTAAAACGCCGCTTTTGCAGCGAAACGAGCGTTTCGCGCACCGAATAGGCGCTTTTGCTCCGTTTTGGCAAGAAACGTACGTTTCGTGCACCAAATCGCTGCTTTTGCACAGTTTTGGCGCTAAACGTGCGTTTCGTGCACCAAAACGCCGCTTTTACAGCGGAACGTGCGTTTCGTGCACCGAATCGCCGCTTTTGCTCCGCTTTGGCAGGAAACGTTCGTTTCGCGCACCGAATCGCCGCTTTTGCTCCGTTTTGCAAGAAACATGCGTTTCGTGCACCAAATCGCTGCTTTTGCACAGTTTTGACGCAAAGTGTGCGTTTCGTGCACCAAAACGCCGCTTTTGCAGCGAAACGCGCGTTTCGTGCACCAAATCGCTGCTTTTGCACAGTTTTGACGCTAAACGTGCGTTACGTGCACCAAAACGCCGCTTTTGCACAGTTTTGACTCTACACGTGCACTTCGTGCTCCAAAACGCCGCTTTTGCAGCGGAACGTGCGTTTCGCACACCGAATAGCCGCTTTTGCTCCGTTTTGCAAGAAACGTGCGTTTCGTGCACCAAACCGCCGCTTTTGCACAGTTTTGATGCTAAACGTCCGTTTCGTGCACCAAAACGCCGCTTTTGCAGCAAAACGTGCGAGTCGCGCACCGAATCGCCGCTTTTGCTCCGTTTTGGCAAGAAACATGCGTTTCGTGCTCCGAATCGCTGCTTTTGCACAGTTTTGACGCTAAACGTGCGTTTCGTGCACCAAAACGCCGCTTTTGCACAGTTGTGACGCTATACGTGCGTTTCGTGCACCAAAACGCCGCTTTTGCAGTGAAACGTGCGTTTCGCGTACCGACTCGCCGCTTTTGCTCCGTTTTGGCAAGAAACGTGCGTCTCGTGCACCAAATCACTGCTTTTGCACAGTATTGACTCTAAACGTGCGCTTCGTGCACCAAAACGCCGCTTTTGCAGCGAAACGTGCGTTTCGCGTACCGAATCGCCGCCTTTTCTCCGTTTTGGCAAGAAACGTGCGTCTCGTGTACCAAATCACTGCTTTTGCACAGTTTTGGCGCTATACGTGCGTTTCGTGCACTTAAACGCCGCTTTGGCAGCGAATCCTGCTTTTCGTGCACGGAATCGCAGCTTTTGCTCCTTATTGGCAAGAAACGTGCGTTTCGTGCACCAAATCGCTGCTTTTGCACAGTTGTGACGCTATACGTGCGTTTCGTGCACCAAAACGCCGCTTTTGCAGTGAAACGTGCGTTTCGCGTACCGACTCGCCGCTTTTGCTTCGTTTGGGCAAGAAACGTGCGTTTCGTGCACCAGATCACTGCTTTTGCACAGTTTTGACTCTAAACGTTCGTTTCGTGCACCAAAACGCCGCTTTTGCAGCGGAACGTGCGTTTCGCGCACCAAATCGCTGCTTTTGCACAGTTTTGACGATAAACGTGCGTTTCGTGCACCAAAACGCCGCTTTTGCAGCAAAACGAGCGTTTCGCGCACCGAAACATCGCTTTTGCTCCGTTTTGGCAAGAAACGTACGTTTCGTGCACCAAATCGCTGCTTTTGCACAGTTTTGACGCTAAACGTGCGTTTCGTGCACCAAAACGCTGCTTTTGCACAGTTTTGACGCTAAACGTGCGTTTCGTGCACCAGAACGCCGCTTTTGCAGCGAAACGTTCGTTTCGTGCACCAAATCGCTGCTTTTGCACAGTTTTGACGTTAAACGTGCGTTTCGTGCACCAAAACGCTGCTTTTGCACAATTTTCACGCTAAACGTGCGTGTCGTGCACCAAAACGCCGCTTTTGCAGCGAAACGAGCGTTTCGCGCACCGAATCGTCGCTTTTGCTCCGTTTCGGCAAGAAACGTACGTTTCGTGCACCAAATCGCTGCTTTTGCACAGTTTTGACGCTAAACGTGCGTTTCGTGCAGCAAAACGCCGCTTCTGCAGCGAAACGTGCGTTTCGCGCACCGAATCGGCGCCTTTTCTCCGTTTTGGCAAGAAACGTGCGTCTCGTGTACCAAATCACTACTTTTGCACAGTTTTGGCGCTATACGTGCGTTTCGTGCACTAAAACGCCGCTTTTGCAGCGAAACGAGCGCTTCGTGCACTAAAACGCCGCTTTTGCAGCGAAACGAGCGTTTCGCGTACCGAATCGCCGCTTTTTCTCCGTTTTGGCAAGAATCGTGCGTCTCGTGCACCAAATCACTGCTTTTGCACAGTTTTGACTATAAACGTTCGTTTCGTGCACCAAAACGCCGCTTTTGCAGCGGAATGTGCGTTTCGTGCACCAAAACGCTGCTTTTGCACAGTTTTGACGCTAAACGTGCGTTTTGTGCACTAAAACGCCGCTTTTGCAGCGAAACGTGCGTTTCGCGTACCGAATCGCCGCTTTTGCACCGTTTTGGCAAGAAACGTGCGTCTCGTGCACCAAAACGCCGCTTTTGCACAGTTTTGACTCTACACGTGCGCTTCGTGCACCAAAACGCCGCTTTTGCAGCGAAACGAGCGTTTAGCGCACCGAATCGTCGCTTTTGCTCCGTTTTGGCAAGAAACGTACGTTTCGTGCATCAAATCGCTGCTTTTGCACAGTTTTGACGCTAAACGTGCGTTTCGTGCACCAAACCGCCGCTTTTGCAGTGAAACGTGCGTTTCGCGTACCGAATCGCCGCTTTTGCTCCGTTTTGGCAAGAAACGTGCGTCTCGTGCACCAAATCACTGCTTTTGCACAGTTTTCTCGCTATACGTGCGTTTCGTGCACTAAAACGCCGCTTTTGCAGCGAAACCTGCGTTTCGTGCACTAAAACGCCGCTTTTGCACAGTTTTGACGCTAAACGTTCGTTTCGTGCACCAAAACGCTGCTTTTGCAGCGGAACGTGCGTTTCGTGCACCAAATCGCTGCTTTTGCACAGTTTTGACGTTAAACGTGCGTTTCGTGCACCAAAACGCTGCTTTTGCACAGTTTTGACGCTAAACGTGCGTTTCGTGCACTAAAACGCCGCTTTTGCAGCGAAACGAGCGCTTCGTGCACTAAAACGCCGCTTTTGCAGCGAAAGGAGCGTTTCGCGTACCGAATCGCCGCTTTTTCTCCGTTTTGGCAAGAAACGTGCGTCTCGTGCACCAAATCACTGCTTTTGCACAGTTTTGACTCTAAACGTTCGTTTCGTGCACCAAAACGCCGCTTTTGCAGCGGAACGTGCGTTTCGTGCACCAAATCGCTGCTTTTGCACAGTTTTGACGTTAAGCGTGCGTTTCGTGCTACAAAACGCTGCTTTTGCACAGTTTTGACGCTAAACGTGCGTTTTGTGCACTAAAACGCCGCTTTTGCAGCGAAACGTGCGTTTCGCGTACCGAATCGCCGCTTTTGCACCGTTTTGGCAAGAAACGTGCGTCTCGTGCACCAAATCACTGCTTTTGCACAGTTTTGGCGATATTCGTGCGTTTCGTGAAGCAAAACGCCGCTTCTGCAGCGAAACGTGCGTTTCGCGCACCGAATCGGAGCTTTTGCTCCGTTTTGGCAAGAAACGTGCGTTTCGTGCACCAAATCGCTGCTTTTGCACAGTTTTGACTCTAAACGAGCGTTTCGTGCACCAAAACGCCGCTTTTCAGCGAAACGAGCGTTTCGCGCACCGAATCGGCGCTGTTGCCCCGTTTTGGCAAGAAACGTACGTTTCGTGCACCAAATCGCCGCTTTTGCACAGTTTTGACTCTACACGTGCGCTTCGTGCACCAAAATGCCGCTTTTGCAGCGAAACGAGCGTTTCGCGCACCGAATCGCCGCTTTTGCTCCGCTTTGGCAAGAAACGTGCGTTCGTGCGAGAAATCGCCGCTTTTGCACAGTTTTGACGCTAAACGTGCGTTTCGTGCACCAAATCGCTGCTTTTGCACAGTTTTGACGCTATACGTGCGTTTCGTGCACCAAAACGCCGCTTTTGCACAGTTTTGACTCTATACGTGCGCTTCGTGCACCAAAACGCCGCTATTACAGCGAATCGAGCGTTTCGCGCACCGAATCGCCGCTTTTGCTCCGCTTTGGCAAGAAACGTTCGTTTCGCGCACCGAATCGCCGCTTTTGCTCCGTTTTGCAAGAAACATGCGTTTCGTGCACCAAATCGCTGCTTTTGCACAGTTTTGACGCAAAGTGTGCGTTTCGTGCACCAAAACGCCGCTTTTGCAGCGAAACGCGCGTTTCGTGCACCAAATCGCTGCTTTTGCACAGTTTTGACGCTAAACGTGCGTTACGTGCACCAAAACGCCGCTTTTGCACAGTTTTGACTCTACACGTGCACTTCGTGCTCCAAAACGCCGCTTTTGCAGCGGAACGTGCGTTTCGCACACCGAATAGCCGCTTTTGCTCCGTTTTGCAAGAAACGTGCGTTTCGTGCACCAAACCGCCGCTTTTGCACAGTTTTGATGCTAAACGTCCGTTTCGTGCACCAAAACGCCGCTTTTGCAGCAAAACGTGCGAGTCGCGCACCGAATCGCCGCTTTTGCTCCGTTTTGGCAAGAAACATGCGTTTCGTGCTCCGAATCGCTGCTTTTGCACAGTTTTGACGCTAAACGTGCGTTTCGTGCACCAAAACGCCGCTTTTGCACTGTTTTGACTCTACACGTGCGCTTCGCGCACCAAAACGCCGCTTTTGCAGCGAAACGTGCGTTTCGCGCAACGAATTGGCGCTGTTGACCCGTTTTGGCAAGAAACGTGCGTTTCGTGCACCAAATCGCTGCTTTTGCACAGTTTTGACGCTAAACGTGCGTTTCGTGCACCAAAACGCCGCTTTTGCAGCGGAACGTGCGTTTCGTGCACCGAATCGCCGCTTTTGCTCCGTTTTGAAAAGAAACGTGCGTTTCGTGCACCAAAACGCTGCTTTTGCACAGTTTTGACGCTAAACGTTCGTTTCGTGCACCAAAACGCCGCTTTTGCAGCGGAACGTGCGTTTCGTTTACCAAATCGCTGCTTTTGCACAGTTTTGACGTTAAACGTGCGTTTCGTGCACCAAAACGCTGCTTTTGCACAATTTTCACGCTAAACGTGCGTGTCGTGCACCAAAACGCCGCTTTTGCAGCGAAACGAGCGTTTCGCGCACCGAATCGTCGCTTTTGCTCCGTTTCGGCAAGAAACGTACGTTTCGTGCACCAAATCGCTGCTTTTGCACAGTTTTGACGCTAAACGTGCGTTTCGTGCAGCAAAACGCCGCTTCTGCAGCGAAACGTGCGTTTCGCGCACCGAATCGGCGCCTTTTCTCCGTTTTGGCAAGAAACGTGCGTCTCGTGTACCAAATCACTACTTTTGCACAGTTTTGGCGCTATACGTGCGTTTCGTGCACTAAAACGCCGCTTTTGCAGCGAAACGAGTGCTTCGTGCACTAAAACGCCGCTTTTGCAGCGAAACGAGCGTTTCGCGTTCCGAATCGCCGCTTTTTCTCCGTTTTGGCAAGAAACGTGCGTCTCGTGCACCAAATCACTGCTTATGCACAGTTTTCTCGCAATACGTGCGTTTCGTGCACTAAAACGCCGCTTTTCCAGTGAAACCTGCGTTTCGTGCACTAAAACGCCGCTTTTGCACAGTTTTGACGCTAAACGTTCGTTTCGTGCACCAAAACGCCGCTTTTGCAGCGGAACGTGCGTTTCGTGCACCAAATCGCTGCTTTTGCACAGTTTTGACGTTAAACGTGCGTTTCGTGCACCAAAACGCTGCTTTTGCACAGTTTTGACGCTAAACGTGCGTTTCGTGCACCAAAACGCCGCTTTTGCAGCGAAACGAGCGCTTCGTGCACTAAAACGCCGCTTTTGCAGCGAAACGAGCGTTTCGCGTACCGAATCGCCGCTTTTTCTCCGTTTTGGCAAGAAACGTGCGTCTCGTGCACCAAATCACTGCTTTTGCTCAGTTTTGACTCTAAACGTTCGTTTCGTGCACCAAAACGCCGCTTTTGCAGCGGAACGTGCGTTTCGTGCACCAAATCGCTGCTTTTGCACAGTTTTGACGTTAAGCGTGCGTTTCGTGCTACAAAACGCTGCTTTTGCACAGTTTTGACGCTAAACGTGCGTTTTGTGCACTAAAACGCCGCTTTTGCAGCGAAACGTGCGTTTCGCGTACCGAATCGCCGCTTTTGCACCGTTTTGGCAAGAAACGTGCGTCTCGTGCACCAAATCACTGCTTTTGCACAGTTTTGGCGATATTCGTGCGTTTCGTGAAGCAAAACGCCGCTTCTGCAGCGAAACGTGCGTTTCGCGCACCGAATCGGAGCTTTTGCTCCGTTTTGGCAAGAAACGTGCGTTTCGTGCACCAAATCGCTGCTTTTGCACAGTTTTGACTCTAAACGAGCGTTTCGTGCACCAAAACGCCGCTTTTCAGCGAAACGAGCGTTTCGCGCACCGAATCGGCGCTGTTGCTTTTGCAACGAAACGTGCGTTTCGCGGACCTTGTTACGGATAGAATGATAAGCGGTCCGTAACGAAATATTTACGACGGGTCGAGATTATAACCGCGTTGAATAATTAAGTTGACGTTGGAAGAAATCGTAGAGATATCAAGGGAAATCAGAGATCCCAAAATTATCTAAACACATCGAATCGTTGTCGAGCGATTGATGAGAACGCCTTTCGAAAGCTTTAGATCAATAAGCAGTAGTGTATGGGTTCGCCCATACCTAGAAGCCTTCGCGTGCACGGGGAAACTCGTGGCCGCACGTTTGCCGTAGCACCGAGAGTACAAAACTGCTCGGGAGTGGCAAATTTTACCAAAATACCGAGAGTAATAAAACTTGTCGGGAGGGGTAAAGCCTTACCATAGCACCGAGAGCCCAAGCTGCTCGGGAGAGGTAAGAACCGGACACGGACGGGTTATCTCGTACCGTGGCCGGAAGGCTGTCTGCATGGTCACAAGCAATCGAAGGTGAATTATGAGTACGACACAGAGAGTCGATTATTAGACACCCTAGGTTTTCATGTCAGGTCTAAAAGGGACGTCAGCAGGTTGTTAAGATATGGGTCCGTGGAACTTTCGGGCCTCGAGCCCCGAGACCCTAAATTATTGCCATGTGTTTACGGGACACTTGAGCGTCGCGCCGGTCGGAAAATAAAGCCGAATTTTCTACGAGATCTCTTTGCACGAGCTTCGGAGAAATGCGTGTGACATCACGAACCACGAAAAGGTCGATGAGAGGGGAGTGATCGAGCGATCGAGCAGAAGGGTCGAAGTCGGAACGACACTTCATTACGAACCTTTGAAAAGATCACTTGCGAGCATTCGAAAGAATACATCACACATTGTATTAACGTGATAGAGTTTGTTGTTAGAAACGTTTGAGCGAATTAAAATCATATTGGAAAATCTCGTGGTTTATTTATTTCAACATTTGTTACCGAACAATTTTTGGTGCCGAAACCCGGGAACTGACATACCGGAAAAGTTTGTGTTGTGTAAAATGGCTCGAGGAAAACGAGCTGCAGTCCAAAGGACGACATCGCAACCAGTGGCCAAGCGAGCGAGGACGACGAGGACAAAGGCGAGGGCAGGCCAGGACGAGAGGTCACCAGCTGCAGCCGAAGCGGTCTCAGCGGGTCCTTCAGGGGTCTCTTCCTCTGTTCCGGACGTACGGGACGGACACCCGAGAGCAACCAGGAGTCAACGACAGCGGGAGCTGCCGGGAGGCAGCGGCAACGGGTCCGGTCGACAGCAGGAAACAGCAGGCACTTCAACCCGGCCTACATTAGGCACTTCAACCCGGCCTACATTAGGCACTTCAACCCGGCCTACCGTAGGCGACGGCAACGAGGGATTCAACAGCGGGACCGACGACCTTCAGGGATTGGACAGCGGCAGCGGAACCCGTCAACAGCGGCAGACAGTGGGCATTTCAACACCGCCTACTGTATCCAACAACGTGGACTTCATCAACGCAGCAGACCATCGTCAGGAGTTCGAACACGACATCGGGACACGGCAATGGGCCCATAGCTCTGCGTTACCAGTAAGACACTCAACTACTGTAAGTGCTGAACATTATACTGATCCGGCCGATCGATTATCTGCGGCGATCGAGCGAACTTTGAACGCGGTGCGTGAAGCGTCATTCGGAGGAGATAGAAGTTCGCATCTGGTGAATCGTTTAACGACCGCGAAAAGCTTGCCGGCTTTCTCAGGTGATCCGCTAGAATGGCTTCATTTTAAGGAAGCGTACTTATTGTCGTCCGAGTTAGGCGGTTATACGGATCGCGAAAACATCGCGCGATTATTTGAAGCATTAAAGGGTGAGGCGCGTGACACTGTAAAAACGTTACTCGCTAGTAGTCGCGACGCGGACGCGATCATTCGGACATTGGAGTTGCATTTTGGCAATAAGAAAATCGTAGCGGAGAAAATAGTCGCGGATTTGAAGGTATTGCCGGAAATAGAGTCTGGTAGGATTAGTTTGATACAGTTTGCGACTAAATTAAGAAACGCCGTGACAGCTTTTAAATCGTTTAAATTAATGGGTTATTTGCATAGTCCAGAGCTAGTAAAATCCGTCGGAAGTAAAATACCGGTAGCGTTAAGATACGCGTACAATAGATATGCCGTACACGTCACAGCGGAGAAATCGGAACTTGAAAAACTTGCCGATTTTATGTATTCCGAAGCTGAATTGGCCGCGGAAGCGGGAATTTTTGATATCGACGTGAATCCGGATCGTTCGGAGAAAAGACTAGAGGCGGCAGATAAGTCGAGGCGACGACCGTCAAAAACTGCTGTCGTGTGTGTGACAGAACGCGGCAACGAACAGGTCAGACGCACAGAAACCAGCGCAAGTGCGACTCGAAATTGCGTATTTTGTAAGAAAGACAATCACGCGTCGCCGAAATGTTTGTTTTTCGCCCGAGAGCCGTTAAATAAGCGCTGGGATTTAGTTAAGAAACACAATTTGTGTTTCGGTTGTTTAAAACCTGGACACTCGAGGAATGAATGCACAAACGCAAAGTGTTCGTTCTGTCAAAGGCGGCATCATAGTCTTCTGCATAAACAATTTGACGCAAATCGTGCGGGACAAAACAATCAGCGCGAAGCACCTCCGAGCGGTAATATTTCGCGTCAGACTTATGTCGCGTCCGTTAACACTGATAACGGAGATAAAGGTCGTTCGGAAAGTTGACTAGACGAACAGAGCGTTTTGTTAAAAATTGTACCGATACGCGTTTGCGGTCCGAGA
The DNA here is from genome assembly GCA_943735885.1 of Stelis phaeoptera. Classification (NCBI taxonomy): domain Eukaryota; kingdom Metazoa; phylum Arthropoda; class Insecta; order Hymenoptera; family Megachilidae; genus Stelis; species Stelis phaeoptera. The sequence continues at coordinate 284,232 of CALSEM010000051.1, read as the reverse complement.
CGTTCAATAGATACGTTCGCGTTATTGGACGGGGGCTCGACGGTTACCTTAATCGATGAGAAGTTAGCGCGGGACATAGACGTAAAAGGGTCCCAGGTAGATTTAACAATAAAAGGAATAAATGCAAACGCGGTTGTGATGGCGAATTGCAGAAAGGTAGATTTGGACGTAACGAGCGCTTCTGGTAAATATAAGATTTACGGCGCAATAACCGCGAGAAGGTTAAAACTTCCCTCTCAATCGATCAGCCGAGATATAGTTTTTCAAATAAACAAAGTGGCGAAAGACGTAAAAATACAGCCTTACTATGCAGCGAAGCCGGAAATGTTAATAGGCCAAGACAATTGGAATTTGATAGTGACGCGAGAACTGCGCGAAAAAGAGAACACAGGTTTGGTAATTTCACGTTCGCTTTTGGGATGGGCGATACACGGGTACGCAAATAAACGTTTCAACTCAACGCACGCGATACTTAATTTAGGTACAAACGAATCACGATATTGTAACGCGGACACGGAGAACATAGGTTTAGATGAATTGATTAAGAATTATTTCGAGCTAGATTACGTAGGGATAAGCAATAATGTTATGCGCAAAAGTGAACAGGATCGTGTGTTGAAAATATTAGAGGATACAAGTGTGCATAAAGGCGAATTCTGGGAAACAGGACTTCTGTGGAAAGATGATTATGCGCCAAAAGTGAGTGGTTTATCTACTGCGCAAAAACGGTTAAATTCATTAGAACGTAGGTTAGATCGTGATCCGGAATATGCATGTTTATACTATAAAGAAATGCAGCGTTTTTTGGATAAGGGATATGCCCTAAAAGTCGGGAAAACGATAGAAAGGTCGAGGTTGTGGTATTTGCCACATTTCGGAGTTCGGAATGTAAATAAACCGAATAAAGTAAGGTTAGTTTTCGATGCAGCGGCCAAGACGGCGGGAATAAGTTTAAACGATCAGCTTGTTGCAGGTCCGGATTTATTACAGTCATTACCTGGTATTCTTCTGCGTTTTAGACAGCGCGCTATTGCCGTGAAAGCGGATATTTCCGACATGTTTTTACGCGTAAAAATTCGGGAAAAGGATCGTGGGGCACAAAGATTTTTATGGCGAGGGAAAGATAGGGATAGAGAACCGGATATTTATGAGATGACAACATTGATTTTTGGCGCAAAATCATCACCGTGCAGTGCTATTTATATTAAGAATAGAAATGCGAAAACTTGTAATGAAACTCACCCGGAGGCGTCCAAAAATATTATAAACAACAGTTACATGGATGACTTTTTAACAAGCCAGGACACTGTGCGGGAGGCGGTCGATTTGATTCGCGATGTAGTCGCGATAGATGCGAAGGCGAATTTTGAAATGCACGGATGGGCAAGTAACAACGTCGAAGTTTTGCAGAGATCGGTAGGAAATGAGCGTGCGGTGGGTACTTGTGACATGCGATTAGGCGACCGAGGGGGAGAGAGAGTGCTCGGTTTGTTCTGGGATACACGGACAGACCATTTAAAGTTTAATGTAGAGTTAGCGAAAATTCCGAAAGAGATTCTAAGGGGCGAGATAAAACCAACGAAACGCGAATTTTTACGGGTCATTATGTCGGTGTTTGATCCGCTCGGTCTTCTTGCTCCGTTCACGTTAAAATCTAAAATAATTATGCAGGAAGTTTGGCGAAGCGGGATAAAATGGGATGACCAGTTGCGGGAAGAGGAATTTGTTGGTTGGGTAAAATGGATATCGACGTTAAACAAAATTAAAGAATGCCAAATTTCAAGATGTTATACGCCGGTAAATTCGCAGCACTCAAAAGCGCAGCTTCATGTTTTCTGTGATGCGAGTCTAACAGCCTACGCGGCCGCGGTTTATTTGCGTTTTGAGAGCGAAAACGAACAGGATATTGCTTATGTTTCTTTGGTTATGGCAAAGAGTAGAGTCGCGCCGTTAAAACCGTTGACAATACCGCGATTAGAATTACAGGCGGCTTTAATGGGGGCCAGACTCGCGAAATTCATAGAAAAGGAACTCGAAATTGAAATTAGCCGTCGATATTTCTGGTCGGATTCAACCACGGTAATTTCTTGGATCAGGTCGGAACCACGGACACGTCATGTTTTCGTAGCAAACCGTTTAGGGGAGATAGGAGAAATCACGCGAATAGCAGAATGGCGATGGGTCCCAACGAATCAAAATCCCGCAGACGACGCTACGCGGTTTGAGAATAATTTAAATTGTCTAGACACGCGATGGTTCAAGGGCCCGGAATTTTTGCAACGATCGGAATCGGAATGGCCCAAGGAAAAGATTTTAAATACGCAAGAAAAGGAGAGTATTAATAACTTAGAGCTGCGAAAAGCTTTCGTGTACACTATAGCGACAACAAAATTAGATTTTTCACTGCCGATAAGATTAATGGGTTGGCGCGGTTTGCTTATAGTGGCCAGACGGATACGCGCGATTTTTTACCGATGGGAGGGGAACACACGAGTCGATGAGCATTTGGAAATAGTTCGAGCGAGCGAACGATTCTGGTACCGCGTAATTCAAAGTGACTATTTTAACGCCGAAATAAGCGCGATTAGAAACGGTAGAGACGTGAGTAAGGGAAGCAAAATTGCTAACTTAAGACCATACTTAGACGAACATCAAATCTTACGGGCCAACGGTCGCGTGACAATGATGACGGGTGAAAATTTTAATAATCAACCGATTATTCTCGAAGGGAAACATCATGCGACTAGGTTATTGATAGCGGAATTTCACCGTCGGTTTTATCACGGCAACCATGACGCGGTAATAAACGAGTTGCGACAACAATATTATATCATCGGACTTCGTCGTACTTTACGGGGTTTGGTAAGCAAATGCATCGTATGCCGTCGATGTAGAGGTAGGCCCCAAAACCCGTTAATGTCTGCGCTACCGGCAGGGCGCGTAGCTTATAGACAACGGCCTTTTACTCATTGCGGAATTGATTATTTTGGGCCGATGAACGTAAAAATTGGGCGGCGTAGAGAGAAACGTTGGGGTGTATTATTTACATGTCTTACGACTAGGGCGATTCACTTAGAACTTGCCCACACATTAAGTGCAAGTTCAGCAATAATGGCAATTCAAAGGCTCGCCGCGCGAAGGGGTACACCTCTGGTTATTTATAGCGATAACGGTACAAATTTTCGGGGCGCGAGTAAAGAACTAAAAAACGCGATCGCTGATATGGACAAGGATAAAATCGAGGAATATGCGAATTCGAAACGCGTAAAGTGGATATTCAATCCGCCGGATGCACCTCATATGGGGGGAGTCTGGGAGCGATTAATTAGATCGGTGAAAACGGCATTAAATGTTATTCTACGGGAACAAGCGCCGTCGGAAGAAGTATTGCAAACACTTTTTGCAGAAGCTGAGCACTCCGTAAACTCTCGTCCTCTTACACACGTGTCACTGGATCCGCGAGATGAAGAGGCGTTGACGCCTAATCATTTTCTTATAGGAACGTCTTCGGGGGAAGTTCAATTAGGAAAATACGATACGTCACATTTATGTTTGCGAAAACAATGGCGAATAGCACAGAGTTTTGCGGATATGTTTTGGAAGAGATGGTTGCGTGAATATTTGCCGACTTTAATCCCGCGTAAAAAATGGACAGAGAAAGATAGTCCGTTAGAAATAGGCGACGTAGTGATGATCGTAGACTTACAAGCGCCACGAAACAATTGGAAAAAGGGAACGGTCACACGAGTTTTTCCGAGCTCAGACAAAGAGGTCAGAATCGCCGAAGTAAGAACACGTTCGGGAGATTTTATACGCCCAACGCGAAAATTAATAAAACTATTAGGCATAAAGGAGGTACAAATTTAAAGGAAATTTGTACGAGGGGGAGGAATGTTACGGATAGAATGATAAGCGGTCCGTAACGAAATATTTACGACGGGTCGAGATTATAACCGCGTTGAATAATTAAGTTGACGTTGGAAGAAATCGTAGAGATATCAAGGGAAATCAGAGATCCCAAAATTATCTAAACACATCGAATCGTTGTCGAGCGATTGATGAGAACGCCTTTCGAAAGCTTTAGATCAATAAGCAGTAGTGTATGGGTTCGCCCATACCTAGAAGCCTTCGCGTGCACGGGGAAACTCGTGGCCGCACGTTTGCCGTAGCACCGAGAGTACAAAACTGCTCGGGAGTGGCAAATTTTACCAAAATACCGAGAGTAATAAAACTTGTCGGGAGGGGTAAAGCCTTACCATAGCACCGAGAGCCCAAGCTGCTCGGGAGAGGTAAGAACCGGACACGGACGGGTTATCTCGTACCGTGGCCGGAAGGCTGTCTGCATGGTCACAAGCAATCGAAGGTGAATTATGAGTACGACACAGAGAGTCGATTATTAGACACCCTAGGTTTTCATGTCAGGTCTAAAAGGGACGTCAGCAGGTTGTTAAGATATGGGTCCGTGGAACTTTCGGGCCTCGAGCCCCGAGACCCTAAATTATTGCCATGTGTTTACGGGACACTTGAGCGTCGCGCCGGTCGGAAAATAAAGCCGAATTTTCTACGAGATCTCTTTGCACGAGCTTCGGAGAAATGCGTGTGACATCACGAACCACGAAAAGGTCGATGAGAGGGGAGTGATCGAGCGATCGAGCAGAAGGGTCGAAGTCGGAACGACACTTCATTACGAACCTTTGAAAAGATCACTTGCGAGCATTCGAAAGAATACATCACACATTGTATTAACGTGATAGAGTTTGTTGTTAGAAACGTTTGAGCGAATTAAAATCATATTGGAAAATCTCGTGGTTTATTTATTTCAACATTTGTTACCGAACAGACCTAATCGCCGCTTTTGCTCCGCTTTTGCATCGAAACGTACGTTTCGTTCACCAAAACGCTGCTTTTGCACAGTTTTGACACTTAACGTTGGTTTCGTGCACCAAAACGCCGGTATTGCAACGAAACGTGCGTTTCGTGCACCAAAACGCTGCTTTTGCACAGTTTTGACGCTAAACGTGCTTTTCGTGCACCAAAACGCCGCTTTTGCAACGAAACCTGCGTTTCATGCACCAAAATGCTGCTTTTGCTCCGTTTTGGCTAGAAACGTGCGTTACGTGCACCAAATCGCTGCTTTTGCACAGTTTTGACGCTAAACGTGCGTTTCGTGCACCAAAACGCCGCTTTTGCAACGAAACCTGCGTTTCATGCACCAAAATGCTGCTTTTGCTCCGTTTTGGCTAGAAACGTGCGTTACGTGCACCAAATCGCTGCTTTTGCACAGTTTTGACGCTAAACGTGAATATCGTGCACCAAAACGCCGCTTTTGCAACGAAACGTACGTTTCGTGCACCAAAACGCTGCTTTTGCACGGTTTTGACGCTAAACGTGCGTTTCGTGCACCAAAACGCCGGTATTGCAACGAAACGTGCGTTTCGTGCACCAAAACGCTGCTTTTGCACAGTTTTGACGCTAAACGTGCTTTTCGTGCACCAAAACGCCGCTTTTGCGACGAAACCTGCGTTTCATGCACCAAAATGCTGCTTTTGCTCCGTTTTGGCTAGAAACGTGCGTTACGTGCACCAAATCGCTGCTTTTGCACAGTTTTGACGCTAAACGTGCGTTTCGTGCACCAAAACGCCGCTTTTGCAACGAAACCTGCGTTTCATGCACCAAAATGCTGCTTTTGCTCCGTTTTGGCTAGAAACGTGCGTTACGTGCACCAAATCGCTGCTTTTGCACAGTTTTGACGCTAAACGTGAATATCGTGCACCAAAACGCCGCTTTTGCAACGAAACGTACGTTTCGTGCACCAAAACGCTGCTTTTGCACGGTTTTGACGCTAAACGTGCGTTTCGTGCACCAAAACGCTGCTTTTGCAACGAAACGTGCGTTTCGTGCACCAAAACGCTGCTTTTGCACAGTTTTGACGCTAAACGTGCTTTTCGTGCACCAAAACGCCGCTTTTGCAACGAAACCTGCGTTTCATGCACCAAAATGCTGCTTTTGCTCCGTTTTGGCTAGAAACGTGCGTTACGTGCACCAAATCGCTGCTTTTGCACAGTTTTGACGCTAAACGTGCGTTTCGGGCACCAAAACGCTGCTTTTGCACAGTTTTGACACCAAACGAGCGTTTCGTGCACCAAAACGCCGCTTTTGCAACGAAACGTGCGTTTCGTGCACCAAAACGCTCCTTTTGCACAGTTTTGATTCTTAACGTGCGTTTCGTGCACCAAAACGCTGCTTTTGCACAGTTTTGACGCTAAACGTGCTTTTCGTGCACCAAAACGCCGCTTTTGCAACGAAACATGCGTTTCGCGGACCGAATCGCCGCTTTTGCTCCGTTTTGGCAAGGAACGTTTGTTTTGTGCACCAAATCGCTGCTTTTGCACAGTTTTGACGCTAAACGTGCATTTCGTCCACCAAAACGCCGCTTTTGCATCGAAACGTGCGTTTCGTTCACCAAAACGCTGCTTTTGCACAGTTTTGACGCTAAACGTGCGTTTCGTGCACCAAAACGCTGCTTTTGAACAGTTTTGACGCTAAACGTGCGTTTCGTGCACCAAAACGCTGGTTTTGCACAGTTTTGACGCTAAACGTGCGTTTCGTGCACCAAAACGCCGGTATTGCAACGAAACGTGCGTTTCGTGCACCAAAACGCTGCTTTTGCACAGTTTTGACGCCAAACGAGCGGTTCGTGCCCCAAAACGCCGCTTTTGCAACGAAACGTGCGTTTCGCGGACCTAATCGCCGCTTTTGCTCCGCTTTTGCATCGAAACGTGCGTTTCGTTCACCAAAACGCTGCTTTTGCACAGTTTTGACACTTAACGTGGGTTTCGTGCACCCAAACGCCGCTTCTGCAACGAAACCTGTATTTCGTGCACCAAAACGCCGCTTTTGCAACGAATCGTGCGTTTCGTGCAGCAAAACGCTGCTTATGCTCAGTTTTGATACTAAACGTGCGTTTCGTGCACCAAAACGTTGCTTTTGCACAGTTTTGACGCTAAATGTGCGTTTCGTGCACCAAAACGCAGCTTTTGAACAGTTTTGACGCTAAACGTGCGTTTCGTGCACCAAAACGCTGGTTTTGCACAGTTTTGACGCTAAGCGTGCGTTTCGTGCACCAAAACGCCGCTTTTGCAACGAAACGTGCGTTTCGTGCACCAAAACGCTGCTTTTGCACAGTTTTGACGCTAAACGTGCGTTTCATGCACCAAAACGCTGCTTTTGCATAGTTTTGACTCTGAACGTGCGTTTCATGCACCACAACGCCGCTTTGGCAACGAAACGTGCGTTTCGTGCACCAAAACGCTGCTTTTGCACGGATTTGACGCTAAACGTGCGTTTCGTGCACCAAAACGCTGCTTTTGCACAGTTTTGACGCTAAACGTGCGTTTCGTGCACCAAAACGCCGCTTTTGCAACGAAACCTGCGTTTCATGCACCAAAATGCTGCTTTTGCTCCGTTTTGGCTAGAAACGTGCGTTACGTGCACCAAATCGCTGCTTTTGCAGAGTTTTGACGCTAAACGTGAATATCGTGCACCAAAACGCCGCTTTTGCAACGAAACGTACGTTTCGTGCACCAAAACGCTGCTTTTGCACGGTTTTGACGCTAAACGTGCGTTTCGTGCACCAAAACGCCGGTATTGCAACGAAACGTGCGTTTCGTGCACCAAAACGCTGCTTTTGCACAGTTTTGACGCTAAACGTGCTTTTCGTGCACCAAAACGCCGCTTTTGCAACGAAACCTGCGTTTCATGCACCAAAATGCTGCTTTTGCTCCGTTTTGGCTAGAAACGTGCGTTACGTGCACCAAATCGCTGCTTTTGCACAGTTTTGACGCTAAACGTGCGTTTCGTGCACCAAAACGCCGCTTTTGCAACGAAACCTGCGTTTCATGCACCAAAATGCTGCTTTTGCTCCGTTTTGGCTAGAAACGTGCGTTACGTGCACCAAATCGCTGCTTTTGCACAGTTTTGACGCTAAACGTGAATATCGTGCACCAAAACGCCGCTTTTGCAACGAAACGTACGTTTCGTGCACCAAAACGCTGCTTTTGCACGGTTTTGACGCTAAACGTGCGTTTCGTGCACCAAAACGCCGGTATTGCAACGAAACGTGCGTTTCGTGCACCAAAACGCTGCTTTTGCACAGTTTTGACGCTAAACGTGCTTTTCGTGCACCAAAACGCCGCTTTTGCGACGAAACCTGCGTTTCATGCACCAAAATGCTGCTTTTGCTCCGTTTTGGCTAGAAACGTGCGTTACGTGCACCAAATCGCTGCTTTTGCACAGTTTTGACGCTAAACGTGCGTTTCGTGCACCAAAACGCCGCTTTTGCAACGAAACCTGCGTTTCATGCACCAAAATGCTGCTTTTGCTCCGTTTTGGCTAGAAACGTGCGTTACGTGCACCAAATCGCTGCTTTTGCACAGTTTTGACGCTAAACGTGAATATCGTGCACCAAAACGCCGCTTTTGCAACGAAACGTACGTTTCGTGCACCAAAACGCTGCTTTTGCACGGTTTTGACGCTAAACGTGCGTTTCGTGCACCAAAACGCTGCTTTTGCAACGAAACGTGCGTTTCGTGCACCAAAACGCTGCTTTTGCACAGTTTTGACGCTAAACGTGCTTTTCGTGCACCAAAACGCCGCTTTTGCAACGAAACCTGCGTTTCATGCACCAAAATGCTGCTTTTGCTCCGTTTTGGCTAGAAACGTGCGTTACGTGCACCAAATCGCTGCTTTTGCACAGTTTTGACGCTAAACGTGCGTTTCGGGCACCAAAACGCTGCTTTTGCACAGTTTTGACACCAAACGAGCGTTTCGTGCACCAAAACGCCGCTTTTGCAACGAAACGTGCGTTTCGTGCACCAAAACGCTCCTTTTGCACAGTTTTGATTCTTAACGTGCGTTTCGTGCACCAAAACGCTGCTTTTGCACAGTTTTGACGCTAAACGTGCTTTTCGTGCACCAAAACGCCGCTTTTGCAACGAAACATGCGTTTCGCGGACCGAATCGCCGCTTTTGCTCCGTTTTGGCAAGGAACGTTTGTTTTGTGCACCAAATCGCTGCTTTTGCACAGTTTTGACGCTAAACGTGCATTTCGTCCACCAAAACGCCGCTTTTGCATCGAAACGTGCGTTTCGTTCACCAAAACGCTGCTTTTGCACAGTTTTGACGCTAAACGTGCGTTTCGTGCACCAAAACGCTGCTTTTGAACAGTTTTGACGCTAAACGTGCGTTTCGTGCACCAAAACGCTGGTTTTGCACAGTTTTGACGCTAAACGTGCGTTTCGTGCACCAAAACGCCGGTATTGCAACGAAACGTGCGTTTCGTGCACCAAAACGCTGCTTTTGCACAGTTTTGACGCCAAACGAGCGGTTCGTGCCCCAAAACGCCGCTTTTGCAACGAAACGTGCGTTTCGCGGACCTAATCGCCGCTTTTGCTCCGCTTTTGCATCGAAACGTGCGTTTCGTTCACCAAAACGCTGCTTTTGCACAGTTTTGACACTTAACGTGGGTTTCGTGCACCCAAACGCCGCTTCTGCAACGAAACCTGTATTTCGTGCACCAAAACGCCGCTTTTGCAACGAATCGTGCGTTTCGTGCAGCAAAACGCTGCTTATGCTCAGTTTTGATACTAAACGTGCGTTTCGTGCACCAAAACGTTGCTTTTGCACAGTTTTGACGCTAAATGTGCGTTTCGTGCACCAAAACGCCGCTTTTGCAACGAAACGTGCCTTTCGTGCAGCAAAACGCTGCTTATGCTTAGTTTTGATTCTAAACGTGCGTTTCGTGCACCAAAACGCTGGTTTTGCACAGTTTTGACGCTAAACGTGCGTTTCGTGCACCAAAACGCCGCTTTTGCAACGAAACGTGCGTTTCGCGCACCAAAACGCTGCTTTTGCACGGTTTTGACGCTAAACGTGCGTTTCGTGCACCAAAACGCTGCTTTTGCACAGTTTTGACGCTAAATGTGCGTTTCGTGCACCAAAACGCCGCTTTTGCAACGAAACGTGCGTTTCGTGCAGCAAAACGCTGCTTATGCTCAGTTTTGATTCTAAACGTGCGTTTCGTGCACCAAAACGCTGCTTTTGAACAGTTTTGACGCTAAACGTGCGTTTCGTGCACCAAGACGCTGGTTTTGCACCGTTTTGACGCTAAACGTGCGTTTCGTGCACCAAAACGCCGCTTTTGCAACGAAACGTGCGTTTCGTTCACCAAAACGCTGCTTTTGCACAGTTTTGATGCTAAACGTGCGTTTCGTGCACCAAAACGCGGCTTTTGCAACGAAACGTGCGTTTCGTGCACCAAAACGCTGCTTTTGCACGGTTTTGACGCTAAACGTGCGTTTCGTGCACCAAAACGCCGCTTTTGCAACGAAACGTGCGTTTCGCGCACCAAAACGCTGCTTTTGCACGGTTTTGACGCTAAACGTGCGTTTCGTGCACCAAAACGCTGCTTTTGCACAGTTTTGACACTTAACGTGGGTTTCGTGCACCCAAACGCCGCTTCTGCAACGAAACGTGTATTTCGTGCACCAAAACGCCGCTTTTGCAACGAATCGTGCGTTTCGTGCAGCAAAACGCTGCTTATGCTCAGTTTTGATTCTAAACGTGCGTTTCGTGCACCAAAACGTTGGTTTTGCACAGTTTTGACGCTAAATGTGCGTTTCGTGCACCAAAACGCCGCTTTTGCAACGAAACGTGCCTTTCGTGCAGCAAAACGCTGCTTATGCTCAGTTTTGATTCTAAACGTGCGTTTCGTGCACCAAAACGCTGCTTTTGAACAGTTTTGACGCTAAACGTGCGTTTCGTGCACCAAAACGCTGGTTTTGCACAGTTTTGACGCTAAACGTGCGTTTCGTGCACCAAAACGCCGCTTTTGCAACGAAACGTGCGTTTCGTTCACCAAAACGCTGCTTTTGCACAGTTTTGATGCTAAACGTGCGTTTCGTGCACCAAAACGCGGCTTTTGCAACGAAACGTGCGTTTCGTGCACCAAAACGCTGCTTTTGCACGGTTTTGACGCTAAACGTGCGTTTCGTGCACCAAAACGCCGCTTTTGCAACGAAACGTGCGTTTCGCTCACCAAAACGCTGCTTTTGCACGGTTTTGACGCTAAACGTGCGTTTCGTGCACCAAAACGCTGCTTTTGCACAGTTTTGACGCTAAATGTGCGTTTCGTGCACCAAAACGCCGCTTTTGCAACGAAACGTGCGTTTCGTGCAGCAAAACGCTGCTTATGCTCAGTTTTGTTTCTAAACGTGCGTTTCGTGCACCAAAACGCTGCTTTTGAACAGTTTTGACGCTAAACGTGCGTTTCGTGCACCAAAACGCTGGTTTTGCACCGTTTTGACGCTAAACGTGCGTTTCGTGCACCAAAACGCCGCTTTTGCAACGAAACGTGCGTTTCGTTCACCAAAACGCTGCTTTTGCACAGTTTTGATGCTAAACGTGCGTTTCGTGCACCAAAACGCGGCTTTTGCAACGAAACGTGCGTTTCGTGCACCAAAACGCTGCTTTTGCACGGTTTTGACGCTAAACGTGCATTTCGTGCACCAAAACGCCGCTTTTGCAACGAAACGTGCGTTTCGCGCACCAAAACGCTGCTTTTGCACGGTTTTGACGCTAAACGTGCGTTTCGTGCACCAAAACGCTGCTTTTGCACAGTTTTGACGCCAAACGAGCGGTTCGTGCCCCAAAACGCCGCTTTTGCAACGAAACGTGCGTTTCGCGGACCTAATCGCCGCTTTTGCTCCGCTTTTGCATCGAAACGTGCGTTTCGTTCACCAAAACGCTGCTTTTGCACAGTTTTGACACTTAACGTGGGTTTCGTGCACCCAAACGCCGCTTCTGCAACGAAACGTGTATTTCGTGCACCAAAACGCCGCTTTTGCAACGAATCGTGCGTTTCGTGCAGCCAAACGCTGCTTATGCTCAGTTTTGATTCTAAACGTGCGTTTCGTGCACCAAAACGTTGCTTTTGCACAGTTTTGACGCTAAACGTGCGTTTCGTGCACCAAAACGCTGCTTTTGCACGGTTTTGACGCTAAACGTGCGTTTCGTGCACCAAAACGCCGCTTTTGCAACGAAACGTGCCTTTCGTGCAGCAAAACGCTGCTTATGCTCAGTTTTGATTCTAAACGTGCGTTTCGTGCACCAAAACGCTGCTTTTGAACAGTTTTGACGCTAAACGTGCGTTTCGTGCACCAAAACGCTGGTTTTGCACAGTTTTGACGCTAAACGTGCGTTTCGTGCACCAAAACGCCGCTTTTGCAACGAAACGTGCGTTTCGTTCACCAAAACGCTGCTTTTGCACAGTTTTGATGCTAAACGTGCGTTTCGTGCACCAAAACGCGGCTTTTGCAACGAAACGTGCGTTTCGTGCACCAAAACGCTGCTTTTGCACGGTTTTGACGCTAAACGTGCGTTTCGTGCACCAAATCGCCGCTTTTGCAGCGAAACGTGTGTTTCGTGCACCAAAACCCTCCTTTTGCACAGTTTTGATTCTAAACGTGCGTTTCGTGCACCAAAACGCTGCTTTTGCACAGTTTTGACGCTAAACGTGCGTTTCTTGCACCAAAACGCTGCTTTTGCACAGTTTTGACGCTAAACGTGCGTTTCGTGCACCAAAACGCCGCTTTTGCAACGAAACGTGCGTTTCGCGCACCAAAACGCTGCTTTTGCACGGTTTTGACGCTAAACGTGCGTTTCGTGCACCAAAACGCTGCTTTTGCACAGTTTTGACGCCAAACGAGCGGTTCGTGCCCCAAACCGCCGCTTTTGCAGCGAAACGTGCGTTTCGTGCACCAAAACCCTCCTTTTGCACAGTTTTGATTCTAAACGTGCGTTTCGTGCACCAAAACGCTGCTTTTGCACAGTTTTGACGCTAAACGTGCGTTTCGTGCACCAAAACGCCGCTTTTGCAACGAAACGTGTGTTTTGTGCACCAAATTGCCGCTTTTGCAACGAATCGTGCGTTTCGTGCACCAAAACGCTGCTTTAGCACAGTTTTGATGCTAAACGTGCGTTTCGTGCACCAAAACGCTGCTTTTGCACAGTTTTGACGCTAAACGTGCGTTTCGTGCACCAAAACGCTGCTTTTGCATAGTTTTGACTCTGAACGTGCGTTTCATGCACCAAAACGCCACTTTGGCAGCGAAACGTGCGTTTCGTGCACCAAAACGCTGCTTGTGCACGGTTTTGACGCTAAACGTGCGTTTCGTGGACCAAAACGCTACTTTTGCACAGTTTTGACGCTAAACGTGCGTTTCGTGCACCAAAACGCAGCTTTTGCACAGTTTTGAAGCTAAACGTGCGTTTCGTGGTCCAAAACGCTGCTTTTGCACAGTTTTGACGCTAAACGTGCGTTTCGTGCACCAAAACGCTGCTTTTGCATAGTTTTGACTCTGAACGTGCGTTTCATGCACCAAAACGCCGCTTTGGCAGCGAAACGTGCGTTTCGTGCACCAAAACGCTGCTTGTGCACGGTTTTGACGCTAAACGTGCGTTTCGTGGACCAAAACGCTGCTTTTGCACAGTTTTGACGCTAAACGTGCGTTTCGTGCACCAAAACGCAGCTTTTGCACAGTTTTGAAGCTAAACGTGCATTTCGTGCACCAAAACGCAGCTTTTGCACAGTTTTGACGCTAAACGTGCGTTTCGTGCACCAAAACGCTGCTTTTGCACAGTTTTGACGCTAAATGTGCGTTTTGTGCACCATAACGCCGCTTTTGCAGCGAAACGTGCGTTTCGTTCACCAAAACGCTGCTTTTGCACAGTTTTGATGCTAAACGTGCGTTTCGTGCACCAAAACGCTGCTTTTGCACAGTTTTGATGCTAAACGTGCGTTTCGTGCACCAAAACGCTGCTTTTGCACAGTTTTGATTCTAAACGTGCGTTTCGTGCACCAAAACGCTGCTTTTGCACAGTTTTGACGCTAAACGTGCTTGTCGTGCACCAAAACGCCGCTTTTGCAACGAAACGTGCGTTTCGCGGACCTAATCGCCGCTTTTGCTCCGCTTTTGCATCGAAACGTGCGTTTCGTTCACCAAAACGCTGCTTTTGCACGGTTTTGACACTTAACGTTGGTTTCGTGCACCAAAACGCCGCTTTTGCAACGAAACGTGTATTTCGTGCACCAAAACGCCGCTTTTGCAACGAATCGTGCGTTTCGTGCAGCAAAACGCCGCTTATGCTCAGTTTTGATTCTAAACGTGCGTTTCGTGCACCAAAACGTTGCTTTTGCACAGTTTTGACGCTAAATGTGCGTTTCGTGCACCAAAACGCTGCTTTTGCACAGTTTTGACGCTAAACGTGCCGATCGCCGACTAAAACGCCGCTTTTGCAACGAAACGTGCGTTTCGCGCACCAAAACGCTGCTTTTGCACAGTTTTGACGCTAAACGTGCGTTTCGTGCACCAAAACGCTGCTTTTGTACAGTTTTGACGCCAAACGAGCGTTTCGTGCACCAAAACGCCGCTTTTGCAGCGAAACGTGCGTTTCGTGCACCAAAACCCTCCTTTTGCACAGTTTTGATTCTAAACGTGCGTTTCGTGCACCAAAACGCTGCTTTTGCACAGTTTTGACGCTAAACGTGCTTTTCGTGCACCAAAACGCCGCTTTTGCAACGAAACGTGCGTTTCGCGGACCGAATCGCCGCTTTTGCTCCGCTTTTGCATCGAAACGTGCGTTTCGTTCACCAAAACGCTGCTTTTGCACAGTTTTGACACTTAACGTGGGTTTCGTGCACCAAAACGCCGCTTTTGCAACGAAACGTGCGTTTCGTGCACCAAGACGCTGCTTTTGCACAGTTTTGACGCTAAACGTGCGTTTCGTGCAGTAAAACGCTGCTTTTGCAAAGTTTTGACGCTAAACGTGCGTTTCGTGCACCAAAACGCCGCTTTTGCAACGAAACGTGCGTTTCGTGCACCAAAACGCCGCTTTTGCAACGAATCGTGCGTTTCGTGCAAAAAAACGCTGCTTTTGCACAGTTTTGACGCTATACGTGCGTTTCATGCACCAAAACGCCGCTTTGGCAGCGAAACGTGCGTTTCGTGCACCAAAACGCTGCTTTTGCACGGTTTTGACGCTAAACGTGCGTTTCGTGGACCAAAACGCTGCTTTTGCACAGTTTTGAAGCTAAACGTGCGTTTCGTGGTCCAAAACCCTCCTTTTGCACAGTTTTGATTCTAAACGTGCGTTTCGTGCACCAAAACGCCGCTTTTGCAACGAAACGTGCGTTTCGCGCACCAAAACGCTCCTTTTGCACAGTTTTGACGCTATACGTGCGTTTCATGCACCAAAACGCCGCTTTTGCAACGAAACGTGTATTTCGTGCACCAAAACGCCGCTTTTGCAACGAAACGTGCGTTTCGTGCACCAAAACGCTGCTATTGCACAGTTTTGACGCTAAACGTGCCTTTCGTGGTCCATACCGCTGCTTTTGCACAGTTTTGACGCTAAACGTGCGTTTCGTGCACCAAAACGCCGGTATTGCAACGAAACGTGCGTTTCGTGCACCAAAACGCTGCTGTTGCACATTTTTGACGCTAAACGTGTGTCTCGTGCAACAAAACGCCGCTTTGCAACGAAACGTGCGTTTCGCGCACCAAAACGCTGCTTTTGCACAGTTTTGACGCTATACATGCGTTTCGTGCACCAAAACGCCGGTATTGCAACGAAACGTGCGTTTCGTGCACCAAAACGCTGCTGTTGCACATTTTTGACGCTAAACGTGCGTTTCGTGCAACAAAACGCCGCTTTGCAACGAAACGTGCGTTTCGCGCACCAAAACGCTGCTTTTGCACAGTTTTGACGCTGTACGTGCGTTTCGTGCACCAAAACGCCGCTTTTGCAACGAAACGTGTGTTTCGTGCACCAAAACGCCGCTTTTGCAACGAATCGTGCGTTTCGTGCACCAAAACGCTGCTTTTGCACAGTTTTGACCCTAAACGTGCGTTTCGTGCACCAAAACGCTGCTTTTGCAACGAAACGTGCGTTTCGTGCACCAAAACGCTGCTTTTGCACAGTTTTGGCGCTAAACGTGCGTTTCGTGCAGTAAAACGCTGCTTTTGCACAGTTTTGACGCTAAACGTGCGTTTCGTGCACCAAAACGCCCCTCTTGCAACGAAACGTGCGTTTCGTGCACCAAAACGCCCCTCTTGCAACGAAACGTGCGTTTCATGCACCAAAACGCCGCTTTTGCAACGAAACTTGCGTTTCGTGCACCAAAACGCTGCTTTTGCACGGTTTTGATGCTATACGTGCGTTTCGTGCACCAAAACGCCGCTTTTGCAACGAAACGTGCGTTTCGTGCACCAAAACGCCGCTTTTTCAACGAAACGTGTGTTTCGTGCACCAAAACGCCGCTTTTGCAACGAATCGTGCGTTTCGTGCACCAAAACGCTGCTTTTGCACAGTTTTGACGCTAAACGTGCGTTTCGTGCACCAAAACGCTGCTTTTGCACAGTTTTGACGCCAAACGAGCGTTTCGTGCCACAAAACGCCGCTTTTGCAACGAAACGTGCGTTTCGTGCACAAAAACGCTCCTTTTGCACAGTTTTGATTCTAAACGTGCGTTTCGTGCACCAAAACGCTGCTTTTGCACAGTTTTGGCGCTAAACGTGCGTTTCGTGCACCAAAACGCCGCTTTTGCAACGAAACGTGCGTTTCGTGCACCAAAACGCTGCTTTTGCACGGTTTTGACGCTAAACGTGTATTTCGTGCACCAAAACGCCGCTTTTGCAACGAAACGTGCATTTAGTGCACCAAAACGCTGCTATTGCACAGTTTTGATGCTAAACGTGCCTTTCGTGGTCCAAAACGCTGGTTTTGCACAGTTTTGACGCTAAACGTGCGTTTCGTGCAGTAAAACGCTGCTTTTGCACAGTTTTGACGCTAAACGTGCGTTTCGTGCACCAAAACGCCGCTTTTGCAACGAAACGTGCGTTTCGTGCACCAAATCGCCGCTTTTGCAACGAAACGTGCGTTTCGTGGTCCAAAACGCTGCTTTTGCACAGTTTTGACGCTAAACGTGCGTTTCGTGCACCAAAACGCCGCTTTTGCAACGAATCGTGCGTTTCGTGCACCAAAACGCTGCTTTTGCACAGTTTTGACGCTAAACGTGCGTTTCGTGCACCAAAACGCCGCTTTTGCAACGAAACGTGCGTTTCGCGCACCAAAACGCTCCTTTTGCACAGTTTTGACGCTATACCTGCGTTTCATGCACCAAAACGCCGCTTTTGCAGCGAAACGTGTATTTCGTGCTCCAAAACGCCGCTTTTGCAACGAAACGTGCGTTTCGTGCACCAAAACGCTGCTATTGCACAGTTTTGACGCTAAACGTGCCTTTCGTGGTCCATAACGCTGCTTTTGCACAGTTTTGACGCTAAACGTGCGTTTCGTGCACCAAAACGCCGGTATTGCAACGAAACGTGCGTTTCGTGACCCAAAACGCTGCTGTTGCACATTTTTGACGCTAAACGTGTGTCTCGTGCAACAAAACGCCGCTTTGCAACGAAACGTGCGTTTCGCGCACCAAAACGCTGCTTATGCACAGTTTTGACGCTATACATGCGTTTCGTGCACCAAAACGCCGGTATTGCAACGAAACGTGCGTTTCGTGCACCAAAACGCTGCTGTTGCACATTTTTGACGCTAAACGTGCGTTTCGTGCAACAAAACGCCGCTTTGCAACGAAACGTGCGTTTCGCGCACCAAAACGCTGCTTTTGCACAGTTTTGACGCTGTACGTGCGTTTCGTGCACCAAAACGCCGCTTTTGCAACGAAACGTGTATTTCGTGCACCAAAACGCCGCTTTTGCAACGAATCGTGCGTTTCGTGCACCAAAACGCTGCTATTGCATAGTTTTGACGATAAACGTGCGTTTCGTGGTCCAAAACGCTGCTTTTGCACAGTTTTGACGCTAAACGTGCGTTTCGTGCACCAAAACGCCGCTTTTGCAACGAAACGTTCGTTTCGTGCACCAAAACGGCGGTATTGCAACGAAACGTGCGTTTCGTGCACCAAAACGCTGCTGTTGCACATTTTTGACGCTAAACGTGCGTCTCGTGCAACAAAACGCCGCTTTGCAACGAAACGTGCGTTTCGCGCACCAAAACGCTGCTTTTGCACAGTTTTGACGCTATACGTGCGTTTCATGCACCAAAATGCCGCTTTTGCAACGAAACGTGTATTTCGTGCACCAAAACGCCGCTTTTGCAACGAAACGTGCGTTTCGTGCACCAAAACGATGCTATTGCACAATTTTGACGCTAAACGTGCCTTTCGTGGTCCATAACGCTGCTTTTGCACAGTTTTGACGCTAAACGTGCGTTTCGTGCACCAAAACGGCGGTATTGCAACGAAACGTGCGTTTCGTGCACCAAAACGGCGGTATTGCAACGAAACGTGCGTTTCGTGCACCAAAACGCTGCTGTTGCACATTTTTGACGCTAAACGTGCGTCTCGTGCAACAAAACGCCGCTTTGCAACGAAACGTGCGTTTCGCGCACCAAAACGTTGCTTTTGCACAGTTTTGACGCTATACGTGCGTTTCGTGCACCAAAACGCCGCTTTTGCAACGAAACGTGCGTTACGTGCACCAAAACGCTGCTGTTGCACATTTTTGACGCTAAACGTGCGTTTCGTGCAACAAAACGCCGCTTTGCAACGAAACGTGCGTTTCGCGCACCAAAACGCTGCTTTTGCACAGTTTTGACGCTATACGTGCGTTTCGTGCACCAAAACGCCGCTTTTGCAACGAAACGTGTATTTCGGGCACCAAAACGCCGCTTTTGCAACGAATCGTGCGTTTCGTGCACCAAAACGCTGCTATTGCATAGTTTTGACGATAAACGTGCGTTTCGTGGTCCAAAACGCTGCTTTTGCACAGTTTTGACGCTAAACGTGCGTTTCGTGCACCAAAACGCCGCTTTTGCAACGAAACGTTCGTTTCGTGCACCAAAACGCTGCTTTTGCACGGTTTTGACGCTAAACGTGCGTTTCGTGCACCAAAACGCCGCTTTTGCAACGAAACGTGCGTTTCGTGCACCAAAACGCTGCTTTTGCACGGTTTTGACGCTAAACGTGTATTTCGTGCACCAAAACGCCGCTTTCGCAACGAAACGTGCGTTTCGTGCACCAAAACGCCGCTTTTGCAACGAAACGTTCGTTTCGTGCACCAAAACGCTGCTTTTGCACGGTTTTGACGCTAAACGTGCGTTTCGTGCACCAAAACGCCGCTTTTGCAACGAAACGTGCGTTTCGTGCACCAAAACGCTGCTTTTGCACGGTTTTGACGCCAAACGTGTATTTCGTGCACCAAAACGCCGCTTTTGCAACGAAACGTGCGTTTCGTGCACCAAAACGCTGCTATTGCACAGTTTTAACGCTACACGTGCCTTTCGTGGTCCAAAACGCTGCTTTTGCACAGTTTTTACGCTAAACGTGCGTTTCGTGCACCAAAACGCTGCTTCTGCACAGTTTTGACGCTAAACGTGCGTTTCGTGCACCAAAACGCCGCTTAGCAACGAAACGTGCGTTTCGCGCACCAAAACGCTGCTTTTGCACAGTTTTGACGCTATACGTGCGTTTCATGCACCAAAATGCCGCTTTTGCAACGAAACGTGTATTTCGTGCACCAAAACGCCGATTTTGCAACGAAACGTGCGTTTCGTGCACCAAAACGCTGCTATTGCACAATTTTGACGCTAAACGTGCCTTTCGTGGTCCATAACGCTGCTTTTGCACAGTTTTGACGCTAAACGTGCGTTTCGTGCACCAAAACGGCGGTATTGCAACGAAACGTGCGTTTCGTGCACCAAAACGGCGGTATTGCAACGAAACGTGCGTTTCGTGGTCCAAAACGCTGCTTTTGCACAGTTTTGACGCTAAACGTGCGTTTCGTGCACCAAAACGCCGCTTTTGCAACGAAACGTGTGTTTCGTGCACCAAAACGCCGCTTTTGCAACGAAACGTGCGTTTCGTGCACCAAAACGCTGCTATTGCACAGTTTTGACGCTAAACGTGCCTTTCGTGGTCCATAACGCTGCTTTTGCACAGTTTTGACGCTAAACGTGCGTTTCGTGCAGTAAAACGCTGCTTTTGCACAGTTTTGACGCTAAACGTGCGTTTCGTGCACCAAAACGCTGCTTTTGTACAGTTTTGACGCCAAACGAGCGTTTCGTGCACCAAAACGCCGCTTTTGCAGCGAAACGTGCGTTTCGTGCACCAAAACCCTCCTTTTGCACAGTTTTGATTCTAAACGTGCGTTTCGTGCACCAAAACGCTGCTATTGCACAATTTTGACGCTAAACGTGCCTTTCGTGGTCCATAACGCTGCTTTTGCACAGTTTTGACGCTAAACGTGCGTTTCGTGCAACAAAACGCCGCTTTGCAACGAAACGTGCGTTTCGCGCACCAAAACGCTGCTTTTGCACAGTTTTGACGCTGTACGTGCGTTTCGTGCACCAAAACGCCGCTTTTGCAACGAAACGTGTATTTCGTGCACCAAAACGCCGCTTTTGCAACGAATCGTGCGTTTCGTGCACCAAAACGCTGCTATTGCATAGTTTTGACGATAAACGTGCGTTTCGTGGTCCAAAACGCTGCTTTTGCACAGTTTTGACGCTAAACGTGCGTTTCGTGCACCAAAACGCCGCTTTTGCAACGAAACGTTCGTTTCGTGCACCAAAACGGCGGTATTGCAACGAAACGTGCGTTTCGTGCACCAAAACGCTGCTGTTGCACATTTTTGACGCTAAACGTGCGTCTCGTGCAACAAAACGCCGCTTTGCAACGAAACGTGCGTTTCGCGCACCAAAACGTTGCTTTTGCACAGTTTTGACGCTATACGTGCGTTTCGTGCACCAAAACGCCGCTTTTGCAACGAAACGTGCGTTACGTGCACCAAAACGCTGCTGTTGCACATTTTTGACGCTAAACGTGCGTTTCGTGCAACAAAACGCCGCTTTGCAACGAAACGTGCGTTTCGCGCACCAAAACGCTGCTTTTGCACAGTTTTGACGCTATACGTGCGTTTCGTGCACCAAAACGCCGCTTTTGCAACGAAACGTGTATTTCGGGCACCAAAACGCCGCTTTTGCAACGAATCGTGCGTTTCGTGCACCAAAACGCTGCTATTGCATAGTTTTGACGATAAACGTGCGTTTCGTGGTCCAAAACGCTGCTTTTGCACAGTTTTGACGCTAAACGTGCGTTTCGTGCACCAAAACGCCGCTTTTGCAACGAAACGTTCGTTTCGTGCACCAAAACGCTGCTTTTGCACGGTTTTGACGCTAAACGTGCGTTTCGTGCACCAAAACGCCGCTTTTGCAACGAAACGTGCGTTTCGTGCACCAAAACGCTGCTTTTGCACGGTTTTGACGCTAAACGTGTATTTCGTGCACCAAAACGCCGCTTTCGCAACGAAACGTGCGTTTCGTGCACCAAAACGCCGCTTTTGCAACGAAACGTTCGTTTCGTGCACCAAAACGCTGCTTTTGCACGGTTTTAACGCTAAACGTGCGTTTCGTGCACCAAAACGCCGCTTTTGCAACGAAACGTGCGTTTCGTGCACCAAAACGCTGCTTTTGCACGGTTTTGACGCCAAACGTGTATTTCGTGCACCAAAACGCCGCTTTTGCAACGAAACGTGCGTTTCGTGCACCAAAACGCTGCTATTGCACAGTTTTAACGCTACACGTGCCTTTCGTGGTCCAAAACGCTGCTTTTGCACAGTTTTTACGCTAAACGTGCGTTTCGTGCACCAAAACGCTGCTTCTGCACAGTTTTGACGCTAAACGTGCGTTTCGTGCACCAAAACGCCGCTTAGCAACGAAACGTGCGTTTCGCGCACCAAAACGCTGCTTTTGCACAGTTTTGACGCTATACGTGCGTTTCATGCACCAAAATGCCGCTTTTGCAACGAAACGTGTATTTCGTGCACCAAAACGCCGATTTTGCAACGAAACGTGCGTTTCGTGCACCAAAACGCTGCTATTGCACAATTTTGACGCTAAACGTGCCTTTCGTGGTCCATAACGCTGCTCTTGCACAGTTTTGACGCTAAACGTGCGTTTCGTGCACCAAAACGGCGGTATTGCAACGAAACGTGCGTTTCGTGCACCAAAACGGCGGTATTGCAACGAAACGTGCGTTTCGTGGTCCAAAACGCTGCTTTTGCACAGTTTTGACGCTAAACGTGCGTTTCGTGCACCAAAACGCCGCTTTTGCAACGAAACGTGTGTTTCGTGCACCAAAACGCCGCTTTTGCAACGAAACGTGCGTTTCGTGCACCAAAACGCTGCTATTGCACAGTTTTGACGCTAAACGTGCCTTTCGTGGTCCATAACGCTGCTTTTGCACAGTTTTGACGCTAAACGTGCGTTTCGTGCAGTAAAACGCTGCTTTTGCACAGTTTTGACGCTAAACGTGCGTTTCGTGCACCAAAACGCTGCTTTTGTACAGTTTTGACGCCAAACGAGCGTTTCGTGCACCAAAACGCCGCTTTTGCAGCGAAACGTGCGTTTCGTGCACCAAAACCCTCCTTTTGCACAGTTTTGATTCTAAACGTGCGTTTCGTGCACCAAAACGCTGCTTTTGCACAGTTTTGACGCTAAACGTGCGTTTCGTGCACCAAAACGCCGCTTTTGCAACGAAACGTGCGTTTCGCGCACCAAAACGCTCCTTTTGCACAGTTTTGACGCTATACGTGCGTTTCATGCACCAAGACGCCGCTTTTGCTACGAAACGTGTATTTCGTGCACCAAAACGCCGCTTTTGCAACGAAACGTGCGTTTCGTGCACCAAAACGCTGCTATTGCACAGTTTTGACGCTAAACGTGCGTTTCGTGCACCAAAACGCCGCTTTTGCAACGAAACGTGCGTTTCGCGCACCAAAACGCTCCTTTTGCACAGTTTTGACGCTATACGTGCGTTTCATGCACCAAGACGCCGCTTTTGCTACGAAACGTGTATTTCGTGCACCAAAACGCCGCTTTTGCAACGAAACGTGCGTTTCGTGCACCAAAACGCTGCTATTGCACAGTTTTGACGCTAAACGTGCCTTTTGTGGTCCATAACGCTGCTTTTGCACAGTTTTGACGCTAAACGTGCGTTTCGTGCACCAAAACGCCGGTATTGCAACGAAACGTGCGTTTCGTGCACCAAAACGCTGCTGTTGCACATTTTTGACGCTAAACGTGTGTCTCGTGCAACAAAACGCCGCTTTGCAACGAAACGTGCGTTTCGCGCACCAAAACGCTGCTTTTGCACAGTTTTGACGCTATACGTGCGTTTCGTGCACCAAAACGCCGGTATTGCAACGAAACGTGCGTTTCGTGCACCAAAACGCTGCTGTTGCACATTTTTGACGCTAAACGTGCGTTTCGTGCAACAAAACGCCGCTTTGCAACGAAACGTGCGTTTCGCGCACCAAAACGCTGCTTTTGCACAGTTTTGACGCTGTACGTGCGTTTCGTGCACCAAAACGCCGCTTTTGCAACGAAACGAGTATTTCGTGCACCAAAACGCCGCTTTTGCAACGAATCGTGCATTTCGTGCACCAAAACGCTGCTATTGCATAGTTTTGACGATAAACGTGCGTTTCGTGGTCCAAAACGCTGCTTTTGCACAGTTTTGACGCTAAACGTGCGTTTCGTGCACCAAAACGCCGCTTTTGCAACGAAACGTTCGTTTCGTGCACCAAAACGCTGCTTTTGCACGGTTTTGACGCTAAACGTGCGTTTCGTGCACCAAAACGCCGCTTTTGCAACGAAACGTGCGTTTCGTGCACCAAAACGCTGCTTTTGCACGGTTTTGACGCTAAACGTGTATTTCGTGCACCAAAACGCCGCTTTTGCAACGAAACGTGCGTTTCGTGCACCAAAACGCTGCTATTGCACAGTTTTAACGCTACACGTGCCTTTCGTGGTCCAAAACGCTGCTTTTGCACAGTTTTTACGCTAAACGTGCGTTTCGTGCACCAAAACGCTGCTTCTGCACAGTTTTGACGCTAAACGTGCGTTTCGTGCACCAAAACGCCGCTTAGCAACGAAACGTGCGTTTCGCGCACCAAAACGCTGCTTTTGCACAGTTTTGAAGCTATACGTGCATTTCATGCACCAAAATGCCGCTTTTGCAACGAAACGTGTATTTCGTGCACCAAAACGCCGCTTTTGCAACGAAACGTGCGTTTCGTGCACCAAAACGCTGCTATTGCACAATTTTGACGCTAAACGTGCCTTTCGTGGTCAATAACGCTGCTTTTGCACAGTTTTGACGCTAAACGTGCGTTTCGTGCACCAAAACGCCGCTTTTGCAACGAAACGTGCGTTACGTGCACCAAAACGCTGCTGTTGCACATTTTTGACGCTAAACGTGCGTTTCGTGCAACAAAACGCCGCTTTGCAACGAAACGTGCGTTTCGCGCACCAAAACGCTGCTTTTGCACAGTTTTGACGCCAAACGTGCGTTTCGTGCACCAAAACGCTGCTTTTGCCCAGTTTTGACGCTAAACGTGCGTTTCGTGCACCAAAACGCCGCTTTTGCAACGAAACGTGCGTTTCGCGGACCGAATCGCCGCTTTTGCTCCGTTTTGGCAAGGAACGTTCGTTTCGTGCACCAACACGCCGGTTTTGCAACGAAAAGTGCGTTTCGTGCACCAAAACGCTGCTTTTGCACGGTTTTGATGCTAAACGCACCTTTCTTGCACCAAAACGCCGCTTTAGCAACGAAAAGTGCGTTTCGTGCAGCAAAACGCTGCTTTTGTACGGTTCTGACGCTAAACGTGCGTTTCGTGCACCAAAACGCCGCTTTTGCAACGAAACGTGTGTTTCGTGCACCAAAACGCCGCTTTTGCAACGAAACGTGCGTTTCGTGCACCAAAACGCTGCTATTGCACAGTTTTGACGCTAAACGTGCCTTTCGTGGTCCATAACGCTGCTTTTGCACAGTTTTGACGCTAAACGTGCGTTTCGTGCAGTAAAACGCTGCTTTTGCACAGTTTTGACGCTAAACGTGCGTTTCGTGCACCAAAACGCTGCTTTTGTACAGTTTTGACGCCAAACGAGCGTTTCGTGCACCAAAACGCCGCTTTTGCAGCGAAACGTGCGTTTCGTGCACCAAAACCCTCCTTTTGCACAGTTTTGATTCTAAACGTGCGTTTCGTGCACCAAAACGCTGCTTTTGCACAGTTTTGACGCTAAACGTGCGTTTCGTGCACCAAAACGCCGCTTTTGCAACGAAACGTGCGTTTCGCGCACCAAAACGCTCCTTTTGCACAGTTTTGACGCTATACGTGCGTTTCATGCACCAAGACGCCGCTTTTGCAACGAAACGTGTATTTCGTGCACCAAAACGCCGCTTTTGCAACGAAACGTGCGTTTCGTGCACCAAAACGCTGCTATTGCACAGTTTTGACGCTAAACGTGCCTTTCGTGGTCCATAACGCTGCTTTTGCACAGTTTTGACGCTAAACGTGCGTTTCGTGCACCAAAACGCCGGTATTGCAACGAAACGTGCGTTTCGTGCACCAAAACGCTGCTGTTGCACATTTTTGACGCTAAACGTGTGTCTCGTGCAACAAAACGCCGCTTTGCAACGAAACGTGCGTTTCGCGCACCAAAACGCTGCTTTTGCACAGTTTTGACGCTATACGTGCGTTTCGTGCATCAAAACGCCGGTATTGCAACGAAACGTGCGTTTCGTGCACCAAAACGCTGCTGTTGCACATTTTTGACGCTAAACGTGCGTTTCGTGCAACAAAACGCCGCTTTGCAACGAAACGTGCGTTTCGCGCACCAAAACGCTGCTTTTGCACAGTTTTGACGCTGTACGTGCGTTTCGTGCACCAAAACGCCGCTTTTGCAACGAAACGTGTATTTCGTGCACCAAAACGCCGCTTTTGCAACGAATCGTGCATTTCGTGCACCAAAACGCTGCTATTGCATAGTTTTGACGATAAACGTGCGTTTCGTGGTCCAAAACGCTGCTTTTGCACAGTTTTGACGCTAAACGTGCGTTTCGTGCACCAAAACGCCGCTTTTGCAACGAAACGTTCGTTTCGTGCACCAAAACGCTGCTTTTGCACGGTTTTGACGCTAAACGTGCGTTTCGTGCACCAAAACGCCGCTTTTGCAACGAAACGTGCGTTTCGTGCACCAAAACGCTGCTTTTGCACGGTTTTGACGCTAAACGTGTATTTCGTGCACCAAAACGCCGCTTTTGCAACGAAACGTGCGTTTCGTGCACCAAAACGCTGCTATTGCACAGTTTTAACGCTACACGTGCCTTTCGTGGTCCAAAACGCTGCTTTTGCACAGTTTTTACGCTAAACGTGCGTTTCGTGCACCAAAACGCTGCTTCTGCACAGTTTTGACGCTAAACGTGCGTTTCGTGCACCAAAACGCCGCTTAGCAACGAAACGTGCGTTTCGCGCACCAAAACGCTGCTTTTGCACAGTTTTGAAGCTATACGTGCATTTCATGCACCAAAATGCCGCTTTTGCAACGAAACGTGTATTTCGTGCACCAAAACGCCGCTTTTGCAACGAAACGTGCGTTTCGTGCACCAAAACGCTGCTATTGCACAATTTTGACGCTAAACGTGCCTTTCGTGGTCCATAACGCTGCTTTTGCACAGTTTTGACGCTAAACGTGCGTTTCGTGCACCAAAACGCCGCTTTTGCAACGAAACGTGCGTTTCGCGGACCGAATCGCCGCTTTTGCTCCGCTTTTGCATCGAAACGTGCGTTTCGTTCATTAAAACGCTGCTTTTGCACAGTTTTGACACTTAACGTGGGTTTCGTGCACCAAAACGCCGCTTTTGCAACGAAACGTGTATTTCGTGCACCAAAACGCCGCTTTTGCAACGAATCGTGCGTTTCGTGCAGCAAAACGCTGCTTATGCTCAGTTTTGATTCTAAACGTGAGTTTCGTGCACCAAAACGCTGCTTTTGCACAGTTTTGACGCTAAACGTGCGTTTCGTGCACCAAAGCGCCGCTTTTGCAACGAAACGTGCGTTTCGTGCACCAAAACGCTGCTTTTGCACAGTTTTGACGCTAAACGTGCGTTTCGTGCACCAAAACGCTGCTTTTGCACAGTTTTGACGCTAAACGTGCCGATCGCGCACTAAAACGCCGCTTTTGCAACGAAACGTGCGTTTCGTGCACCAAAACGCTGCTTTTGCACAGTTTTGACGCTAAACGTGCGTTTCGTGCACCAAAACGCTGCTTTTGCACAGTTTTGACGCCAAACGAGCGTTTCGTGCCACAAAACGCCGCTTTTGCAACGAAACGTGCGTTTCGTGCACCAAAACGCTCCTTTTGCACAGTTTTGATTCTAAACGTGCGTTTCGTGCACCAAAACGCTGCTTTTGCACAGTTTTGACGCTAAACGTGCTTTTCGCGCACCAAAACGCCGCTTTTGCAACGAAACGTGCGTTTCGCGGACCGAATCGCCGCTTTTGCTCCGTTTTGGCAAGGAACGTTCGTTTCGTGCACCAACACGCCGCTTTTGCAACGAAAAGTGCGTTTCGTGCACCAAAACGCTGCTTTTGCACGGTTTTGATGCTAAACGCACCTTTCTTGCACCAAAACGCCGCTTTAGCAACGAAAAGTGCGTTTCGTGCAGCAAAACGCTGCTTTTGTACGGTTCTGACGCTAAACGTGCGTTTCGTTCACCAAAACGCCGCTTTTGCAACGAAAAGTGCGTTTCGTGCTCCAAAACGCTGCTTTTGCACTGTTTTGACGCTAAACGTGCGTTTCGTGTACCAAAACGCCGCTTTTGCAACGAAACGTGTGTTTCGTGCACCAAAACGCCGCCTTTGCAACGAATCGTGCGTTTCGTGCACGAAAACGCTGCTTTTGCACAGTTTTGACGCCAAACGTGCGTTTCGTGCACCAAAACGCTGCTTTTGCACAGTTTTGACGCTAAACGTGCGTTTCGTGCACCAAAACGCCGCTTATGCAACGAAAGGTGCGTTTCGTGCACCAAAACGCCGCTTTTGCAACGAAACGTGCGTTTCGTGCACCAAAACGCCGCTTTTGCAACGAATCGTGCGTTCGTGCACCAAAACGCCGCTTTTGCTACGAAACGTGCGTTTCGTGCACCAAAACGCTGCTTTTGCACAGTTTTGACGCTAAACGTGCGTTACGTTCACCAAAACGCCGCTTTTGAAACG
The DNA here is from genome assembly GCA_943735885.1 of Stelis phaeoptera. Lineage (NCBI taxonomy): Eukaryota > Metazoa > Arthropoda > Insecta > Hymenoptera > Megachilidae > Stelis > Stelis phaeoptera. The sequence goes on along the minus strand of CALSEM010000051.1, from coordinate 256,042 downwards.
AGCGTTTCGTGCAATAAAACGCTGCTTTTGCACCGTTTTGACGCTAAACGTGCGTTTCGTGCACCAAAACGCCGCTTTTGCAACTAAACGTGCGTTTCGTGCACCAAAACGCTGCTTTTGCACAGTTTTGACGCTAAACGTGCCTTTCGTGCACCAAAACGCTGCTTTTGCACGGTTTTGATGCTAAACGTGCGTTTCGTGCACCAAAACGCCGCTTTTGCAACGAAACGTGTGTTTCGTGCACCAAAACGCCGCTTTTGCAACGAATCGTGCGTTTCGTGCACCAAAACGCTGCTTTTGCACAGTTTTGACCCTAAACGTGCGTTTCGTGCACCAAAACGACGCTTTTGCAACGAAACGTGCGTTTCGCGCACCAAAACGCTGCTTTTGCACAGTTTTGACGCTATACGTGCGTTTCATGCACCAAAACGCCGCCTTTGCAACGAAACGTGTATTTCGTGCACCAAAACGCCGCTTTTGCAACGAAACGTGCGTTTCGTGCACCAAAACGCTGCTTTTGCACGGTTTTGATGCTAAACGTGCGTTTCGTGCACCAAAACGCCACTTTTGCAACGAAACGTGTGTTTCGTGCACCAAAACGCCGCTTTTGCAACGAATCGTGCGTTTCGTGCACCAAAACGCTGCTTTTGCACAGTTTTGACCCTAAACGTGCGTTTCGTCCACCAAAACGCCGCTTTTGCAACGAAACGTGCGTTTCGCGCACCAAAACGCTGCTTTTGCACAGTTTTGACGCTATACGTGCGTTTCATGCACCAAAACGCCGCCTTTGCAACGAAACGTGTATTTCGTGCACCAAAACGCCGCTTTTGCAACGAAACGTGCGTTTCGTGCACCAAAACGCTGCTATTGTACAGTTTTGACGCTAAACGTGCCTTTCGTGGTCCAAAACGCTGCTTTTACACAGTTTTGACGCTAAACGTGCGTTTCGTACACCAAAACGCCGGTATTGCAACGAAACGTGCGTTTCGTGCACCAAAACGCTGCTGTTGCACATTTTTGACGCTAAACGTGCGTCTCGTGCAACAAAACGCCGGTTTGCAACGAAACGTGCGTTTCGCGCACCAAAACGCTGCTTTTGCACAGTTTTGACGCTATACGTGCGTTTCATGCACCAAGACGCCGCTTTTGCAACGAAACGTGTATTTCGTGCACCAAAACGCCGCTTTTACAACGAAACGTGCGTTTCGTGCACCAAAACGCTGCTATTGCACAGTTTTGACGCTAAACGTGCCTTTCGTGGTCCATAACGCTGCTTTTGCACAGTTTTGGCGCTAAACGTGCGTTTCGTGTACCAAAACGCCGGTATTGCAACGAAACGTGCGTTTCGTGCACCAAAACGCTGCTGTTGCACATTTTTGACGCTAAACGTGTGTCTCGTGCAACAAAACGCCGCTTTGCAACGAAACGTGCGTTTCGCGCACCAAAACGCTGCTTTTGCACAGTTTTGACGCTATACATGCGTTTCGTGCACCAAAACGCCGGTATTGCAACGAAACGTGCGTTTCGTGCACCAAAACGCTGCTGTTGCACATTTTTGACGCTAAACGTGCGTTTCGTGCAACAAAACGCCGCTTTGCAACGAAACGTGCGTTTCGCGCACCAAAACGCTGCTTTTGCACAGTTTTGACGCTGTACGTGCGTTCCGTGCACCAAAACGCCGCTTTTGCAACGAAACGTGTATTTCGTGCACCAAAACGCCGCTTTTGCAACGAATCGTGCGTTTCGTGCACCAAAACGCTGCTATTGCATAGTTTTGACGATAAACGTGCGTTTCGTGGTCCAAAACGCTGCTTTTGCACAGTTTTGACGCTAAACGTGCGTTTCGTGCACCAAAACGCCGCTTTTGCAACGAAACGTTCGTTTCGTGCACCAAAACGCGGCTTTTGCACGGTTTTGACGCTAAACGTGCGTTTCGTGCACCAAAACGCCGCTTTTGCAACGAAACGTGCGTTTCGTGCACCAAAACGCTGCTCTTGCACGGTTTTGACGCTAAACGTGTATTTCGTGCACCAAAACGCCGCTTTTGCAACGAAACGTGCGTTTCGTGCACCAAAACGCTGCTATTGCACAGTTTTAACGCTACACGTGCCTTCCGTGGTCCAAAACGCTGCTTTTGCACAGTTTTTACGCTAAACGTGCGTTTCGTGCACCAAAACGCTGCTTCTGCACAGTTCTGACGCTAAACGTGCGTTTCGTGCACCAAAACGCCGCTTAGCAACGAAACGTGCGTTTCGCGCACCAAAACGCTGCTTTTGCACAGTTTTGAAGCTATACGTGCATTTCATGCACCAAAATGCCGCTTTTGCAACGAAACGTGTATTTCGTGCACCAAAACGCCGCTTTTGCAACGAAACGTGCGTTTCGTGCACCAAAACGCTGCTATTGCACAATTTTGACGCTAAACGTGCCTTTCGTGGTCCATAACGCTGCTTTTGCACAGTTTTGACGCTAAACGTGCGTTTCGTGCACCAAAACGCCGCTTTTGCAACGAAACGTGCGTTACGTGCACCAAAACGCTGCTGTTGCACATTTTTGACGCTAAACGTGCGTTTCGTGCAACAAAACGCCGCTTTGCAACGAAACGTGCGTTTCGCGCACCAAAACGCTGCTTTTGCACAGTTTTGACGCTAAACGTGCCGATCGCGCACTAAAACGCCGCTTTTGCAACGAAACGTGCGTTTCGTGCACCAAAACGCTGCTTTTGCACAGTTTTGACGCTAAACGTGCGTTTCGTGCACCAAAACGCTGCTTTTGCACAGTTTTGACGCCAAACGAGCGTTTCGTGCCACAAAACGCCGCTTTTGCAACGAAACGTGCGTTTCGTGCACCAAAACGCTCCTTTTGCACAGTTTTGATTCTAAACGTGCGTTTCGTGCACCAAAACGCTGCTTTTGCACAGTTTTGACGCTAAACGTGCTTTTCGCGCACCAAAACGCCGCTTTTGCAACGAAACGTGCGTTTCGCGGACCGAATCGCCGCTTTTGCTCCGTTTTGGCAAGGAACGTTCGTTTCGTGCACCAACACGCCGCTTTTGCAACGAAAAGTGCGTTTCGTGCACCAAAACGCTGCTTTTGCACGGTTTTGATGCTAAACGCACCTTTCTTGCACCAAGACGCCGCTTTAGCAACGAAAAGTGCGTTTCGTGCAGCAAAACGCTGCTTTTGTACGGTTCTGACGCTAAACGTGCGTTTCGTTCACCAAAACGCCGCTTTGCAACGAAACGTGCGTTTCGCGCACCAAAACGCTGCTTTTGCACAGTTTTGACGCTGTACGTGCGTTCCGTGCACCAAAACGCCGCTTTTGCAACGAAACGTGTATTTCGTGCACCAAAACGCCGCCTTTGCAACGAATCGTGCGTTTCGTGCACGAAAACGCTGCTTTTGCACAGTTTTGACGCCAAACGTGCGTTTCGTGCACCAAAACGCTGCTTTTGCACAGTTTTGACGCTAAACGTGCGTTTCGTGCACCAAAACGCCGCTTTTGCAACGAAACGTTCGTTTCGTGCACCAAAACGCTGCTTTTGCACGGTTTTGACGCTAAACGTGCGTTTCGTGCACCAAAACGCCGCTTTTGCAACGAAACGTGCGTTTCGTGCACCAAAACGCTGCTCTTGCACGGTTTTGACGCTAAACGTGTATTTCGTGCACCAAAACGCCGCTTTTGCAACGAAACGTGCGTTTCGTGCACCAAAACGCTGCTATTGCACAGTTTTAACGCTACACGTGCCTTCCGTGGTCCAAAACGCTGCTTTTGCACAGTTTTTACGCTAAACGTGCGTTTCGTGCACCAAAACGCTGCTTCTGCACAGTTCTGACGCTAAACGTGCGTTTCGTGCACCAAAACGCCGCTTAGCAACGAAACGTGCGTTTCGCGCACCAAAACGCTGCTTTTGCACAGTTTTGAAGCTATACGTGCATTTCATGCACCAAAATGCCGCTTTTGCAACGAAACGTGTATTTCGTGCACCAAAACGCCGCTTTTGCAACGAAACGTGCGTTTCGTGCACCAAAACGCTGCTATTGCACAATTTTGACGCTAAACGTGCCTTTCGTGGTCCATAACGCTGCTTTTGCACAGTTTTGACGCTAAACGTGCGTTTCGTGCACCAAAACGCCACTTTTGCAACGAAACGTGCGTTACGTGCACCAAAACGCTGCTGTTGCACATTTTTGACGCTAAACGTGCGTTTCGTGCAACAAAACGCCGCTTTGCAACGAAACGTGCGTTTCGCGCACCAAAACGCTGCTTTTGCACAGTTTTGACGCTAAACGTGCCGATCGCGCACTAAAACGCCGCTTTTGCAACGAAACGTGCGTTTCGTGCACCAAAACGCTGCTTTTGCACAGTTTTGACGCTAAACGTGCGTTTCGTGCACCAAAACGCTGCTTTTGCACAGTTTTGACGCCAAACGAGCGTTTCGTGCCACAAAACGCCGCTTTTGCAACGAAACGTGCGTTTCGTGCACCAAAACGCTCCTTTTGCACAGTTTTGATTCTAAACGTGCGTTTCGTGCACCAAAACGCTGCTTTTGCACAGTTTTGACGCTAAACGTGCTTTTCGCGCACCAAAACGCCGCTTTTGCAACGAAACGTGCGTTTCGCGGACCGAATCGCCGCTTTTGCTCCGTTTTGGCAAGGAACGTTCGTTTCGTGCACCAACACGCCGCTTTTGCAACGAAAAGTGCGTTTCGTGCACCAAAACGCTGCTTTTGCACGGTTTTGATGCTAAACGCACCTTTCTTGCACCAAAACGCCGCTTTAGCAACGAAAAGTGCGTTTCGTGCAGCAAAACGCTGCTTTTGTACGGTTCTGACGCTAAACGTGCGTTTCGTTCACCAAAACGCCGCTTTTGCAACGAAAAGTGCGTTTCGTGCACCAAAACGCTGCTTTTGCACTGTTTTGACGCTAAACGTGCGTTTCGTGTACCAAAACGCCGCTTTTGCAACGAAACGTGTGTTTCGTGCACCAAAACGCCGCCTTTGCAACGAATCGTGCGTTTCGTGCACGAAAACGCTGCTTTTGCACAGTTTTGACGCCAAACGTGCGTTTCGTGCACCAAAACGCTGCTTTTGCACAGTTTTGACGCTAAACGTGCGTTTCGTGCACCAAAACGCCGCTTATGCAACGAAACGTGCGTTTCGTGCACCAAAACGCCGCTTTTGCAACGAAACGTGCGTTTCGTGCACCAAAACGCCGCTTTTGCAACGAATCGTGCGTTCGTGCACCAAAACGCCGCTTTTGCTACGAAACGTGCGTTTCGTGCACCAAAACGCTGCTTTTGCACAGTTTTGACGCTAAACGTGCGTTACGTTCACCAAAACGCCGCTTTTGAAACGAGCGTTTCGTGCAATAAAACGCTGCTTTTGCACCGTTTTGACGCTAAACGTGCGTTTCGTGCACCAAAACGCCGCTTTTGCAACGAAACGTGCGTTTCGTGCACCAAAACGCTGCTTTTGCACAGTTTTGACGCTAAACGTGCCTTTCGTGCACCAAAACGCTGCTTTTGCACGGTTTTGATGCTAAACGTGCGTTTCGTGCACCAAAACGCCGCTTTTGCAAAGAAACTTGTGTTTCGTGCACCAAAACGCCGCTTTTGCAACGAATCGTGCGTTTCGTGCACCAAAACGCTGCTTTTGCACAGTTTTGACCCTAAACGTGCGTTTCGTGCACCAAAACGACGCTTTTGCAACGAAACGTGCGTTTCGCGCACCAAAACGCTGCTTTTGCACAGTTTTGACGCTATACGTGCGTTTCATGCACCAAAACGCCGCCTTTGCAACGAAACGTGTATTTCGTGCACCAAAACGCCGCTTTTGCAACGAAACGTGCGTTTCGTGCACCAAAACGCTGCTTTTGCACGGTTTTGATGCTAAACGTGCGTTTCGTGCACCAAAACGCCACTTTTGCAACGAAACGTGTGTTTCGTGCACCAAAACGCCGCTTTTGCAACGAATCGTGCGTTTCGTGCACCAAAACGCTGCTATTGTACAGTTTTGACGCTAAACGTGCCTTTCGTGGTCCAAAACGCTGCTTTTACACAGTTTTGCCGCTAAACGTGCGTTTCGTGCACCAAAACGGCGGTATTGCAACGAAACGTGCGTTTCGTGCACCAAAACGCTGCTGTTGCACATTTTTGACGCTAAACGTGCGTCTCGTGCAACAAATCGCCGCTTTGCAACGAAACGTGCGTTTCGCGCACCAAAACGTTGCTTTTGCACAGTTTTGACGCTATACGTGCGTTTCATGCACCAAAACGCCGCCTTTGCAACGAAACGTGTGTTTCGTGCACCAAAACGCCGCTTTTGCAACGAAACGTGCGTTTCGCGGACCGAATCGCCGCTTTTGCTCCGTTTTGGCAAGGAACGTTCGTTTCGTGCACCAACACGCCGGTTTTGCAACGAAAAGTGCGTTTCGTGCACCAAAACGCTGCTTTTGCACGGTTTTGATGCTAAACGCACCTTTCTTGCACCAAAACGCCGCTTTAGCAACGAAAAGTGCGTTTCGTGCAGCAAAACGCTGCTTTTGTACGGTTCTGACGCTAAACGTGCGTTTCGTTCACCAAAACGCCGCTTTTGCAACGAAAAGTGCGTTTCGTGCACCAAAACGCTGCTTTTGCACTGTTTTGACGCTAAACGTGCGTTTCGTGCACCAAAACGCCGCTTTTGCAACGAAACGTGTGTTTCGTGCACCAAAACGCCGCTTTTGCAACGAATCGTGCGTTTCGTGCACCAAAACGCTGCTTTTGCACAGTTTTGACCCTAAACGTGCGTTTCGTGCACCAAAACGCCGCTTTTGCAACGAAACGTGCGTTTCGTGCACCAAAACGCTGCTTTTGCACAGTTTTGACGCTAAACGTGCGTTTCGTGCACCAAAACGCTGCTTTTGCACAGTTTTGACGCTAAACGTTCCGATCGCGCACTACAACGCAGCTTTTGCAACGAAACGTGCGTTTCGTGCACCAAAACGCTGCTTTTGCACAGTTTTGACGCTAAACGTGCTTTTCGTGCACCAAAACGCCGCTTTTGCAACGAAACGTGCGTTTCGCGGACCGAATCGCCGCTTTTGCTCCGCTTTTGCATCGAAACGTGCGTTTCGTTCACCAAAACGCTGCTTTTGCACAGTTTTGACACTTAACGTGGGTTTCGTGCACCAAAACGCCGCTTTTGCAACGAAACGTGTATTTCGTGGACCAAAACGCCGCTTTTGCAACGAATCGTGCGTTTCGTGCAGCAAAACGCTGCTTATGCTCAGTTTTGATTCTAAACGTGAGTTTCGTGCACCAAAACGCTGCTTTTGCACAGTTTTGACGCTAAACGTGCGTTTCGTGCACCAAAGCGCCGCTTTTGCAACGAAACGTGCGTTTCGTGCACCAAAACGCTGCTTTTGCACAGTTTTGACGCTAAACGTGCGTTTCGTGCACCAAAACGCTGCTTTTGCACAGTTTTGACGCTGAACGTGCCGATCGCGCACTGAAACGCCGCTTTTGCAACGAAACGTGCGTTTCGTGCACCAAAACGCTGCTTTTGCACAGTTTTGACGCTAAACGTGCGTTTCGTGCACCAAAACGCTGCTTTTGCACAGTTTTGACGCCAAACGAGCGTTTCGTGCCACAAAACGCCGCTTTTGCAACGAAACGTGCGTTTCGTGCACCAAAACGCTCCTTTTGCACAGTTTTGATTCTAAACGTGCGTTTCGTGCAACAAAACGCTGCTTTTGCACAGTTTTGACGCTAAACGTGCTTTTCGCGCACCAAAACGCCGCTTTTGCAACGAAACGTGCGTTTCGCGGACCGAATCGCCGCTTTTGCTCCGTTTTGGCAAGGAACGTTCGTTTCGTGCACGAACACGCCGCTTTTGCAACGAAAAGTGCGTTTCGTGCACCAAAACGCTGCTTTTGCACGGTTTTGATGCTAAACGCACCTTTCTTGCACCAAAACACCGCTTTAGCAACGAAAAGTGCGTTTCGTGCAGCAAAACGCTGCTTTTGTACGGTTCTGACGCTAAACGTGCGTTTCGTTCACCAAAACGCCGCTTTTGCAACGAAAAGTGCGTTTCGTGCACCAAAACGCTGCTTTTGCACTGTTTTGACGCTAAACGTGCGTTTCGTGTACCAAAACGCCGCTTTTGCAACGAAACGTGTGTTTCGTGCACCAAAACGCCGCCTTTGCAACGAATCGTGCGTTTCGTGCACGAAAACGCTGCTTTTGCACAGTTTTGACGCCAAACGTGCGTTTCGTGCACCAAAACGCCGCTTATGCAACGAAACGTGCGTTTCGTGCACCAAAACGCCGCTTTTGCAACGAAACGTGCGTTTCGTGCACCAAAACGCCGCTTTTGCACCGAATCGTGCGTTTCGTGCACCAAAACGCTGCTTTTGCACAGTTTTGACCCTAAACGTGCGTTTCGTGCACCAAAACGACGCTTTTGCAACGAAACGTGCGTTTCGCGCACCAAAACGCTGCTTTTGCACAGTTTTGACGCTATACGTGCGTTTCATGCACCAAAACGCCGCCTTTGCAACGAAACCTGTATTTCGTGCACCAAAACGCCGCTTTTGCAACGAAACGTGCGTTTCGTGCACCAAAACGCTGCTTTTGCACGGTTTTGATGCTAAACGTGCGTTTCGTGCACCAAAACGCCACTTTTGCAACGAAACGTGTGTTTCGTGCACCAAAACGCCGCTTTTGCAACGAATCGTGCGTTTCGTGCACCAAAACGCTGCTTTTGCACAGTTTTGACCCTAAACGTGCGTTTCGTGCACCAAAACGCCGCTTTTGCAACGAAACGTGCGTTTCGCGCACCAAAACGCTGCTATTGTACAGTTTTGACGCTAAACGTGCCTTTCGTGGTCCAAAACGCTGCTTTTACACAGTTTTGACGCTAAACGTGCGTTTCGTACACCAAAACGCCGGTATTGCAACGAAACGTGCGTTTCGTGCACCAAAACGCTGCTGTTGCACATTTTTGACGCTAAACGTGCGTCTCGTGCAACAAAACGCCGGTTTGCAACGAAACGTGCGTTTCGCGCACCAAAACGCTGCTTTTGCACAGTTTTGACGCTATACGTGCGTTTCGTGCACCAAAACGCCGCTTTTGCAACGAAACTTGTATTTCGTGCACCAAAACGCCGCTTTTGCAACGAAACTTGTATTTCGTGCACCAAAACGCCGCTTTTGCAACGAATGGTACGTTTCGTGCACCAAAACGCTGCTTTTGCATAGTTTTGACGCTAAACGTGCGTTTCGGGGTCCAAAACGCTGCTTTTGCACAGTTTTGGCGCTAAACGTGCGTTTCGTGCACCAAAACGCCGCTTTAGCAACGAAACGAGCGTTTCGTGCAATAAAACGCTGCTCTTGCACCGTTTTGACGCTAAACGTGCGTTTCGTGCACCAAAACTCCGCTTTTGCAACGAAACGTGTGTTTCGTGCACCAAAACGCCGCTTTTGCAACGAAACGTGCGTCTCGTACACCAAAATGCTGCTTTTGCACAGTTTTGACGCTAAACGTGCGTTTCGTGCAAGAAAACGCTGCTTTTGCTCAGTTTGGACGCTAAACGTGCGTTTGGTGGTACAAAACGCTACTTTTGCACATTTTTGACGCTAAACGTGCCTTTCGTGCACCAAAACGCTGCTTTTGCACGGTCTTGACGCTAAACGTGCGTTTCGTGCTCCAAAACGCTGCTTCTGCACAGTTTTGACCCTAAACGTGCGTTTCGTGCACCAAAACGCCGCTTTTTCAACGAAACGTGTGTTTCGTGCACCAAAACGCCGCTTTTGCAACGAATCGTGCGTTTCGTGCACCAAAACGCTGCTTTTGCACAGTTTTGACGCTAAACGTGCGTTTCGTGCACCAAAACGCTGCTTTTGCACAGTTTTGACGCTAAACGTGCCGATCGCGCACTAAAACGCCGCTTTTGCAACGAAACGTGCGTTTCGTGCACCAAAACGCTGCTTTTGCACAGTTTTGACGCTAAACGTGCGTTTCGTGCACCAAAACGCTGCTTTTGCACAGTTTTGACGCCAAACGAGCGTTTCGTGCCACAAAACGCCGCTTTTGCAACGAAACGTGCGTTTCGTGCACCAAAACGCTCCTTTTGCACAGTTTTGATTCTAAACGTGCGTTTCGTGCACCAAAACGCTGCTTTTGCACAGTTTTGACGCTAAACGTGCTTTTCGCGCACCAAAACGCCGCTTTTGCAACGAAACGTGCGTTTCGCGGACCGAATCGCCGCTTTTGCTCCGTTTTGGCAAGGAACGTTCGTTTCGTGCACCAACACGCCGCTTTTGCAACGAAAAGTGCGTTTCGTGCACCAAAACGCTGCTTTTGCACGGTTTTGATGCTAAACGCACCTTTCTTGCACCAAAACACCGCTTTAGCAACGAAAAGTGCGTTTCGTGCAGCAAAACGCTGCTTTTGTACGGTTCTGACGCTAAACGTGCGTTTCGTTCACCAAAACGCCGCTTTTGCAACGAAAAGTGCGTTTCGTGCACCAAAACGCTGCTTTTGCACTGTTTTGACGCTAAACGTGCGTTTCGTGTACCAAAACGCCGCTTTTGCAACGAAACGTGTGTTTCGTGCACCAAAACGCCGCCTTTGCAACGAATCGTGCGTTTCGTGCACGAAAACGCTGCTTTTGCACAGTTTTGACGCCAAACGTGCGTTTCGTGCACCAAAACGCCGCTTATGCAACGAAACGTGCGTTTCGTGCACCAAAACGCCGCTTTTGCAACAAAACGTGCGTTTCGTGCACCAAAACGCCGCTTTTGCAACGAATCGTGCGTTCGTGCACCAAAACGCCGCTTTTGCTACGAAACGTGCGTTTCGTGCACCAAAACGCTGCTTTTGCACAGTTTTGACGCTAAACGTGCGTTACGTTCACCAAAACGCCGCTTTTGAAACGAGCGTTTCGTGCAATAAAACGCTGCTTTTGCACCGTTTTGACGCTAAACGTGCGTTTCGTGCACCAAAACGCCGCTTTTGCAACGAAACGTGCGTTTCGTGCACCAAAACGCTGCTTTTGCACAGTTTTGACGCTAAACGTGCCTTTCGTGCACCAAAACGCTGCTTTTGCACGGTTTTGATGCTAAACGTGCGTTTCGTGCACCAAAACGCCGCTTTTGCAACGAAACGTGTGTTTCGTGCACCAAAACGCCGCTTTTGCACCGAATCGTGCGTTTCGTGCACCAAAACGCTGCTTTTGCACAGTTTTGACCCTAAACTTGCGTTTCGTGCACCAAAACGACGCTTTTGCAACGAAACGTGCGTTTCGCGCACCAAAACGCTGCTTTTGCACAGTTTTGACGCTATACGTGCGTTTCATGCACCAAAACGCCGCCTTTGCAACGAAACGTGTATTTCGTGCACCAAAACGCCGCTTTTGCAACGAAACGTGCGTTTCGTGCACCAAAACGCTGCTTTTGCACGGTTTTGATGCTAAACGTGCGTTTCGTGCACCAAAACGCCACTTTTGCAACGAAACGTGTGTTTCGTGCACCAAAACGCCGCTTTTGCAACGAATCGTGCGTTTCGTGCACCAAAACGCTGCTTTTGCACAGTTTTGACCCTAAACGTGCGTTTCGTGCACCAAAACGCCGCTTTTGCAACGAAACGTGCGTTTCGCGCACCAAAACGCTGCTTTTGCACAGTTTTGACGCTATACGTGCGTTTCATGCACCAAAACGCCGCCTTTGCAACGAAACGTGTATTTCGTGCACCAAAACGCCGCTTTTGCAACGAAACGTGCGTTTCGTGCACCAAAACGCTGCTATTGTACAGTTTTGACGCTAAACGTGCCTTTCGTGGTCCAAAACGCTGCTTTTACACAGTTTTGACGCTAAACGTGCGTTTCGTACACCAAAACGCCGGTATTGCAACGAAACGTGCGTTTCGTGCACCAAAACGCTGCTGTTGCACATTTTTGACGCTAAACGTGCGTCTCGTGCAACAAAACGCCGGTTTGCAACGAAACGTGCGTTTCGCGCACCAAAACGCTGCTTTTGCACAGTTTTGACGCTATACGTGCGTTTCGTGCACCAAAACGCCGCTTTTGCAACGAAACTTGTATTTCGTGCACCAAAACGCCGCTTTTGCAACGAAACTTGTATTTCGTGCACCAAAACGCCGCTTTTGCAACGAATGGTACGTTTCGTGCACCAAAACGCTGCTTTTGCATAGTTTTGACGCTAAACGTGCGTTTCGTGGTCCAAAACGCTGCTTTTGCACAGTTTTGGCGCTAAACGTGCGTTTCGTGCACCAAAACGCCGCTTTAGCAACGAAACGAGCGTTTCGTGCAATAAAACGCTGCTCTTGCAACGAAACGTGCGTCTCGTACACCAAAATGCTGCTTTTGCACAGTTTTGACGCTAAACGTGCGTTTCGTGCAAGAAAACGCTGCTTTTGCTCAGTTTGGACGCTAAACGTGCGTTTGGTGGTACAAAACGCTACTTTTGCACATTTTTGACGCTAAACGTGCCTTTCGTGCACCAAAACGCTGCTTTTGCACGGTCTTGACGCTAAACGTGCGTTTCGTGCACCAAAACGCTGCTTCTGCACAGTTTTGACCCTAAACGTGCGTTTCGTGCACCAAAACGCCGCTTTTTCAACGAAACGTGTGTTTCGTGCACCAAAACGCCGCTTTTGCAACGAATCGTGCGTTTCGTGCACCAAAACGCTGCTTTTGCACAGTTTTGACGCTAAACGTGCGTTTCGTGCACCAAAACGCTGCTTTTGCACAGTTTTGACGCTAAACGTGCGTTTCGTGCACCAAAACGCCGCTTTTTCAACGAAACGTGTGTTTCGTGCACAAAACGCCGCTTTTGCAACGAATCGTGCGTTTCGTGCACCAAAACGCTGCTTTTGCACAGTTTTGACGCTAAACGTGCGTTTCGTGCACCAAAACGCTGCTTTTGCACAGTTTTGACGCTAAACGTGCGTTTCGTGCAGTAAAACGCTGCTTTTGCACAGTTTTGACGCTAAACGTGCGTTTCGTGCACCAAAACGCCCCTCTTGCAACGAAACGTGCGTTTCGTGCACCAAAACGCTGCTTTTGCACGGTTTTGATGCTATACGTGCGTTTCGTGCACCAAAACGCTGCTATTGCACAGTTTTAACGCTACACGTGCCTTTCGTGGTCCAAAACGCTGCTTTTGCACAGTTTTTACGCTAAACGTGCGTTTCGTGCACCAAAACGCTGCTTCTGCACAGTTTTGACGCTAAACGTGCGTTTCGTGCACCAAAACGCCACTTAGCAACGAAACGTGCGTTTCGCGCACCAAAACGCTGCTTTTGTACAGTTTTGAAGCTATACGTGCATTTCATGCACCAAAATGCCGCCTTTGCAACGAAACGTGTATTTCGTGCACCAAAACGCCGCCTTTGCAACGAAACGTCCGTTTCGTGCACCAAAACGCTGCTATTGCACAATTTTGACGCTAAACGTGCCTTTCGTGGTCCATAACGCTGCTTTTGCACAGTTTTGACGCTAAACGTGCGTTTCGTGCACCAAAACGGCGGTATTGCAACGAAACGTGCGTTTCGTGCACCAAAACGCTGCTGTTGCACATTTTTGACGCTAAACGTGCGTCTCGTGCAACAAATCGCCGCTTTGCAACGAAACGTGCGTTTCGCGCACCAAAACGTTGCTTTTGCACAGTTTTGACGCTATACGTGCGTTTCGTGCACCAAAACGCCGCTTTTGCAACGAAACGTGCGTTACGTGCACCAAAACGCTGCTGTTGCACATTTTTGACGCTAAACGTGCGTTTCGTGCAACAAAACGCCGCTTTGCAACGAAACGTGCGTTTCGCGCACCAAAACGCTGCTTTTGCACAGTTTTGACGCCAAACGTGCGTTTCGTGCACCAAAACGCTGCTTTTGCCCAGTTTTGACGCTAAACGTGCGTTTCGTGCACCAAAACGCCGCTTTTGCAACGAAACGTGCGTTTCGCGGACCGAATCGCCGCTTTTGCTCCGTTTTGGCAAGGAACGTTCGTTTCGTGCACCAACACGCCGGTTTTGCAACGAAAAGTGCGTTTCGTGCACCAAAACGCTGCTTTTGCACGGTTTTGATGCTAAACGCACCTTTCTTGCACCAAAACGCCGCTTTAGCAACGAAAAGTGCGTTTCGTGCAGCAAAACGCTGCTTTTGTACGGTTCTGACGCTAAACGTGCGTTTCGTTCACCAAAACGCCGCTTTTGCAACGAAAAGTGCGTTTCGTGCACCAAAACGCTGCTTTTGCACTGTTTTGACGCTAAACGTGCGTTTCGTGCACCAAAACGCCGCTTTTGCAACGAAACGTGTGTTTCGTGCACCAAAACGCCGCTTTTGCAACGAATCGTGCGTTTCGTGCACCAAAACGCTGCTTTTGCACAGTTTTGACCCTAAACGTGCGTTTCGTGCACCAAAACGCCGCTTTTGCAACGAAACGTGCGTTTCGTGCACCAAAACGCTGCTTTTGCACAGTTTTGACGCTAAACGTTCCGATCGCGCACTACAACGCAGCTTTTGCAACGAAACGTGCGTTTCGTGCACCAAAACGCTGCTTTTGCACAGTTTTGACGCTAAACGTGCTTTTCGTGCACCAAAACGCCGCTTTTGCAACGAAACGTGCGTTTCGCGGACCGAATCGCCGCTTTTGCTCCGCTTTTGCATCGAAACGTGCGTTTCGTTCACCAAAACGCTGCTTTTGCACAGTTTTGACACTTAACGTGGGTTTCGTGCACCAAAACGCCGCTTTTGCAACGAAACGTGTATTTCGTGGACCAAAACGCCGCTTTTGCAACGAATCGTGCGTTTCGTGCAGCAAAACGCTGCTTATGCTCAGTTTTGATTCTAAACGTGAGTTTCGTGCACCAAAACGCTGCTTTTGCACAGTTTTGACGCTAAACGTGCGTTTCGTGCACCAAAGCGCCGCTTTTGCAACGAAACGTGCGTTTCGTGCACCAAAACGCTGCTTTTGCACAGTTTTGACGCTAAACGTGCGTTTCGTGCACCAAAACGCCGCTTTTTCAACGAAACGTGTGTTTCGTGCACCAAAACGCCGCTTTTGCAACGAATCGTGCGTTTCGTGCACCAAAACGCTGCTTTTGCGCAGTTTTGACGCTAAACGTGCGTTTCGTGCACCAAAACGCTGCTTTTGCACAGTTTTGACGCCAAACGAGCGTTTCGTGCCACAAAACGCCGCTTTTGCAACGAAACGTGCGTTTCGTGCACCAAAACGCTCCTTTTGCACAGTTTTGATTCTAAACGTGCGTTTCGTGCACCAAAACGCTGCTTTTGCACAGTTTTGACGCTAAACGTGCTTTTCGCGCACCAAAACGCCGCTTTTGCAACGAAACGTGCGTTTCGCGGACCGAATCGCCGCTTTTGCTCCGTTTTGGCAAGGAACGTTCGTTTCGTGCACCAACACGCCGCTTTTGCAACGAAAAGTGCGTTTCGTGCACCAAAACGCTGCTTTTGCACGGTTTTGATGCTAAACGCACCTTTCTTGCACCAAAACACCGCTTTAGCAACGAAAAGTGCGTTTCGTGCAGCAAAACGCTGCTTTTGTACGGTTCTGACGCTAAACGTGCGTTTCGTTCACCAAAACGCCGCTTTTGCAACGAAAAGTGCGTTTCGTGCACCAAAACGCTGCTTTTGCACTGTTTTGACGCTAAACGTGCGTTTCGTGTACCAAAACGCCGCTTTTGCAACGAAACGTGTGTTTCGTGCACCAAAACGCCGCCTTTGCAACGAATCGTGCGTTTCGTGCACCAAAACGCTGCTTTTGCACAGTTTTGACGCTAAACGTGCCTTTCGTGCACCAAAACGCTGCTTTTGCTCAGTTTGGACGCTAAACGTGCGTTTGGTGGTACAAAACGCTACTTTTGCACATTTTTGACGCTAAACGTGCCTTTCGTGCACCAAAACGCTGCTTTTGCACGGTCTTGACGCTAAACGTGCGTTTCGTGCACCAAAACGCTGCTTCTGCACAGTTTTGACCCTAAACGTGCGTTTCATGCACCAAAACGCGGCTTTTGCAACGAAACGTGCGTTTCGTGCACCAAAACGCTGCTTTTGCACAGTTTTGGCGCTAAACGTGCGTTTCGTGCAGTAAAACGCTGCTTTTGCACAGTTTTGACGCTAAACGTGCGTTTCGTGCACCAAAACGCCCCTCTTGCAACGAAACGTGCGTTTCGTGCACCAAAACGCTGCTTTTGCACGGTTTTGATGCTATACGTGCGTTTCGTGCACCAAAACGCCGCTTTTGCAACGAAACGTGCGTTTCGTGCACCAAAACGCCGCTTTTGCAACGAAACGTGCGTTTCGTGCACCAAAACGCTGCTGTTGCGCAGTTTTGACGCTAAACGTGCGTTTCGTGGTCCAAAACGCTGCTTTTGCACAGTTTTGACGCTAAACGTGCGTTTCGTGCACCAAAACGCCGCTTTTTCAACGAAACGTGTGTTTCGTGCACCAAAACGCCGCTTTTGCAACGAATCGTGCGTTTCGTGCACCAAAACGCTGCTTTTGCACAGTTTTGACGATAAACGTGCGTTTCGTGCACCAAAACGCTGCTTTTGCACAGTTTTGACGCCAAACGAGCGTTTCGTGCCACAAAACGCCGCTTTTGCAACGAAACGTGCGTTTCGTGCACAAAAACGCTCCTTTTGCACAGTTTTGATTCTAAACGTGCGTTTCGTGCACCAAAACGCTGCTTTTGCACAGTTTTGACGCTAAACGTGCTTTTCGCGCACCAAAACGCCGCTTTTGCAACGAAACGTGCATTTCGCGGACCGAATCGCCGCTTTTGCTCCGTTTTGGCAAGGAACGTTCGTTTCGTGCACCAACACGCCGCTTTTGCAACGAAAAGTGCGTTTCGTGCACCAAAACGCTGCTTTTGCACGGTTTTGATGCTAAACGCACCTTTCTTGCACCAAAACGCCGCTTTAGCAACGAAAAGTGCGTTTCGTGCAGCAAAACGCTGCTTTTGCAACGAAACGTGCGTTTCGTGCACCAAAACGCCGCTTTTGCAACGAATCGTGCGTTTCGTGCACCAAAACGCCGCTTTTGCTACGAAACGTGCGTTTCGTGCACCAAAACGCTGCTTTTGCACAGTTTTGACGCTAAACGTGCGTTACGTTCACCAAAACGCCGCTTTTGAAACGAGCGTTTGGTGCAATAAAACGCTGCTTTTGCACAGTTTTGACCCTAAACGTGCGTTTCGTGCACCAAAACGCCGCTTTTGCAACGAAACGTGCGTTTCGCGCACCAAAACGCTGCTTTTGCACAGTTTTGACGCTATACGTGCGTTTCATGCACCAAAACGCCGCCTTTGCAACGAAACGTGTATTTCGTGCACCAAAACGCCGCTTTTGCAACGAAACGTGCGTTTCGTGCACCAAAACGCTGCTTTTGCACGGTTTTGACGCTAAACGTGTATTTCGTGCACCAAAACGCCGCTTTTGCAACGAAACGTGCGTTTCGTGCACCAAAACGCTGCTATTGCACAGTTTTATCGCTACACGTGCCTTTCGTGGTCCAAAACGCTGCTTTTGCACAGTTTTTACGCTAAACGTGCGTTTCGTGCACCAAAACGCTGCTTCTGCACAGTTTTGACGCTAAACGTGCGTTTCGTGCACCAAAACGCCGCTTAGCAACGAAACGTGCGTTTCGCGCACCAAAACGCTGCTTTTGCACAGTTTTGACGCTATACGTGCATTTCATGCACCAAAATGCCGCTTTTGCAACGAAACGTGTATTTCGTGCACCAAAACGCCGCTTTTGCAACGAAACGTGCGTTTCGTGCACCAAAACGCTGCTATTGCACAATTTTGACGCTAAACGTGCCTTTCGTGGTCCAAAACGCTGCTTTTACACAGTTTTGACGCTAAACGTGCGTTTCGTACACCAAAACGCCGGTATTGCAACGAAACGTGCGTTTCGTGCACCAAAACGCTGCTGTTGCACATTTTTGACGCTAAACGTGCGTCTCGTGCAACAAAACGCCGCTTTGCAACGAAACGTGCGTTTCGCGCACCAAAACGCTGCTTTTGCACAGTTTTGACGCTATACGTGCGTTTCGTGGTCCAAAACGCTGCTTTTGCACAGTTTTGACGCTAAACCTGCGTTTCGTGCAGTAAAACGCTGCTTTTGCACAGTTTTGACGCTAAACGTGCGTTTCGTGCACCAAAACGGCGCTTTTGCAACGAAACGTGCGTTTCGTGCACCAAAACGCCGCTTTTGCAACGAAACGTGCGTTTCGTGGTCCAAAACGCTGCTTTTGCACAGTTTTGACGCTAAACGTGCGTTTCGTGCACCAAAACGCCGCTTTTGCAACGAAACGTGCGTTTCGCGCACCAAAACGCTGCTGTTGCACATTTTTGACGCTAAGCGTGTGTCTCGTGCAACAAAACGCCGCTTTGCAACGAAACGTGCGTTTCGCGCACCAAAACGCTGCTTTTGCACAGTTTTGACCCTAAACGTGCGTTTCGTGCACCAAAACGCCGCCTTTGCAACGAAACGTGTATTTCATGCACCAAAACGCCGCTTTTGCAACGAAACGTGCGTTTCGTGCACCAAAACGCTGCTATTGTACAGTTTTGACGCTAAACGTGCCTTTCGTGGTCCAAAACGCTGCTTTTACACAGTTTTCACGCTAAACGTGCGTTTCGTACACCAAAACGGCGGTATTGCAACGAAACGTGCGTTTCGTGCACCAAAACGCTGCTGTTGCACATTTTTGACGATAAACGTGCGTCTCGTGCAACAAAACGCCGCTTTGCAACGAAACGTGCGTTTCGCGCACCAAAACGCTGCTTTTGCACAGTTTTGACGCTATACGTGCGTTTCGTGCACCAAAACGCCGCTTTTGCAACGAAACTTGTATTTCGTGCACCAAAACGCCGCTTTTGCAACGAATCGTACGTTTCGTGCACCAAAACGCTGCTTTTGCATAGTTTTGACGCTAAACGTGCGTTTCGTGGTCCAAAACGCTGCTTTTGCACAGTTTTGACGCTAAACGTGCGTTTCGTGCACCAAAACGCCGCTTTTGCAACGAAACGTGCGTTTCGTGCACCAAAACGCTGCTTTTGCACGGTTTTGACGCTAAACGTGTATTTCGTGCACCAAAACGCCGCTTTTGCAACGAAACGTGCGTTTAGTGCACCAAAACGCTGCTATTGCACAGTTTTGATGCTAAACGTGCCTTTCGAGGTCCAAAACGCTGCTTTTGCACAGTTTTGACGCTAAACGTGCGTTTCGTGCAGTAAAACGCTGCTTTTGCACAGTTTTGACGCTAAACGTGCGTTTCGTGCACCAAAACGCCGCTTTTGCAACGAAACGTGCGTTTCGTGCACCAAAACGCCGCTTTTGCAACGAAACGTGCGTTTCGTGGTCCAAAACGCTGCTTTTGCACAGTTTTGACGCTAAACGTGCGTTTCGTGCACCAAAACGCCGCTTTTGCAACGAAACGTGTGTTTCGTGCACCAAAACGCCGCTTTTGCAACGAATCGTGCGTTTCGTGCACCAAAACGCTGCTTTTGCATAGTTTTGACGCTAAGCGTGCGTTTCGTGGTCCAAAACGCTGCTTTTGCACAGTTTTGACGCTAAACGTGCGTTTCGTGCACCAAAACGCCGGTATTGCAACGAAGCGTGCGTTTCGTGCACCAAAACGCTGCTGTTGCACATTTTTGACGCTAAACGTGCGTTTCGTGCACCAAAACGCCGCTTTTGCAACGAAACATGCGTTTCGTGCACCAAAACGCTGCTTTTGCACATGTTTGACGCTAAACGTGCGTTTCGTGCAGTAAAACGCTGCTTTTGCACAGTTTTGACGCTAAACGTGTGTTTCGTGCACCAAAACGCCGCTTTTGCAACGAAACGTGCGTTTCGTGCACCAAAACGCTGCTTTTGCACAGTTTTGACCCTAAACGTGCGTTTCGTGCACCAAAACGCCGCTTTTGCAACGAAACGTGCGTTTCGCGCACCAAAACGCTGCATTTGCACAGTTTTGACGCTAAACGTGCGCTTCGTGGACCAAAACGCCGCTTTTGCAACGAAACGTGCGTTTCGTGCACCAAAACGCTGCTTTTGCACGGTTTTGACGCTAAACGTGTATTTCGTGCACCAAAACGCCGCTTTTGCAACGAAACGTGCGTTTAGTGCACCAAAACGCTGCTATTGCACAGTTTTGATGCTAAACGTGCCTTTCGTGGTCCAAAACGCTGCTTTTGCACAGTTTTGACGCTAAACGTGCGTTTCGTGCAGTAAAACGCTGCTTTTGCACAGTTTTGACGCTAAACGTGCGTTTCGTGCACCAAAACGCCGCTTTTGCAACGAAACGTGCGTTTCGTGCACCAAAACGCCGCTTTTGCAACGAAACGTGCGTTTCGTGGTCCAAAACGCTGCTTTTGCACAGTTTTGACGCTAAACGTGCGTTTCGTGCACCAAAACGCCGCTTTTGCAACGAAACGTGTGTTTCGTGCACCAAAACGCCGCTTTTGCAACGAATCGTGCGTTTCGTGCACCAAAACGCTGCTTTTGCATAGTTTTGACGCGAAGCGTGCGTTTCGTGGTCCAAAACGCTGCTTTTGCACAGTTTTGACGCTAAACGTGCGATTCGTGCACCAAAACGCCGGTATTGCAACGAAGCGTGCGTTTCGTGCACCAAAACGCTGCTGTTGCACATTTTTGACGCTAAACGTGCGTTTTGTGCACCAAAACGCCGCTTTTGCAACGAAACATGCGTTTCGTGCACCAAAACGCTGCTTTTGCACATGTTTGACGCTAAACGTGCGTTTCGTGCAGTAAAACGCTGCTTTTGCACAGTTTTGACGCTAAACGTGCGTTTCGTGCACCAAAACGCCGCTTTTGCAACGAAACGTGCGTTTCGTGCACCAAAACGCTGCTTTTGCACAGTTTTGACCCTAAACGTGCGTTTCGTGCACCAAAACGCCGCTTTTGCAACGAAACGTGCGTTTCGCGCACCAAAACGCTGCTTTTGCACAGTTTTGACGATATACGTGCGTTTCATGCACCAAAACGCCGCCTTTGCAACGAAACGTGTATTTCGTGCACCAAAACGCCGCTTTTGCAACCAAACGTGCATTTCGTGCACCAAAACGCTGCTGTTGCACATTTTCGACGCTAAACGTGCGTCTCGTGCAACAAAACGCCGCTTTGCAACGAAACGTGCGGTTCGCGCACCAAAACGCTGCTGTTGCACATTTTTGACGCTAAACGTGCGTTTCGTGCACCAAAACGCCGCTTTGCAACGAAACGTGCGTTTCGTGCACCAAAACGCTGCTTTTGCACAGTTTTGACCCTAAACGTGCGTTTCGTGCACCAAAACGCCGCTTTTGCAACGAAACGTGCGTTTCGCGCACCAAAACGC
The DNA here is from genome assembly GCA_943735885.1 of Stelis phaeoptera. Lineage (NCBI taxonomy): Eukaryota > Metazoa > Arthropoda > Insecta > Hymenoptera > Megachilidae > Stelis > Stelis phaeoptera. Next base: position 234,656 of record CALSEM010000051.1, on the reverse strand, counting down.
TGCTTTTGCACAGTTTTGACGATATACGTGCGTTTCATGCACCAAAACGCCGCCTTTGCAACGAAACGTGTATTTCGTGCACCAAAACGCCGCTTTTGCAACCAAACGTGCATTTCGTGCACCAAAACGCTGCTGTTGCACATTTTCGACGCTAAACGTGCGTCTCGTGCAACAAAACGCCGCTTTGCAACGAAACGTGCGGTTCGCGCACCAAAACGCTGCTGTTGCACATTTTTGACGCTAAACGTGCGTTTCGTGCACCAAAACCCCGCTTTGCAACGAAACGTGCGTTTCGCGCTCCAAAACGCTGCTTTTGCACAGTTTTGACGCTATACGTGCGTTTCGTGCACCAAAACGCCGCTTTTGCAACGAAACGTGTGTTTCGTGCACGAAAACGCCGCTTTTGCAACGAATCGTGCGTTTCGCGCACAAAAACGCTGCTTTTGCACAGTTTTGACGCTATACGTGCGTTTCATGCACCAAAACGCCGCTTTTGCAACGAAACGTGTATTTCGTGCACCAAAACGCCGCTTTTGCAACGAATCGTACGTTTCGTGCACCAAAACGCTGCTTTTGCACGGTTTTGACGCTAAACGTGTATTTCGTGCACCAAAACGCCGCTTTTGCAACGAAACGTGCGTTTCGTGCACCAAAACGCTGCTTTTGCACGGTTTTGACGCTAAACGTGTATTTCGTGCACCAAAACGCCGCTTTTGCAACGAAACGTGCGTTTAGTGCACCAAAACGCTGCTATTGCACAGTTTTGATGCTAAACGTGCCTTTCGTGGTCCAAAACGCTGCTTTTGCACAGTTTTGACGCTAAACGTGCGTTTCGTGCAGTAAAACGCTGCTTTTGCACAGTTTTGACGCTAAACGTGCGTTTCGTGCACCAAAACGCCGGTATTGCAACGAAGCGTGCGTTTCGTGCACCAAAACGCTGCTGTTGCACATTTTTGACACTAAACGTGCGTTTCGTGCACCAAAACGCCGCTTTTGCAACGAAACATGCGTTTCGTGCACCAAAACGCTGCTTTTGCACATGTTTGACGCTAAACGTGCGTTTCGTGCAGTAAAACGCTGCTTTTGCACAGTTTTGACGCTAAACGTGCGTTTCGTGCACCAAAACGCCGCTTTGCAACGAAACGTGCGTTTCGCGCACCAAAACGCTGCTTTTGCACTGTTTTGACGCTGTACGTGCGTTTCGTGCACCAAAACGCCGCTTTTGCAACGAAACGTGTGTTTCGTGCACCAAAACGCCGCTTTTGCAACGAATCGTGCGTTTCGTGCACCAAAACGCTGCTTTTGCACAGTTTTGACGCTTAACGTGCGTTTCGTGCACCAAAACGCCGCTTTTGCAACGAAACGTGCGTTTCGCGCACCAAAACGCTGCTTTTGCACAGTTTTGACGCTATACGTGCGTTTCATGCACCAAAACGCCGCTTTTGCAACGAAACGTGTATTTCGTGCACCAAAACGCCGCTTTTGCAACGAAACGTGCGTTTCGTGCACCAAAACGCTGCTATTGCACAGTTTTGACGCTAAACGTGCCTTTCGTGGTCCATAACGCTGCTTTTGCACAGTTTTGACGCTAAACGTGCGTTTCGTGCACCAAAACGCCGCTTTGCAACGAAACGTGCATTTCGCGCACCAAAACGCTGCTTTTGCACTGTTTTGACGCCGTACGTGCGTTTCGTGCACCAAAACGCCGCTTTTGCAACGAAACGTGTGTTGCGTGCACCAAAACGCCGCTTTTGCAACGAATCGTGAGTTTCGTGCACCAAAACGCTGCTTTTGCACAGTTTTGACGCTAAACGTGCGTTTCGTGCACCAAAACGCCGCTTTTGCAACGAAACGTGCGTTTCGCGCACCAAAACGCTGCTTTTGCACAGTTTTGACGCTATACGTGCGTTTCATGCACCAAAACGCCGCTTTTGCAACGAAACGTGTATTTCGTGCACCAAAACGCTGCTATTGTACAGTTCTGACGCTAAACGTGCCTTTCGTGGTCCAAAACGCTGCTTTTACACAGTTTTGACGCTAAACGTGCGTTTCGTACACCAACACGCCGGTATTGCAACGAAACGTGCGTTTCGCGCACCAAAACGCTGCTTTTGCACAGTTTTGACGCTATACATGCGTTTCGTGCACCAAAACGCTGCTTTTGCACGGTTTTTATGCTAAACGTGCGTTTCGTGCACCAAAACGCCGCTTTTGCAACGAAACGTGTGTTTCGTGCACCAAAACGTCGCTTTTGCAACGAATCGTGCGTTTCGTGCACCAAAACGCTGCTTTTGCACAGTTTTGACCCTAAACGTGCGTTTCATGCACCAAAACGCCGCTTTTGCAACGAAACGTGTATATCGTGCACCAAAACGCCGCTTTTGCAACGAATCGTGCGTTTCGTGCACCAAAACGCTGCTTTTGCATAGTTTTGACGCTAAGCGTGCGTTTCGTGGTCCAAAACGCTGCTTTTGCACAGTTTTGACGCTAAACGTGCGTTTCGTGCACCAAAACGCCGGTATTGCAACGAAACGTGCGTTTCGTGCACCAAAACGCTGCTGTTGCACATTTTTGACGCTAAACGTGCGTTTCGTGCACCAAAACGCCGCTTTTGCAACGAAACATGCGTTTCGTGCACCAAAACGCTGCTTTTGCACATGTTTGACGCTAAACGTGCGTTTCGTGCAGTAAAACGCTGCTTTTGCACAGTTTTGACGCTAAACGTGCGTTTCGTGCACCAAAACGCCGCTTTTGCAACGAAACGTGCGTTTCGTGCACCAAAACGCTGCTGTTGCACATTTTTGACGCTAAACGTGCGTCTCGTGCAACAAAACGCCGCTTTGCAACGAAACGTGCGTTTCGCGCACCAAAACGCTGCTTTTGCACAGTTTTGACGCTATACGTGCGTTTCGTGCACCAAAACGCCGCTTTTGCAACGAAACTTGTATTTCGTGCACCAAAACGCCGCTTTTGCAACGAATCGTACGTTTCGTGCCCCAAAACGCTGCTTTTGCACAGTTTTGACGCTATACGTGCGTTTCATGCACCAAAACGCCGCTTTTGCAACGAAACGTGTATTTCGTGCACCAAAACGCTGCTATTGTACAGTTCTGACGCTAAACGTGCCTTTCGTGGTCCAAAACGCTGCTTTTACACAGTTTTGACGCTAAACGTGCGTTTCGTACACCAACACGCCGGTATTGCAACGAAACGTGCGTTTCGCGCACCAAAACGCTGCTTTTGCACAGTTTTGACGCTATACATGCGTTTCGTGCACCAAAACGCTGCTTTTGCACGGTTTTTATGCTAAACGTGCGTTTCGTGCACCAAAACGCCGCTTTTGCAACGAAACGTGTGTTTCGTGCACCAAAACGTCGCTTTTGCAACGAATCGTGCGTTTCGTGCACCAAAACGCTGCTTTTGCACAGTTTTGACCCTAAACGTGCGTTTCATGCACCAAAACGCCGCTTTTGCAACGAAACGTGTATATCGTGCACCAAAACGCCGCTTTTGCAACGAATCGTGCGTTTCGTGCACCAAAACGCTGCTTTTGCATAGTTTTGACGCTAAGCGTGCGTTTCGTGGTCCAAAACGCTGCTTTTGCACAGTTTTGACGCTAAACGTGCGTTTCGTGCACCAAAACGCCGGTATTGCAACGAAACGTGCGTTTCGTGCACCAAAACGCTGCTGTTGCACATTTTTGACGCTAAACGTGCGTTTCGTGCACCAAAACGCCGCTTTTGCAACGAAACATGCGTTTCGTGCACCAAAACGCTGCTTTTGCACATGTTTGACGCTAAACGTGCGTTTCGTGCAGTAAAACGCTGCTTTTGCACAGTTTTGACGCTAAACGTGCGTTTCGTGCACCAAAACGCCGCTTTTGCAACGCAACGTGCGTTTCGTGCACCAAAACGCTGCTGTTGCACATTTTTGACGCTAAACGTGCGTCTCGTGCAACAAAACGCCGCTTTGCAACGAAACGTGCGTTTCGCGCACCAAAACGCTGCTTTTGCACAGTTTTGACGCTATACGTGCGTTTCGTGCACCAAAACGCCGCTTTTGCAACGAAACGTGCGTTTCCTGCACCAAAACGCTGCTTTTGCACGGTTTTGACGCTAAACGTGTATTTCGTGCACCAAAACGCCGCTTTTGCAACGAAACGTGCGTTTCGTGCACCAAAACGCTGCTTTTGCACGGTTTTGACGCTAAACGTGTATTTCGTGCAACAAAACGCCGCTTTGCAACGAAACGTGTATATCGTGCACCAAAACGCCGCTTTTGCAACGAATCGTACGTTTCGTGCCCCAAAACGCTGCTTTTGCATAGTTTTGACGCTAAACGTGCGTTTCGTGGTCCAAAACGCTGCTTTTGCACAGTTTTGGCGCTAAACGTGCGTTTCGTGCACCAAAACGCCGCTTTTGCAACGAAACGTGCGTTTCGTGCACCAAAACGCTGCTTTTGCACGGTTTTGACGCTAAACGTGTATTTCGTGCACCAAAACGCCGCTTTTGCAACGAAACGTGCGTTTAGTGCACCAAAACGCTGCTATTGCACAGTTTTGATGCTAAACGTGCCTTTCGTGGTCCAAAACGCTGCTTTTGCACAGTTTTGACGCAAAACGTGCGTTTCGTGCAGTAAAACGCTGCTTTTGCACAGTTTTGACGCTAAACGTGCGTTTCGTGCACCAAAACGCCGCTTTTGCAACGAAACGTGCGTTTCGTGCACCAAAACGCCGCTTTTGCAACGAAACGTGCGTTTCGTGCACCAAAACGCCGCTTTTGCAACGAAACGTGTATTTCGTGCACCAAAACGCCGCTTTTGCAACGAAACGTGCGTTTCGTGGTCCAAAACGCTGCTTTTGCACAGTTTTGACGCTAAACGTGCGTTTCGTGCACCAAAACGCCGGTATTGCAACGAAGCGTGCGTTTCGTGCACAAAAACGCTGCTGTTGCACATTTTTGACGCTAAACGTGCGTTTCGTGCACCAAAACGCCGCTTTTGCAACGAAACTTGTATTTCGTGCACCAAAACGCCGCTTTTGCAACGAATCGTACGTTTCGTGCACCAAAACGCTGCTTTTGCACGGTTTTGACGCTAAACGTGCGTTTCGTGGTCCAAAACGCTGCTTTTGCACAGTTTTGACGCTAAACGTGCGTTTCGTGCACCAAAACGCCGGTATTGCAACGAAGCGTGCGTTTCGTGCACCAAAACGCTGCTGTTGCACATTTTTGACGCTAAACGTGCGTTTCGAGCACCAAAACGCCGCTTTTGCAACGAAACATGCGTTTCGTGCACCAAAACGCTGCTTTTGCACATGTTTGACGCTAAACGTGCGTTTCGTGCAGTAAAACGCTGCTTTTGCACAGTTTTGACGCTAAACGTGCGTTTCGTGCACCAAAACGCCGCTTTTGCAACGAAACGTGCGTTTCGTGCACCAAAACGCTGCTTTTGCACAGTTTTGACCCTAAACGTGCGTTTCGTGCACCAAAACGCCGCTTTTGCAACGAAACGTGCGTTTCGCGCACCAAAACGCTGCTTTTGCACAGTTTTGACGCTAAACGTGCGTTTCGTGGACCAAAACGCCGCTTTTGCAACGAAACGTGCGTTTCGTGCACCAAAACGCTGCTTTTGCACGGTTTTGACGCTAAACGTGTATTTCGTGCACCAAAACGCCGCTTTTGCAACGAAACGTGCGTTTAGTGCACCAAAACGCTGCTATTGCACAGTTTTGATGCTAATCGTGCCTTTCGTGGTCCAAAACGCTGCTTTTGCACAGTTTTGACGCTAAACGTGCGTTTCGTGCAGTAAAACGCTGCTTTTGCACAGTTTTGACGCTAAACGTGCGTTTCGTGCACCAAAACGCCGCTTTTGCAACGAAACGTGCGTTTCGTGCACCAAAACGCCGCTTTTGCAACGAAACGTGCGTTTCGTGGTCCAAAACGCTGCTTTTGCACAGTTTTGACGCTAAACGTGCGTTTCGTGCACCAAAACGCCGCTTTTGCAACGAAACGTGTGTTTCGTGCACCAAAACGCCGCTTTTGCAACGAATCGTGCGTTTCGTGCACCAAAACGCTGCTTTTGCATAGTTTTGACGCGAAGCGTGCGTTTCGTGGTCCAAAACGCTGCTTTTGCACAGTTTTGACGCTAAACGTGCGATTCGTGCACCAAAACGCCGGTATTGCAACGAAGCGTGCGTTTCGTGCACCAAAACGCTGCTGTTGCACATTTTTGACGCTAAACGTGCGTTTCGTGCACCAAAACGCCGCTTTTGCAACGAAACATGCGTTTCGTGCACCAAAACGCTGCTTTTGCACATGTTTGACGCTAAACGTGCGTTTCGTGCAGTAAAACGCTGCTTTTGCACAGTTTTGACGCTAAACGTGCGTTTCGTGCACCAAAACGCCGCTTTTGCAACGAAACGTGCGTTTCGTGCACCAAAACGCTGCTTTTGCACAGTTTTGACCCTAAACGTGCGTTTCGTGCACCAAAACGCCGCTTTTGCAACGAAACGTGCGTTTCGCGCACCAAAACGCTGCTTTTGCACAGTTTTGACGATATACGTGCGTTTCATGCACCAAAACGCCGCCTTTGCAACGAAACGTGTATTTCGTGCACCAAAACGCCGCTTTTGCAACCAAACGTGCATTTCGTGCACCAAAACGCTGCTGTTGCACATTTTCGACGCTAAACGTGCGTCTCGTGCAACAAAACGCCGCTTTGCAACGAAACGTGCGTTTCGCGCACCAAAACGCTGCTGTTGCACATTTTTGACGCTAAACGTGCGTTTCGTGCACCAAAACGCCGCTTTGCAACGAAACGTGCGTTTCGCGCACCAAAACGCTGCTTTTGCACAGTTTTGACGCTATACGTGCGTTTCGTGCACCAAAACGCCGCTTTTGCAACGAAACGTGTGTTTCGTGCACGAAAACGCCGCTTTTGCAACGAATCGTGCGTTTCGGGCACCAAAACGCTCCTTTTGCACAGTTTTGACGCTAAACGTGCGTTTCGTGCACCAAAACGATGCTTTTGCAACGAAACGTGCGTTTCGTGCACCAAAACGCCGCTTTTGCAACGAAACGTGCGTTTCGCGCACAAAAACGCTGCTTTTGCACAGTTTTGACGCTATACGTGCGTTTCATGCACCAAAACGCCGCTTTTGCAACGAAACGTGTATTTCGTGCACCAAAACGCCGCTTTTGCAACGAATCGTACGTTTCGTGCACCAAAACGCTGCTTTTGCATAGTTTTGACGCTAAACGTGCGTTTCGTGGTCCAAAACGCTGCTTTTGCACAGTTTTGGCGCTAAACGTGCGTTTCGTGCACCAAAACGCCGCTTTTGCAACGAAACGTGCGTTTCGTGCACCAAAACGCTGCTTTTGCACGGTTTTGACGCTAAACGTGTATTTCGTGCACCAAAACGCCGCTTTTGCAACGAAACGTGCGTTTCGTGCACCAAAACGCTGCTTTTGCACGGTTTTGACGCTAAACGTGTATTTCGTGCACCAAAACGCCGCTTTTGCAACGAAACGTGCGTTTAGTGCACCAAAACGCTGCTATTGCACAGTTTTGATGCTAAACGTGCCTTTCGTGGTCCAAAACGCTGCTTTTGCACAGTTTTGACGCTAAACGTGCGTTTCGTGCAGTAAAACGCTGCTTTTGCACAGTTTTGACGCTAAACGTGCGTTTCGTGCACCAAAACGCCGCTGTTGCAACGAAACGTGCGTTTCGAACACCAAAACGCCGCTTTTGCAACGAAACGTGCGTTTCGTGGTCCAAAACGCTGCTTTTGCACAGTTTTGACGCTAAACGTGCGTTTCGTGCACCAAAACGCCGCTGTTGCAACGAAACGTGCGTTTCGAGCACCAAAACGCCGCTTTTGCAACGAAACGTGCGTTTCGTGGTCCAAAACGCTGCTTTTGCACAGTTTTGACGCTAAACGTGCGTTTCGTGCAGTAAAACGCTGCTTTTGCACAGTTTTGACGCTAAACGTGCGTTTCGTGCACCAAAACGCCGCTTTTGCAACGAAACGTGCGTTTCGCGCACCAAAACGCTGCTTTTGCACAGTTTTGACGCTATACGTGCGTTTCATGTACCAAAACGCCGCTTTTGCAACGAAACGTGTATTTCGTGCACCAAAACGCCGCTTTTGCAACGAAACGTGCGTTTCGTGCACCAAAACGCTGCTATTGCACAGTTTTGACGCTAAACGTGCCTTTCGTGGTCCATAACGCTGCTTTTGCACAGTTTTGACGCTAAACGTGCGTTTCGTGCACCAAAACGCCGCTTTGCAACGAAACGTGCGTTTCGCGCACCAAAACGCTGCTTTTGCACTGTTTTGACGCCGTACGTGCGTTTCGTGCACCAAAACGCCGCTTTTGCAACGAAACGTGTGTTTCGTGCACCAAAACGCCGCTTTTGCAACGAATCGTGAGTTTCGTGCACCAAAACGCTGCTTTTGCACAGTTTTGACGCTAAACGTGCGTTTCGTGCACCAAAACGCCGCTTTTGCAACGAAACGTGCGTTTCGCGCACCAAAACGCTGCTTTTGCACAGTTTTGACGCTATACGTGCGTTTCATGCACCAAAACGCCGCTTTTGCAACGAAACGTGTATTTCGTGCACCAAAACGCCGCTTTTGCAACGAATCGTACGTTTCGTGCACCAAAACGCTGCTTTTGCATAGTTTTGACGCTAAACGTGCGTTTCGTGGTCCAAAACGCTGCTTTTGCACAGTTTTGGCGCTAAACGTGCGTTTCGTGCACCAAAACGCCGCTTTTGCAACGAAAAGTGCGTTTCGTGCACCAAAACGCTGCTTTTGCACAGTTTTGACGCTAAACGTGCGTTTCGTGCACCAAAACGCTGCTTTTGCACGGTTTTTATGCTAAACGTGCGTTTCGTGCACCAAAACGCCGCTTTTGCAACGAAACGTGTGTTTCGTGCACCAAAACGTCGCTTTTGCAACGAATCGTGCGTTTCGTGCACCAAAACGCTGCTTTTGCACAGTTTTGACCCTAAACGTGCGTTTCGTGCACCAAAACGCCGCTTTTGTAACGAAACGTGCGTTTCGCGCACCAAAACGCTGCTTTTGCACAGTTTTGACGCTATACGTGCGTTTCATGCACCAAAACGCCGCTTTTGCAACGAAACGTGTATATCGTGCACCAAAACGCCGCTTTTGCAACGAATCGTGCGTTTCGTGCACCAAAACGCTGCTTTTGCATAGTTTTGACGCTAAGCGTGCGTTTCGTGGTCCAAAACGCTGCTTTTACACAGTTTTGACGCTAAACGTGCGTTTCGTGCACCAAAACGCCGGTATTGCAACGAAACGTGCGTTTCGTGCACCAATACGCTGCTGTTGCACATTTTTGACGCTAAACGTGCGTTTCGTGCACCAAAACGCCGGTATTGCAACGAAACGTGCGTTTCGTGCACCAAAACGCTGCTGTTGCACATTTTTGACGCTAAACGTGCGTTTCGTGCACCAAAACGCCGCTTTTGCAACGAAACATGCGTTTCGTGCACCAAAACGCTGCTTTTGCACATGTTTGACGCTAAACGTGCGTTTCGTGCAGTAAAACGCTGCTTTTGCACAGTTTTGACGCTATACGTGCGTTTCATGCACCAAAACGCCGCTTTTGCAACGAAACGTGTATATCGTGCACCAAAACGCCGCTTTTGCAACGAATCGTGCGTTTCGTGCACCAAAACGCTGCTTTTGCATAGTTTTGACGCTAAGCGTGCGTTTCGTGGTCCAAAACGCTGCTTTTACACAGTTTTGACGCTAAACGTGCGTTTCGTGCACCAAAACGCCGGTATTGCAACGAAACGTGCGTTTCGTGCACCAATACGCTGCTGTTGCACATTTTTGACGCTAAACGTGCGTTTCGTGCACCAAAACGCCGGTATTGCAACGAAACGTGCGTTTCGTGCACCAAAACGCTGCTGTTGCACATTTTTGACGCTAAACGTGCGTTTCGTGCACCAAAACGCCGCTTTTGCAACGAAACATGCGTTTCGTGCACCAAAACGCTGCTTTTGCACATGTTTGACGCTAAACGTGCGTTTCGTGCAGTAAAACGCTGCTTTTGCACAGTTTTGACGCTAAACGTGCGTTTCGTGCACCAAAACGCCGCTTTTGCAACGAAACGTGCGTTTCGTGCACCAAAACGCTGCTTTTGCACAGTTTTGACCCTAAACGTGCGTTTCGTGCACCAAAACGCCGCCTTTGCAACGAAACGTGTATTTCATGCACCAAAACGCCGCTTTTGCAACGAAACGTGCGTTTCGTGCACCAAAACGCTGCTATTGTACAGTTTTGACGCTAAACGTGCCTTTCGTAGTCCAAAACGCTGCTTTTACACAGTTTTGACGCTAAACGTGCGTTTCGTACACCAAAACGCCGGTATTGCAACGAAACGTGCGTTTTGTGCACCAAAACGCTGCTGTTGCACATTTTTGACGCTAAACGTGCGTCTCGTGCAACAAAACGCCGCTTTGCAACGAAACGTGCGTTTCGCGCACCAAAACGCTGCTTTTGCACAGTTTTGACGCTATACGTGCGTATCGTGCACCAAAACGCCGCTTTTGCAACGAAACTTGTATTTCGTGCACCAAAACGCCGCTTTTGCAACGAATCGTACATTTCGTGCACCAAAACGCTGCTTTTGCATAGTTTTGACGCTAAACGTGCGTTTCCTGGTCCAAAACGCTGCTTTTGCACAGTTTTGGCGCTAAACGTGCGTTTCGTGCACCAAAACGCCGCTTTTGCAACGAAACGTGCGTTTCGTGCACCAAAACGCCGCTTTTGCAACGAAACGTGCGTTTCGTGGTCCAAAACGCTGCTTTTGCACAGTTTTGACCCTAAACGTGCGTTTCGTGCACCAAAACGCCGCTTTTGCAACGAATCGTGCGTTTCATGCACCAAAACGCTGCTTTTGCATAGTTTTGACGCTAAGTGTGCGTTTCGTGGTCCAAAACGCTGCTTTTGCACAGTTTTGACGCTAAACGTGCGTTTCGTGCACCAAAACGCCGGTATTGCAACGAAACGTGCGTTTCGTGCACCAAAACGCTGCTTTTGCACATGTTTGACGCTAAACGCGCGTTTCGTGCAGTAAAACGCTGCTTTTGCACAGTTTTGACGCTAAACGTGCGTTTCGTGCACCAAAACGCCGCCTTTGCAACGAAACGTGCGTTTCGCTCACCAAAACGCTGCTTTTGCACAGTTTTGACGCTAAACGTGCGTTTCGTGCACCAAAACGCCGCTTTTGCAACGAAACGTGCGATTCGCGCACCAAAACGCTGCTTTTGCACAGTTTTGACGCTATACGTGCGTTTCATGCACCAAAACGCCGCTTTTGCAACGAAACATGCGTTTCGTGCACCAAAACGCCGCTTTTGCAACGAAACATGCGTTTCGTGCACCAAAACGCTGCTTTTGCACATGTTTGACGCTAAACGTGCGTTTCGTGCAGTAAAACGCTGCTTTTGCACAGTTTTGACGCTAAACGTGCGTTTCGTGCACCAAAACGGCGGTATTGCAACGAAACGTGCGTTTCGTGCACCAAGACGCTGCTGTTGCACATTTTTGACGCTAAACGTGCGTCTCGTGCAACAAAACGCCGCTTTGCAACGAAACGTGCGTTTCGCACACCAAAACGCTGCTTTTGCACAGTTTTGACGCTATACGTGCGTTTCGTGCACCAAAACGCCGCTTTTGCAACGAAACGTGTATTTCGTGCACCAAAACGCCGCTTTTGCAACGAATCGTGCGTTTCGTGCACCAAAACGCTGCTTTTGAATACTTTTGACGCTAAACGTGTGTTTCGTGGTTCAAAACGCTTCTTTTGCACAGTTTTGACGCTAAACGTGCGTTTAGTGCACCAAAACGCCGGTATTGCAACGAAACGTGCGTTTCGTGCACCAAAACGCTGCTGTTGCACATTTTTGACGCTAAACGTGCGTTTCGTGCACCAAAACGCCGCTTTTGCAACGAAACGTGCGTTTCGTGCACCAAAACGCTGCTTTTGCACATGTTTGACGCTAAACGTGCGTTTCGTGCAGTAAAACACTGCATTTGCACAGTTTTGACGCTAAACGTGCGTTTCGTGCACCAAAACGCCGCCTTTGCAACGAAACATGTATTTCATGCACCAAAACGCCGCTTTTGCAACGAAATGTGCGTTTCGTGCACCAAAACGCTGCTATTGTACAGTTTTGACGCTAAACGTGCCTTTCGTGGTCCAAAACGCTGCTTTTACACAGTTTTGACGCTAAACGTGCGTTTCGTACACCAAAACGCCGGTATTGCAACGAAACGTGCGTTTCGTGCACCAAAACGCTGCTGTTCCACATTTTTGACGCTAAACGTGCGTTTCGTGCACCAAAACGCCGCTTTTGCAACGAAACATGCGTTTCGTGCACCAAAACGCCGCTTTTGCAACGAAACGTGCGTTTCGTGCACCAAAACGCTGCTTTTGCACAGTTTTGACCCTAAACGTGCGTTTCGTGCACCAAAACGCCGCTTTTGCATCGAAACCTGCGTTTCGTGCACCAAAACGCTGCTATTGCACAGTTTTGACGCTAAACGTGCCTTTCGTGGTCCATAACGCTGCTTTTGCACAGTTTTGAGGCTAAACGTGCGTTTCATGCACCAAAACGCCGCTTTTGCAACGAAACGTGTATTTCGTGCACCAAAACGCCGCTTTTGCAACGAAACGTGCGTTTCGTGCACCAAAACGCTGCTATTGCACAGTTTTGACGCTAAGCGTGCGTTTCGTGGTCCAAAACGCTGCTTTTGCACAGTTTTGACGCTAAACGTGCGTTTCGTGCACCAAAACGCCGGTATTGCAACGAAGCGTGCGTTTCGTGCACCATAACGCTGCTGTTGCACATTTTTGGCGCTAAACGTGCGTTTCGTGCACCAAAACGCCGCTTTTGCAACGAAACATGCGTTTCGTGCACCAAAACGCTGCTTTTGCACATGTTTGACGCTAAACGTGCGTTTCGTGCAGTAAAACGCTGCTTTTGCACAGTTTTGACGCTAAACGTGCGTTTCGTGCACCAAAACGCCGCTTTTGCAACGAAACGTGCGTTTCGTGCACCAAAACGCTGCTTTTGCACAGTTTTGACCCTAAACGTGCGTTTCGTGCACCAAAACGCCGCTTTTGCAACGAAACGTGCGTTTCGCGCACCAAAACGCTGCTTTTGCACAGTTTTGACGCTATACGTGCGTTTCATGCACCAAAACGCCGCCTTTGCAACGAAACGTGTATTTCATGCACCAAAACGCCGCTTTTGCAACGAAATGTGCGTTTCGTGCACCAAAACGCTGCTATTGTACAGTTTTGACGCTAAACGTGCCTTTCGTGGTCCAAAACGCTGCTTTTACACAGTTTTGACGCTAAACGTGCGTTTCGTACACCAAAACGCCGGTATTGCAACGAAACGTGCGTTTCGTGCACCAAAACGCTGCTTTTGCACAGTTTTGACCCTAAACGTGCGTTTCGTGCACCAAAACGCCGCTTTTGCAACGAAACGTGCGTTTCGTGCACCAAAACGCTGCTATTGCACAGTTTTGACGCTAAACGTGCCTTTCGTGGTCCATAACGCTGCTTTTGCACAGTTTTGACGCTAAACGTGCGTTTCATGCACCAAAACGCCGCTTTTGCAACGAAACGTGTATTTCGTGCACCAAAACGCCGCTTTTGCAACGAAACGTGCGTTTCGTGCACCAAAACGCTGCTATTGCACAGTTTTGACGCTAAGCGTGCGTTTCGTGGTCCAAAACGCTGCTTTTGCACAGTTTTGACGCTAAACGTGCGTTTCGTGCACCAAAACGCCGCTTTTGCAACGAAACATGCGTTTCGTGCACCAAAACGCTGCTTTTGCACAGTTTTGACGCTATACGTGCGTTTCATGCACCAAAACGCCGCTTTTGCAACGAAACGTGTATTTCGTGCACCAAAACGCCGCTTTTGCAACGAAACGTGCGTTTCGTGCACCAAAACGCTGCTATTGCACAGTTTTGACGCTAAACGTGCCTTTCGTGGTCCATAACGCTGCTTTTGCACAGTTTTGACGCTAAACGTGCGTTTCGTGCACCAAAACGGCGGTATTGCAACGAAACGTGCGTTTCGTGCACCAAAATGCTGCTGTTGCGCATTTTTGACGCTAAACGTGCGTCTCGTGCAACAAAACGCCGCTTTGCAACGAAACGTGCGTTTCGCGCACCAAAACGCTGCTTTTGCACAGTTTTGACGCTATACGTGCGTTTCGTGCACCAAAACGCCGCTTTTGCAACGAAACGTGTATTTCGTGCACCAAAACGCCGCTTTTGCAACGAATCGTGCGATTCGTGCAGCAAAACGCTGCTTTTGCACAGTTTTGACCCTAAACGTGCGTTTCGTGCACCAAAACGCCGCTTTTGCAACGAAACGAGCGTTTCGCGCACCAAAACGCTGCTTTTGCACAGTTTTGACGCTATACGTGCGTTTCATGCACCAAAACGCCGCCTTTGCAACGAAACGTGTATTTCGTGCACCAAAACGCCGCTTTTGCAACGAAACGTGCGTTTCGTGCACCAAAACGCTGCTTTTGCACAGTTTTGACGCTATACGTGCGTTTCATGCACCAAAACGCCGCTTTTGCAACGAAACGTGTATTTCGTGCACCAAAACGCCGCTTTTGCAACGAAACGTGCGTTTCGTGCACCAAAACGCTGCTATTGCACATTTTTTACGCTAAACGTGCGTCTCGTGCAACAAAACGCCGCTTTGCAACGAAACGTGCGTTTCGTGCACCAAAACGCTGCTTTTGCACAGTTTTGACGCTATACGTGCGTTTCGTGCACCAAAACGCCGCTTTTGCAACGAAACTTGTATTTCGTGCACCAAAACGCCGCTTTTGCAACTAATCGTACGTTTCGTGCACCAAAACGCTGCTTTTGCATAGTTTTGACGCTAAACGTGCGTTTCGTGGTCCAAAACGCTGCTTTTGCACAGTTTTGGCGCTAAACGTGCGTTTCGTGCACCAAAACGCCGCTTTTGCAACGAAACGTGCGTTTCGTGCACCAAAACGCCGCTTTTGCAACGAAACGTGCGTTTCGTGGTCCAAAACGCTGCTTTTGCACAGTTTTGACGCTAAACGTGCGTTTCGTGCACCAAAACGCCGCTTTTGCAACGAAACGTCCGTTTCGCGCACCAAAACGCTGCTTTTGCACAGTTTTGACGCTATACGTGCGTTTCATGCACCAAAACGCCGCTTTTGCAACGAAACGTGTATTTCGTGCACCAAAACGCCGCTTTTGCAACGAAACGTGCGTTTCGTGCACCAAAACGCTGCTATTGCACAGTTTTGACGCTAAACGTGCCTTTCGTGGTCCATAACGCTGCTTTTGCACAGTTTTGACGCTAAACGTGCGTTTCGTGCACCAAAACGCCGGTATTGCAACGAAACATGCGTTTCGTGCACCAAAACGCTGCTTTTGCACATGTTTGACGCTAAACGTGCGTTTCGTGCAGTAAAACGCTGCTTTTGCACAGTTTTGACGCTAAACGTGCGTTTCGTGCACCAAAACGCCGCTTTTGCAACGAAACGTGCGTTTCGTGCACCAAAACGCTGCTTTTGCACAGTTTTGACCCTAAACGTGCGTTTCGTGCACCAAAACGCCGCTTTTGCAACGAAACGTGCGTTTCGCGCACCAAAACGCTGCTTTTGCACAGTTTTGACGCTATACGTGCGTTTCATGCACCAAAACGCCGCCTTTGCAACGAAACGTGTATTTCATGCACCAAAACGCCGCTTTTGCAACGAAATGTGCGTTTCGTGCACCAAAACGCTGCTATTGTACAGTTTTGACGCTAAACGTGCCTTTCGTGGTCCATAACGCTGCTTTTGCACAGTTTTGACGCTAAACGTGCGTTTCATGCACCAAAACGCCGCTTTTGCAACGAAACGTGTATTTCGTGCACCAAAACGCCGCTTTTGCAACGAAACGTGCGTTTCGTGCACCAAAACGCTGCTATTGCACAGTTTTGACGCTAAGCGTGCGTTTCGTGGTCCAAAACGCTGCTTTTGCACAGTTTTGACGCTAAACGTGCGTTTCGTGCACCAAAACGCCGGTATTGCAACGAAGCGTGCGTTTCGTGCACCATAACGCTGCTGTTGCACATTTTTGACGCTAAACGTGCGTTTCGTGCACCAAAACGCCGCTTTTGCAACGAAACATGCGTTTCGTGCACCAAAACGCTGCTTTTGCACATGTTTGACGCTAAACGTGCGTTTCGTGCAGTAAAACGCTGCTTTTGCACAGTTTTGACGCTAAACGTGCGTTTCGTGCACCAAAACGCCGCTTTCGCAACGAAACGTGCGTTTCGTGCACCAAAACGCTGCTTTTGCACAGTTTTGACCCTAAACGTGCGTTTCGTGCACCAAAACGCCGCTTTTGCAACGAAACGTGCGTTTCGTGCACCAAAACGCTGCTATTGCACAGTTTTGACGCTAAACGTGCCTTTCGTGGTCCATAACGCTGCTTTTGCACAGTTTTGACGCTAAACGTGCGTTTCATGCACCAAAACGCCGCTTTTGCAACGAAACGTGTATTTCGTGCACCAAAACGCCGCTTTTGCAACGAAACGTGCGTTTCGTGCACCAAAACGCTGCTATTGCACAGTTTTGACGCTAAACGTGCCTTTCGAGGTCCATAACGCTGCTTTTGCACAGTTTTGACGCTAAACGTGCGTTTCGTGCACCAAAACGCCGGTTATGCAACGAAACGTGCATTTCGTGCACCAAAACGCTGCAGTTGCACATTTTTGACGCTAAACGTGCGTCTCGTGCAACAAAACGCCGCTTTGCAACGAAACGTGCGTTTCGCGCACCAAAACGCTGCTTTTGCACAGTTTTGACGCTATACGTGCGTTTCGTGCACCAAAACGCCGGTATTCCAACGAAACGTGCGTTTCGTGCACCAAAACGCTGCTGTTGCACATTTTTGACGCTAAACGTGCGTTTCGTGCACCAAAACGCCGCTTTTGCAACGAAACGTGCGTTTCGCGCACCAAAACGCTGCTTTTGCACAGTTTTTACGCTATACGTGCGTTTCATGCACCAAAACGCCGCTTTTGCAACGAAACGTGTATTTCGTGCACCAAAACGCCGCTTTTGCAACGAAACGTGCGTTTCGTGCACCAAAACGCTGCTATTGCACAGTTTTGACGCTAAACGTGCCTTTCGTGGTCCATAACGCTGCTTTTGCACAGTTTTGACGCTATACGTGCGTTTCGTGCACCAAAACGCCGGTATTGCAACGAAACGTGCGTTTCGTGCACCAAAACGCTGCTGTTGCACATTTTTGACGCTAAACGTGCGTCTCGTGCAACAAAACGCCGCTTTGCAACGAAACGTGCGTTTCGCGCACCAAAACGCTGCTTTTGCACAGTTTTGACGCTATACGTGCGTTTCGTGCACCAAAACGCCGCTTTTGCAACGAAACGAGTATTTCGTGCACCAAAACGCCGCTTTTGCAACGAATCGTGCGTTTCGTGCAGCAAAACGCTGCTTTTGCACAGTTTTGACCCTAAACGTGCGTTTCGTGCACCAAAACGCCGCTTTTGCAACGAAACGTGCGTTTCGCGCACCAAAACGCTGCTTTTGCACAGTTTTGACGCTATACGTGCGTTTCAAGCACCAAAACGCCGCCTTTGCAACGAAACGTGTATTTCGTGCACCAAAACGCCGCTTTTGCAACGAAACGTGCGTTTCGTGCACCAAAACGCTGCTTTTGCACAGTTTTGACGCTAAACGTGCGTTTCGTGCACCAAAACGCTGCTTTTGCACGGTTTTGATGCTAAACGTGCGTTTCGTGCACCAAAACGCCGCTTTTGCAACGAAACGTGTGATTCGTGCACCAAAACGTCGCTTTTGCAACGAATCGTGCGTTTCGTGCACCAAAACGCTGCTTTTGCACAGTTTTGACCCTAAACGTGCGTTTCGTGCACCAAAACGCCGCTTTTGCAACGAAACGTGCGTTTCGCGCACCAAAACGCTGCTTTTGCACAGTTTTGACGCTATACGTGCGTTTCAAGCACCAAAACGCCGCCTTTGCAACGAAACGTGTATTTCGTGCACCAAAACGCCGCTTTTGCAACGAAACGTGCGTTTCGTGCACCAAAACGCTGCTATTGTACAGTTTTGACGCTAAACGTGCCTTTCGTGGTCCATAACGCTGCTTTTGCACAGTTTTGACGCTAAACGTGCGTTTCGTGCACCAAAACGGCGGTATTGCAACGAAACGTGCGTTTCGTGCACCAAAACGCTGCTGTTGCACATTTTTGACGCTAAACGTGCGTCTCGTGCAACAAAACGCCGCTTTGCAACGAAACGTGCGTTCCGTGCACCAAAACGCTGCTTTTGCACAGTTTTGACGCTAAACGTGCGTTTCGTGCACCAAAACGCCGCTTTTGCAACGAAACGTGCGTTTCGCGCACCAAAACGCTGCTTTTGCACAGTTTTGACGCTATACGTGCGTTTCATGCACCAAAACGCCGCTTTTGCAACGAAACGTGTATTTCGTGCACCAAAACGCCGCTTTTGCAACGAAACGTGCGTTTCGTGCACCAAAACGCTGCTATTGCACATTTTTTACGCTAAACGTGCGTCTCGTGCAACAAAACGCCGCTTTGCAACGAAACGTGCGTTTCGTGCACCAAAACGCTGCTTTTGCACAGTTTTGACGCTATACGTGCGTTTCGTGCACCAAAACGCCGCTTTTGCAACGAAACTTGTATTTCGTGCACCAAAACGCCGCTTTTGCAACTAATCGTACGTTTCGTGCACCAAAACGCTGCTTTTGCACAGTTTTGACCCTAAACGTGCGTTTCGTGCACCAAAACGCCGCTTTTGCAACGAAACGTGCGTTTCGCGCACCAAAACGCTGCTTTTGCACAGTTTTGACGCTATACGTGCGTTTCAAGCACCAAAACGCCGCCTTTGCAACGAAACGTGTATTTCGTGCACCAAAACGCCGCTTTTGCAACGAAACGTGCGTTTCGTGCACCAAAACGCTGCTATTGTACAGTTTTGACGCTAAACGTGCCTTTCGTGGTCCATAACGCTGCTTTTGCACAGTTTTGACGCTAAACGTGCGTTTCGTGCACCAAAACGGCGGTATTGCAACGAAACGTGCGTTTCGTGCACCAAAACGCTGCTGTTGCACATTTTTGACGCTAAACGTGCGTCTCGTGCAACAAAACGCCGCTTTGCAACGAAACGTGCGTTCCGTGCACCAAAACGCTGCTTTTGCACAGTTTTGACGCTAAACGTGCGTTTCGTGCACCAAAACGCCGCTTTTGCAACGAAACGTGCGTTTCGCGCACCAAAACGCTGCTTTTGCACAGTTTTGACGCTATACGTGCGTTTCATGCACCAAAACGCCGCTTTTGCAACGAAACGTGTATTTCGTGCACCAAAACGCCGCTTTTGCAACGAAACGTGCGTTTCGTGCACCAAAACGCTGCTATTGCACATTTTTTACGCTAAACGTGCGTCTCGTGCAACAAAACGCCGCTTTGCAACGAAACGTGCGTTTCGTGCACCAAAACGCTGCTTTTGCACAGTTTTGACGCTATACGTGCGTTTCGTGCACCAAAACGCCGCTTTTGCAACGAAACTTGTATTTCGTGCACCAAAACGCCGCTTTTGCAACTAATCGTACGTTTCGTGCACCAAAACGCTGCTTTTGCATAGTTTTGACGCTAAACGTGCGTTTCGTGGTCCAAAACGCTGCTTTTGCACAGTTTTGGCGCTAAACGTGCGTTTCGTGCACCAAAACGCCGCTTTTGCAACGAAACGTGCGTTTCGTGCACCAAAACGCCGCTTTTGCAACGAAACGTGCGTTTCGTGGTCCAAAACGCTGCTTTTGCACAGTTTTGACGCTAAACGTGCGTTTCGTGCACCAAAACGCCGCTTTTGCAACGAAACGTCCGTTTCGCGCACCAAAACGCTGCTTTTGCACAGTTTTGACGCTATACGTGCGTTTCATGCACCAAAACGCCGCTTTTGCAACGAAACGTGTATTTCGTGCACCAAAACGCCGCTTTTGCAACGAAACGTGCGTTTCGTGCACCAAAACGCTGCTATTGCACAGTTTTGACGCTAAACGTGCCTTTCGTGGTCCATAACGCTGCTTTTGCACAGTTTTGACGCTAAACGTGCGTTTCGTGCACCAAAACGCTGCAGTTGCTCAGTTTTGACGCTAAACGTGCGTTTCGTGCACCAAAACGCCGCTTTTGCAACGAAACGTGCATTTCGTGCACCAAAACGCTGCTTTTGCACAGTTTTGACGCTAAACGTGCGTTTCGTGCACCAAAACGCCGCTTTTGCAACGAAACGTGCGTTTCGCGCACCAAAACGCTGCTTTTGCACAGTTTTGACGCTATACGTGCGTTTCATGCACCAAAACGCCGCCTTTGCAACGAAACGTGTATTTCATGCACCAAAACGCTGCAATTGCACAGTTTTGACGCTAAACGTGCCTTTCGAGGTCCATAACGCTGCTTTTGCACAGTTTTGACGCTAAACGTGCGTTTCGTGCACCAAAACGCCGGTTATGCAACGAAACGTGCGTTTCGTGCACCAAAACGCTGCTGTTGCACATTTTTGACGCTAAACGTGCGTCTCGTGCAACAAAACGCCGCTTTGCAACGAAACGTGCGTTTCGCGCACCAAAACGCTGCTTTTGCACAGTTTTGACGCTATACGTGCGTTTCGTGCACCAAAACGCCGGTATTCCAACGAAACGTGCGTTTCGTGCACCAAAACGCTGCTGTTGCACATTTTTGACGCTAAACGTGCGTTTCGTGCACCAAAACGCCGCTTTTGCAACGAAACGTGCGTTTCGCGCACCAAAACGCTGCTTTTGCACAGTTTTTACGCTATACGTGCGTTTCATGCACCAAAACGCCGCTTTTGCAACGAAACGTGTATTTCGTGCACCAAAACGCCGCTTTTGCAACGAAACGTGCGTTTCGTGCACCAAAACGCTGCTATTGCACAGTTTTGACGCTAAACGTGCCTTTCGTGGTCCATAACGCTGCTTTTGCACAGTTTTGACGCTATACGTGCGTTTCGTGCACCAAAACGCCGGTATTGCAACGAAACGTGCGTTTCGTGCACCAAAACGCTGCTGTTGCACATTTTTGACGCTAAACGTGCGTCTCGTGCAACAAAACGCCGCTTTGCAACGAAACGTGCGTTTCGCGCACCAAAACGCTGCTTTTGCACAGTTTTGACGCTATACGTGCGTTTCGTGCACCAAAACGCCGCTTTTGCAACGAAACGAGTATTTCGTGCACCAAAACGCCGCTTTTGCAACGAATCGTGCGTTTCGTGCAGCAAAACGCTGCTTTTGCACAGTTTTGACCCTAAACGTGCGTTTCGTGCACCAAAACGCCGCTTTTGCAACGAAACGTGCGTTTCGCGCACCAAAACGCTGCTTTTGCACAGTTTTGACGCTATTCGTGCGTTTCAAGCACCAAAACGCCGCCTTTGCAACGAAACGTGTATTTCGTGCACCAAAACGCCGCTTTTGCAACGAAACGTGCGTTTCGTGCACCAAAACGCTGCTTTTGCACAGTTTTGACGCTAAACGTGCGTTTCGTGCACCAAAACGCTGCTTTTGCACGGTTTTGATGCTAAACGTGCGTTTCGTGCACCAAAACGCCGCTTTTGCAACGAAACGTGTGTTTCGTGCACCAAAACGTCGCTTTTGCAACGAATCGTGCGTTTCGTGCACCAAAACGCCGCTTTTGCAACGAAACGTGCGTTTCGTGCACCAAAACGCTGCTATTGTACAGTTTTGACGCTAAACGTGCCTTTCGTGGTCCATAACGCTGCTTTTGCACAGTTTTGACGCCAAACGTGCGTTTCGTGCACCAAAACGGCGGTATTGCAACGAAACGTGCGTTTCGTGCACCAAAATTCTGCTGTTGCACATTTTTGACGCTAAACGTGCGTCTCGTGCAACAAAACGCCGCTTTGCAACGAAACGTGCGTTTCGCGCACCAAAACGCTGCTTTTGCACAGTTTTGACGCTATACGTGCGTTTCATGCACCAAAACGCCGCTTTTGCAACGAAACGTGTATTTCGTGCACCAAAACGCCGCTTTTGCAACGAAACGTGCGTTTCGTGCACCAAAACGCTGCTATTGCACAGTTTTGACGCTAAACGTGCGTTTCGTGGTCCAAAACGCTGCTTTTGCACAGTTTTGGCGCTAAACGTGCGTTTCGTGCACCAAAACGCCGCTTTTGCAACGAAACGTGCGTTTCGTGCACCAAAACGCCGCTTTTGCAACGAAACGTGCGTTTCGTGGTCCAAAACGCTGCTTTTGCACAGTTTTGACGCTAAACGTGCGTTTCGTGCACCAAAACGCCGCTTTTGCAACGAAACGTCCGTTTCGCGCACCAAAACGCTGCTTTTGCACAGTTTTGACGCTATACGTGCGTTTCATGCACCAAAACGCCGCTTTTGCAACGAAACGTGTATTTCGTGCACCAAAACGCCGCTTTTGCAACGAAACGTGCGTTTCGTGCACCAAAACGCTGCTATTGCACAGTTTTGACGCTAAACGTGCCTTTCGTGGTCCATAACGCTGCTTTTGCACAGTTTTGACGCTAAACGTGCGTTTCGTGCACCAAAACGCTGCAGTTGCTCAGTTTTGACGCTAAACGTGCGTTTCGTGCACCAAAACGCCGCTTTTGCAACGAAACGTGCATTTCGTGCACCAAAACGCTGCTTTTGCACAGTTTTGACGCTAAACGTGCGTTTCGTGCACCAAAACGCCGCTTTTGCAACGAAACGTGCGTTTCGCGCACCAAAACGCTGCTTTTGCACAGTTTTGACGCTATACGTGCGTTTCATGCACCAAAACGCCGCCTTTGCAACGAAACGTGTATTTCATGCACCAAAACGCTGCAATTGCACAGTTTTGACGCTAAACGTGCCTTTCGAGGTCCATAACGCTGCTTTTGCACAGTTTTGACGCTAAACGTGCGTTTCGTGCACCAAAACGCCGGTTATGCAACGAAACGTGCGTTTCGTGCACCAAAACGCTGCTGTTGCACATTTTTGACGCTAAACGTGCGTCTCGTGCAACAAAACGCCGCTTTGCAACGAAACGTGCGTTTCGCGCACCAAAACGCTGCTTTTGCACAGTTTTGACGCTATACGTGCGTTTCGTGCACCAAAACGCCGGTATTCCAACGAAACGTGCGTTTCGTGCACCAAAACGCTGCTGTTGCACATTTTTGACGCTAAACGTGCGTTTCGTGCACCAAAACGCCGCTTTTGCAACGAAACGTGCGTTTCGCGCACCAAAACGCTGCTTTTGCACAGTTTTTACGCTATACGTGCGTTTCATGCACCAAAACGCCGCTTTTGCAACGAAACGTGTATTTCGTGCACCAAAACGCCGCTTTTGCAACGAAACGTGCGTTTCGTGCACCAAAACGCTGCTATTGCACAGTTTTGACGCTAAACGTGCCTTTCGTGGTCCATAACGCTGCTTTTGCACAGTTTTGACGCTATACGTGCGTTTCGTGCACCAAAACGCCGGTATTGCAACGAAACGTGCGTTTCGTGCACCAAAACGCTGCTGTTGCACATTTTTGACGCTAAACGTGCGTCTCGTGCAACAAAACGCCGCTTTGCAACGAAACGTGCGTTTCGCGCACCAAAACGCTGCTTTTGCACAGTTTTGACGCTATACGTGCGTTTCGTGCACCAAAACGCCGCTTTTGCAACGAAACGAGTATTTCGTGCACCAAAACGCCGCTTTTGCAACGAATCGTGCGTTTCGTGCAGCAAAACGCTGCTTTTGCACAGTTTTGACCCTAAACGTGCGTTTCGTGCACCAAAACGCCGCTTTTGCAACGAAACGTGCGTTTCGCGCACCAAAACGCTGCTTTTGCACAGTTTTGACGCTATTCGTGCGTTTCAAGCACCAAAACGCCGCCTTTGCAACGAAACGTGTATTTCGTGCACCAAAACGCCGCTTTTGCAACGAAACGTGCGTTTCGTGCACCAAAACGCTGCTTTTGCACAGTTTTGACGCTAAACGTGCGTTTCGTGCACCAAAACGCTGCTTTTGCACGGTTTTGATGCTAAACGTGCGTTTCGTGCACCAAAACGCCGCTTTTGCAACGAAACGTGTGTTTCGTGCACCAAAACGTCGCTTTTGCAACGAATCGTGCGTTTCGTGCACCAAAACGCCGCTTTTGCAACGAAACGTGCGTTTCGTGCACCAAAACGCTGCTATTGTACAGTTTTGACGCTAAACGTGCCTTTCGTGGTCCATAACGCTGCTTTTGCACAGTTTTGACGCCAAACGTGCGTTTCGTGCACCAAAACGGCGGTATTGCAACGAAACGTGCGTTTCGTGCACCAAAATTCTGCTGTTGCACATTTTTGACGCTAAACGTGCGTCTCGTGCAACAAAACGCCGCTTTGCAACGAAACGTGCGTTTCGCGCACCAAAACGCTGCTTTTGCACAGTTTTGACGCTATACGTGCGTTTCATGCACCAAAACGCCGCTTTTGCAACGAAACGTGTATTTCGTGCACCAAAACGCCGCTTTTGCAACGAAACGTGCGTTTCGTGCACCAAAACGCTGCTATTGCACAGTTTTGACGCTAAACGTGCCTTTCGTGGTCCATAACGCTGCTTTTGCACAGTTTTGACGCTAAACGTGCGTTTCATGCACCAAAACGCCGCTTTTGCAACGAAACGTGTATTTCGTGCACCAAAACGCCGCTTTTGCAACGAAACGTGCGTTTCGTGCACCAAAACGCTGCTATTGCACAGTTTTGACGCTAAACGTGCCTTTCGTGGTCCATAACGCTGCTTTTGCACAGTTTTGACGCTATACGTGCGTTTCGTGCACCAAAACGCCGGTATTGCAACGAAACGTGCGTTTCGTGCACCAGAACGCTGCTGTTGCACATTTTTGACGCTAAACGTGCGTTTCGTGCACCAAAACGCCGCTTTGCAACGAAACGTGCGTTTCGCGCACCAAAACGCTGCTTTTGCACAGTTTTGACGCTATACGTGCGTATCGTGCACCAAAACGCCGCTTTTGCAACGAAACGTGTGTTTCGTGCACCAAAATGCCGCTTTTGCAACGAATCGTGCGTTTCGTGCACCAAAACGCTGCTTTTGCACAGTTTTGACGCTAAACGTGCGTTTCGTGCACCAAAACGCCGCTTTTGCAACGAAACGTGTGTTTCGCGCACCAAAACGCTGCTTTTGCACAGTTTTGACGCTATACGTGCGTTTCATGCACCAAAACGCCGCTTTTGCAACGAAACGTGTATTTCGTGCACCAAAACGCCGCTTTTGCAACGAAACGTGCGTTTCGTGCACCAAAACGCTGCTATTGCACAGTTTTGACGCTAAACGTGCCTTTCGTGGTCCATAACGCTGCTTTTGCACAGTTTTGACGCTAAACGTGCGTTTCATGCACCAAAACGCCGCTTTTGCAACGAAACGTGTATTTCGTGCACCAAAACGCCGCTTTTGCAACGAAACGTGCGTTTCGTGCACCAAAACGCTGCTATTGCACAGTTTTGACGCTAAACGTGCCTTTCGTGGTCCATAACGCTGCTTTTGCACAGTTTTGACGCTATACGTGCGTTTCATGCACCAAAACGCCGCTTTTGCAACGAAACGTGTATTTCGTGCACCAAAACGCCGCTTTTGCAACGAAACGTGCGTTTCGTGCACCAAAACGCTGCTATTGCACAGTTTTGACGCTAAACGTGCCTTTCGTGGTCCATAACGCTGCTTTTGCACAGTTTTGACGCTAAACGTGCGTTTCATGCACCAAAACGCCGCTTTTGCAACGAAACGTGTATTTCGTGCACCAAAACGCCGCTTTTGCAACGAAACGTGCGTTTCGTGCACCAAAACGCTGCTATTGCACAGTTTTGACGCTAAACGTGCCTTTCGTGGTCCATAACGCTGCTTTTGCACAGTTTTGACGCTATACGTGCGTTTCGTGCACCAAAACGCCGGTATTGCAACGAAACGTGCGTTTCGTGCACCAGAACGCTGCTGTTGCACATTTTTGACGCTAAACGTGCGTTTCGTGCACCAAAACGCCGCTTTGCAACGAAACGTGCGTTTCGCGCACCAAAACGCTGCTTTTGCACAGTTTTGACGCTATACGTGCGTATCGTGCACCAAAACGCCGCTTTTGCAACGAAACGTGTGTTTCGTGCACCAAAATGCCGCTTTTGCAACGAATCGTGCGTTTCGTGCACCAAAACGCTGCTTTTGCACAGTTTTGACGCTAAACGTGCGTTTCGTGCACCAAAACGCCGCTTTTGCAACGAAACGTGTGTTTCGCGCACCAAAACGCTGCTTTTGCACAGTTTTGACGCTATACGTGCGTTTCATGCACCAAAACGCCGCTTTTGCAACGAAACGTGTATTTCGTGCACCAAAACGCCGCTTTTGCAACGAAACGTGCGTTTCGTGCACCAAAACGCTGCTATTGCACAGTTTTGACGCTAAACGTGCCTTTCGTGGTCCATAACGCTGCTTTTGCACAGTTTTGACGCTAAACGTGCGTTTCATGCACCAAAACGCCGCTTTTGCAACGAAACGTGTATTTCGTGCACCAAAACGCCGCTTTTGCAACGAAACGTGCGTTTCGTGCACCAAAACGCTGCTATTGCACAGTTTTGACGCTAAACGTGCCTTTCGTGGTCCATAACGCTGCTTTTGCACAGTTTTGACGCTAAACGTGCGTTTCGTGCACCAAAACGGCGGTATTGCAACGAAACGTGCGTTTCGTGCACCAAAACGCTGCTGTTGCACATTTTTGACGCTAAACGTGCGTCTCGTGCAACAAAACGCCGCTTTGCAACGAAACGTGCGTTTCGCGCACCAAAACGCTGCTTTTGCACAGTTTTGACGCTATACGTGCGTTACGTGCACCAAAACGCCGCTTTTGCAACGAAACGTGTATTTCGTGCACCAAAACGCCGCTTTTGCAACGAATCGTGCGTTTCGTGCACCAAAACGCTGCTTTTGCATAGTTTTGACGCTAAGCGTGCGTTTCGTGGTCCAAAACGCTGCTTTTGCACAGTTTTGACGCTAAACGTGCGTTTCGTGCACCAAAACGCCGGTATTGCAACGAAACGTGCGTTTCGTGCACCAAAACGCTGCTGTTGCACATTTTTGACGCTAAACGTGCGTTTCGTGCACCAAAACGCCGCTTTTGCAACGAAACATGCGTTTCGTGCACCAAAACGCTGCTTTTGCACATGTTTGACGCTAAACGTGCGTTTCGTGCAGTAAAACGCTGCTTTTGCACAGTTATGACGCTAAACGTGCGTTTCGTTCACCAAAACGCCGCTTTTGCAACGAAACGTGCGTTTCGTGCACCAAAACGCAGCTTTTGCACAGTTTTGACGCTAAACGTGCGTTTCGTGCACCAAAACGCCGCTTTTGCAACGAATCGTGCGTTTCGTGCACCAAAACGCTGCTTTTGCAACGAAACGTGCGTTTCGTGCACCAAAACGCTACTGTTGCACATTTTTGACGCTAAACGTGCGTCTCGTGCAACAAAACGCCGCTTTGCAACGAAACGTGCGTTTCGCGCACCAAAACGCTGCTTTTGCACAGTTTTGACGCTATACGTGCGTTTCGTGCACCAAAACGCCGCTTTTGCAACGAAACGTGTATTTCGTGCACCAAAACGCCGCTTTTGCAACGAATCGTGCGTTTCGTGCAGCAAAACGCTGCTTTTGCACAGTTTTGACCCTAAACGTGCGTTTCGTGCACCAAAACGCCGCTTTTGCAACGAAACGTGCGTTTCGCGCACCAAAACGCTGCTTTTGCACAGTTTTGACGCTATACGTGCGTTTCATGCACCAAAACGCCGCCTTTGCAACGAAACGTGTATTTCGTGCACCAAAACGCCGCTTTTGCAACGAAACGTGCGTTTCGTGCACCAAAACGCTGCTTTTGCACAGTTTTGACGCTAAACGTGCGTTTCGTGCACCAAAACGCTGCTTTAACACGGTTTTGATGCTAAACGTGCGTTTCGTGCACCAAAACGCCGCTTTTGCAACGAAACGTGTGTTTCGTGCACCAAAACGTCGCTTTTGCAACGAATCGTGCGTTTCGTGCACCAAAACGCTGCTTTTGCACAGTTTTGACCCTAAACGTGCGTTTCGTGCACCAAAACGCCGCTTTTGCAACGAAACGTGCGTTTCGCGCACCAAAACGCTGCTTTTGCACAGTTTTGACGCTATACGTGCGTTTCATGCACCAAAACGCCGCCTTTGCAACGAAACGTGTATTTCGTGCACCAAAACGCCGCTTTTGCAACGAAACGTGCGTTTCGTGCACCAAAACGCTGCTATTGTACAGTTTTGACGCTAAACGTGCCTTTCGTGGTCCATAACGCTGCTTTTGCACAGTTTTGACGCTAAACGTGCGTTTCGTGCACCAAAACGGCGGTATTGCAACGAAACGTGCGTTTCGTGCACCAAAACGCTGCTGTTGCACATTTTTGACGCTAAACGTGCGTCTCGTGCAACAAAACGCCGCTTTGCAACGAAACGTGCGTTTCGCGCACCAAAACGCTGCTTTTGCACAGTTTTGACGCTATACGTGCGTTTCGTGCACCAAAACGCCGCTTTTGCAACGAAACGTGTATTTCGTGCACCAAAACGCCGCTTTTGCAACGAATCGTGCGTTTCGTGCAGCAAAACGCTGCTTTTGCACAGTTTTGACCCTAAACGTGCGTTTCGTGCACCAAAACGCCGCTTTTGCAACGAAACGTGCGTTTCGCGCACCAAAACGCTGCTTTTGCACAGTTTTGACGCTATACGTGCGTTTCGTGCACCAAAACGCCGCTTTTGCAACGAAACGTGTATTTCGTGCACCAAAACGCCGCTTTTGCAACGAAACGTGCGTTTCGTGCACCAAAACGCTGCTTTTGCACAGTTTTGACGCTAAACGTGCGTTTCGTGCACCAAAACGCTGCTTTTGCACGGTTTTGATGCTAAACGTGCGTTTCGTGCACCAAAACGCCGCTTTTGCAACGAAACGTGTGTTTCGTGCACCAAAACGTCGCTTTTGCAACGAATCGTGCGTTTCGTGCACCAAAACGCTGCTTTTGCACAGTTTTGACCCTAAACGTGCGTTTCGTGCACCAAAACGCCGCTTTTGCAACGAAACGTGCGTTTCGCGCACCAAAACGCTGCTTTTGCACAGTTTTGACGCTATACGTGCGTTTCATGCACCAAAACGCCGCTTTTGCAACGAAACGTGTATTTCGTGCAACAAACCGCCGCTTTTGCAACGAAACGTACGTTTCGTGCACGAAAACGCTGCTATTGCACAGTTTTGACGCTAAACGTGCGTTTCGTGCACCAAAACGCCGCTTTTGCAACGAATCGTGCGTTTCGTGCACCAAAACGCTGCTTTTGCACACTTTTGACGCTAAACGTGCGTCTCGTGCACCAAAACGCCGCTTTTGCAACGAAACGTGCGTTTCGCGCACCAAAACGCTGCTTTTGCGCAGTTTTGACGCTAAACGTGCCTTTCGTGGTCCATAACGCTGCTTTTGCACAGTTTTGACGCTAAACGTGCGTTTCGTGCACCAAAACGCCGGTATTGCAACGAAACGTGCGTTTCGTGCACCAAAACGCTGCTGTTGCACATTTTTGACGCTAAACGTGCGTCTCGTGCAACAAAACGCCGCTTTGCAACGAAACGTGCGTTTCGCGCACCAAAACGCTGCTTTTGCACAGTTTTGACGCTATACGTGCGTATCGTGCACCAAAACGCCGCTTTTGCAACGAAACGTGTGTTTCGTGCACCAAAACGCCGCTTTTGCCACGAATCGTGCGTTTCGTGCACCAAAACGCTGCTTTTGCAGAGTTTTGACGCTAAACGTGCGTTTCGTGCACCAAAACGCCGCTTTGCAACGAAACGTGCGTTTCGCGCACCAAAACGCAGCTTTTGCACAGTTTTGACGCTATACGTGCGTATCGTGCACCAAAACGCCGCTTTTGCAACGAAACGTGTGTTTCGTGCACCAAAACGCCGCTTTTGCAACGAATCGTGCGTTTCGTGCACCAAAACGCTGCTTTTGCAGAGTTTTGACGCTAAACGTGCGTTTCGTGCACCAAAACGCCGCTTTTGCAACGAAACGTGCGTTTCGCGCACCAAAACGCTGCTTTTGCACAGTTTTGACGCTATACGTGCGTTTCATGCACCAAAACGCCGCTTTTGCAACGAAACGTGTATTTCGTGCACCAAAACGCCGCTTTTGCAACGAAACGTGCGTTTCGTGCACCAAAACGCTGCTATTGCACAGTTTTGACGTTAAACGTGCCTTTCGTGGTCCATAACGCTGCTTTTGCACAGTTTTGACGCTAAACGTGCGTTTCATGCACCAAAACGCCGCTTTTGCAACGAAACGTGTATTTCGTGCACCAAAACGCCGCTTTTGCAACGAAACGTGCGTTTCGTGCACCAAAACGCTGCTATTGCACAGTTTTGACGCTAAACGTGCCTTTCGTGGTCCATAACGCTGCTTTTGCACAGTTTTGACGCTAAACGTGCGTTTCGTGCACCAAAACGGCGGTATTGCAACGAAACGTGCGTTTCGTGCACCAAAACGCTACTGTTGCACATTTTTGACACTAAACGTGCGTCTCGTGCAACAAAACGCCGCTTTGCAACGAAACGTGCGTTTCGCGCACCAAAACGCTGCTTTTGCACAGTTTTGACGCTATACGTGCGTTTCGTGCACCAAAACGCCGCTTTTGCAACGAAACGTGTGTTTCGTGCACCAAAACGCCGCTTTTGCAACGAATCGTGCGTTTCGTGCACCAAAACGCTGCTTTTGCACAGTTTTGACGCTAAACGTGCGTTTCGTGCACCAAAACGCCGCTTTTGCAACGAAACGTGCGTTTCGTGCACCAAAACGCTGCTATTGCACAGTTTTGACGCTAAACGTGCCTTTCGTGGTCCATAACGCTGCTTTTGCACAGTTTTGACGCTAAACGTGCGTTTCGTGCACCAAAACGGCGGTATTGCAACGAAACGTGCGTTTCGTGCACCAAAACGCTACTGTTGCACATTTTTGACGCTAAACGTGCGTCTCGTGCAACAAAACGCCGCTTTGCAACGAAACGTGCGTTTCGCGCACCAAAACGCTGCTTTTGCACAGTTTTGACGCTATACGTGCGTTTGGTGCACCAAAACGCCGCTTTTGTAACGAAACGTGTATTTCGTGCACCAAAACGCCGCTTTTGCAACGAATCGTGCGTTTCGTGCAGCAAAACGCTGCTTTTGCACAGTTTTGACCCTAAACGTGCGTTTCGTGCACCAAAACGCCGCTTTTGGAACGAAACGTGCGTTTCGCGCACCAAAACGCTGCTTTTGCACAGTTTTGACGCTATACGTGCGTTTCATGCACCAAAACGCCGCCTTTGCAACGAAACGTGTATTTCGTGCACCAAAACGCCGCTTTTGCAACGAAACGTGCGTTTCGTGCACCAAAACGCTGCTTTTGCACAGTTTTGACGCTAAACGTGCGTTTCGTGCACCAAAACGCTGCTTTTGCACGGTTTTGATGCTAAACGTGCGTTTCGTGCACCAAAACGCCGCTTTTGCAACGAAACGTGTGTTTCGTGCACCAAAACGTCGCTTTTGCAACGAATCGTGCGTTTCGTGCACCAAAACGCTGCTTTTGCACAGTTTTGACCCTAAACGTGCGTTTCGTGCACCAAAACGCCGCTTTTGCATCGAAACGTGCGTTTCGCGCACCAAAACGCTGCTTTTGCACAGTTTTGACGCTATACGTGCGTTTCATGCACCAAAACGCCGCTTTTGCAACGAAACGTGTATTTCGTGCACCAAAACGCCGCTTTTGCAACGAAACGTGCGTTTCGTGCACCAAAACGCTGCTATTGCACAGTTTTGACGCTAAACGTGCCTTTCGTGGTCCATAACGCTGCTTTTGCACAGTTTTGACGCTAAACGTGCGTTTCGTGCACCAAAACGCCGGTATTGCAACGAAACGTGCGTTTCGTGCACCAAAACGCTGCTGTTGCACATTTTTGACGCTAAACGTGCGTCTCGTGCAACAAAACGCCGCTTTGCAACGAAACGTGCGTTTCGCGCACCAAAACGCTGCTTTTGCACAGTTTTGACCCTATACGTGCGTTTCGTGCACCAAAACGCCGCTTTTGCAACGAAACGTGTATTTCGTGCACCAAAACGCCGCTTTTGCAACGAATCGTGCGTTTCGTGCACCAAAACGCTGCTTTTGCATAGTTTTGACGCTAAGCGTGCGTTTCGTGGTCCAAAACGCTGCTTTTGCACAGTTTTGACGCTAAACGTGCGTTTCGTGCACCAAAACGCCGGTATTGCAACGAAACGTGCGTTTCGTGCACCAAAACGCTGCTGTTGCACATTTTTGACGCTAAACGTGCGTTTCGTGCACCAAAACGCCGCTTTTGCAACGAATCGTGCGTTTCGTGCACCAAAACGCTGCTTTTGCACAGTTTTGACGCTAAACGTGCGTCTCGTGCACCAAAACGCCGCTTTTGCAACGAAACGTGCGTTTCGCGCACCAAAACGCTGCTTTTGCACAATTTTGACGCTATACGTGCGTTCCATGCACCAAAACGCCGCTTTTGCAACGAAACGTGTATTTCGTGCACCAAAACGCCGCTTTTGCAACGAAACGTGCGTTTCGTGCACCAAAACGCTGCTATTGCACAGTTTTGACGCTAAACGCGCCTTTCGTGGTCCATAACGCTGCTTTTGCACAGTTTTGACGCTAAACGTGCGTTTCGTGCACCAAAACGTCGGTATTGCAACGAAACGTGCGTTTCGTGCACCAAAACGCAGCTGTTGCACATTTTTGACGCTAAACGTGCGTCTCGTGCAACAAAACGCCGCTTTGCAACGAAACGTGCGTTTCGCGCACCAAAACGCTGCTTTTGCACAGTTTTGACGCTATACGTGCGTTTCGTGCACCAAAACGCCGGTATTGCAACGAAACGTGCGTTTCGTGCACCAAAACGCTGCTTTTGCAACGAATCGTGCGTTTCGTGCACCAAAACGCTGCTTTTGCACAGTTTTGACGCTAAACGTGCGTTTCGTGCACCAAAACGCCGCTTTTGCAACGAAACGTGCGTTTCGCGCACCAAAACGCTGCTTTTGCACAGTTTTGACGCTATACGTGCGTTTCATGCACCAAAACGCCGCTTTTGCAACGAAACGTGTATTTCGTGCACCAAAACGCCGCTTTTGCAACGAAACGTGTATTTCGTGCACCAAAACGCCGCTTTTGCTACGAAACGTGCGTTTCGTGCACCAAAACGCTGCTATTGCACAGTTTTGACGCTAAACGTGCCTTTCGTGGTCCATAACGCTGCTTTTGCACAGTTTTGACGCTAAACGTGCGTTTCATGCACCAAAACGCCGCTTTTGCAACGAAACGTGTATTTCGTGCACCAAAACGCCGCTTTTGCAACGAAACGTGCGTTTCGTGCACCAAAACGCTGCTATTGCACAGTTTTGACGCTATACGTGCGTTTCATGCACCAAAACGCCGCCTTTGCAACGAAACGTGCGTTTCGCGCACCAAAACGCTGCTTTTGCACAGTTTTGACGCTATACGTGCGTTTCGTGCACCAAAACGCCGCTTTTGCAACGAATCGTGTATTTCGTGCACCAAAACGCCGCTTTTGCAACGAATCGTGCGTTTCGTGCACCAAAACGCTGCTTTTGCATAGTTTGGACGCTAAGCGTGCGTTTCGTGGTCCAAAACGCTGCTTTTGCACAGTTTTGACGCTAAACGTGCGTTTCGTGCACCAAAACGCCGGTATTGCAACGAAACGTGCGTTTCGTGCACCAAAACGCTGCTGTTGCACATTTTTGACGCTAAACGTGCGTTTCGTGCACCAAAACGCCGCTTTTGCAACGAAACATGCGTTTCGTGCACCAAAACGCTGCTTTTGCACATGTTTGACGCTAAACGTGCGTTTCGTGCACCAAAACGCTGCTGTTGCACATTTTTGACGCTAAACGTGCGTCTCGTGCAACAAAACGCCGCTTTGCAACGAAACGTGCGTTTCGTGCACCAAAACGCTGCTGTTGCACATTTTTGACGCTAAACGTGCGTCTCGTGCAACAAAACGCCGCTTTGCAACGAAACGTGCGTTTCGTGCACCAAAACGCTGCTGTTGCACATTTTTGACGCTAAACGTGCGTCTCGTGCACCAAAACGCCGCTTTGCAACGAAACGTGCGTTTCGCGCACCAAAACGCTGCTTTTGCACAGTTTTGACGCTATACGTGCGTTTCGTGCACCAAAACGCCGCTTTTGCAACGAAACGTGTATTTCGTGCACCAAAACGCCGCTTTTGCAACGAATCGTGCGTTTCGTGCACCAAAACGCTGCTTTTGCATAGTTTTGAGGCTAAACGTGCGTTTCGTGGTCCAAAACGCTGCTTTTGCGCAGTTTTGACGGTAAACGTGCGTTTCGTGCACCAAAGCGCCGGTATTGCAACGAAACGTGCGTTTCGTGCACCAAAACGCTGCTGTTGCACATTTTTGACGCTAAACGTGCGTTTCGTGCACCAAAACGCCGCTTTTGCAACGAAACGTGCGTTTCGTGCACCAAAACGCTGCTTTTGCACGGTTTTGACGCTAAACGTGTATTTCGTGCAACAAAACGCCGCTTTTGCTCAGTTTTGGCACAAAACGAGCCTTTCGTGCATAGAAACGCCGCTTTTGCTCAGTTTTGGCACAAAACGTGCGTTTGGTGCACGGAATCGCCGCTTTAGCTCAGTTTTGAATTCAAACGTGCGTTTCACTCACCCAATTGCTCCTTCTGGCACCAAACGTGCGTTTCGTGAACAGAATCGTCGCTTTTGTTCAGCATTGGCACAAAACGAGCGTTTCGTGCACAGAATCGCAGCTTTTGCTCAGTTTTGGCACAAAAGGTGCGTTTCGTGTACAGAATCGCCGTTTTTTCTCAGGTTTGCAACAAAACGTGCGTTTCGTGCACAGAATCGCAGCTTTTGCTCAGTTTTGGCACAAAAGGTGCGTTTCGTGCACAGAATCGCAGCTTTTGCTCAGTTTTGGCACAAAAGGTGCGTTTCGTGCACAGAATCGCCGTTTTTTCTCAGGTTTGCAACAAAACGTGCGTTTCGTGCACACAATCGCCGCTTTTGCTCTGTTTTGGCACAAAACGTGTATTTCACGCACCGAATTGCTCCTTCTTGCACAAAACGTGCGTTTAGTGAACAGAATCGCCGCTTTTGTTCAGTTTTGGCACAAAACGCGCGTTTCACGCACCGAATTGCTCCTTCTTTCACAAAACGTGCGTTTCGTGAACAGCACCACCGCTTTTGCTCAGCTTTGACACAAAACGTTCGTTTCGTGCAGAGATTCGCCGCTTTTGCTCAGTTTTGGCAAAAAACAAGCGTTTCGTGCACAGAATCGCCGCTTTTGCTCAGCTTTGGATCAAAACGTGCGTTTCACGCACCCAATTGCTCCTTCTGGCACAAAACGTGCGTTTCGTGCACAGAATCGCCGGTTTTGCTCAGTTTTGGCACAAAACCCGCGTTTCGTGCACAGAATTGCCGCTATTGCTCAGTTTTGGCATAAAAAACCTGCGTTTCGTGCACCGAATTGCTCCTTTTTTCTCAAAACGTGCGTTTCGTGCACAGAATCGCCACTTTTGCTCAGTTTTGGCACAAAACGTGCGTTTCACCCACAATATTGCTTATTCTGGCACGAAACGTGCGTTTCGTGCACAGAATCGCCGCTTTTGCTCAGTTTTGTCTCAAAACGTGCGTTTCGTGCACAGAATCGCCGCTTTTGCTCAGTTTTGGAACAAAACCTGCGTTTCGTGCACAGAATCGCCGCTTTTGCTCAGTTCTTGCATAAAACGTTCGTTTCGTGCACATAATCGCCGCTTATGCTCAGTTTTGGCACAAAACGTGCGTTTCGTGCACAGAATCGCCGCTTCTGCTCAGTTTTGCCGCAAAACGTGCGTTTCGTGCACAGAATCGCCGCGTTTGCTCAGTTTTGGTACAAAACGTGAGTTTCGTGCACAGAATCGCCGCTTCTGCTCCGTTTTGCCGCAAAACGTGCGTTTCGTGCACAGAATCGCCACTTTCGCTCAGTTTTGGCACAAAACGTGCGTTTCACGCACCCAATTGCTCCTTCTGGAACAAAACGTGCGTTTCGTGCACAGAATCGCCGCTTTTGCTCAGTTTTGGCTCTAAACGGGCGTTTCGTGCACAGAAACGCCGCTTTTGCTAAGTTTTGGATCAAAACCTGCGTTTCGTGCACGGAATCGCCGCTTTTGCTCAGTTTTGGCTCTAAACGTTCTTTTCGTGGATAGAATCGCCGCTTTTGCTCAGTTTTGGCACAAAACGTGGGTTTCGTGCACAGAATCGCCGCTTTTGCTCAGATTTGCGTCAAAACGTGCGTTTCGTGCACAGAATCGCCGCCTTTGCGCAGTTTTGGCTCAAAACGAGCGTTTCGTGAACAGGGTAGCCGGATTTGCTCAGTTTTGGCACAAAACGAGCGTTTCACGCATCCAATTGCTCCTTCTGGCACAAAACCTGCGTTTCGTACACAGAATCGCCGCTTTTGCTCAGTTCTCGCACAAAACGTGCGTTTCGTGAACAGAATGGCCGCTTTTGCTTAGTTTTGGCAAAAAACGTGCGTTTCGTGCACCGAATTGCTCCTTTTGGCACAAAACGTGCGTTTCGAGCACAGAATTGGCGCTTTTGCTCGGTTTTGGCAAAAAACGAGCGTTTCGTGCACCGAATTTCTCCTTCTGGCACAAAACGTGCGTTTAGTGAGCAGAATCGCCACTTTTGCTCAGTTTTGGCACAAAACGTGCGTTTCGTGCACAGAATCGCCGCCTTTGCTCAGTTCTTGCACAAAACGTGCGTTTCGTGCACAGAATCGCCGCTTTTGCTCAGTTGTGGTACAAAACGCGCGTTTTACGCAACCCAATTGCTCCTTCTGGCACAAAACGTGCGTTTCGTGAAGAGAACCGCCACTTTTGCTCAGTTTTGGCACAAAACGTGCGTTTCGTGAACAGAATCGCCGCTTTTGCTCAGTTCTGGCAAAAAACGTGCGTTTCGTGCTCAGAATCGCCGCTTTTGCTCAGTTTTGGCTCAAAATGTGCGTTCCGTGCACAGAGTCGCCGCTTTTGCTCAGTTTTGGCACGAAACGTGCGTTTCACCCACCCAATTGCTCCTTCTGGCACAAAACGTGCGTTTCGAGCACAGAATCGCCGCTTTTGCTCAGTTTTGTCTCAAAACGTGCGTTTCGTGCACAGAATCGCTGCTTTTGATCAGTTCTCGCACAAAACGTGCGTATGGTGCTCAGAATCGCCGCTTTTGCTCAGATTTGTGTCAAAACGTGCGTTCCGTGCACAGTATCGC
Organism: Stelis phaeoptera; assembly: GCA_943735885.1. NCBI lineage: Eukaryota > Metazoa > Arthropoda > Insecta > Hymenoptera > Megachilidae > Stelis > Stelis phaeoptera. The sequence continues at coordinate 197,153 of CALSEM010000051.1, read as the reverse complement.
CGCCTTTGCGCAGTTTTGGCTCAAAACGAGCGTTTCGTGAACAGGGTAGCTGGATTTGCTCAGTTTTGGCTCAAAACGAGCGTTTCACGCATCCAATTGCTCCTTCTGGCACAAAACCAGTGTTTCCTACACAGAATCGCCGCTTTTGCTCAGTTCTCGCACAAAACGTGCGTTTCGTGAACAGAATGGCCGCTTTTGCTCAGTTTTGCTACAAAACGTGCGTTTTACGCACCCAATTACTAATTCTGGCACAAAACGTGCGTTTCGTGAACAGAATCGCCACTTTTGCTCAGTTTTGGCACAAAACGTGCGTTTCGTGAACAGAATCGCCGCTTTTGCTCAGTTTTGGCACAAACCGTGCGTTTCGTGCACAGAATAGCCGCTATTGCTTAGTTTTGGCAAAAAACGTGCGTTTCGTGCACCGAATTGCTCCTTTTGGCACAAAACGTGCGTTTCGAGCACAGAATTGGCGCTTTTGCTCGGTTTTGGCAAAAAACCAGCGTTTCGTGCACCGAATTTCTCCTTCTGGCACAAAACGTGCGTTTAGTGAGCAGAATCGCCACTTCTGCTCAGTTTTGGCACAAAACGTGCGTTTCGTGCACAGAATCGCCGCCTTTGCTCAGTTCTTGCACAAAACGTGCGTTTCGTGCACAGAATCGCCGCTTTTGCTCAGTTGTGGTACAAAACGCGCGTTTTACGCAACCCAATTGCTCCTTCTGGCACAAAACGTGCGTTTCGTTCACAGACTCGCAGCTTTTGCTCAGTTTTGGCACAAAACGTGTGTTTCGTGCACCGAATCTCCGCTATTGCTCAGTTTTGGTAAGAAAGGTGCGTTTCGTGCACCAAACTGCTCCTTTTGGCTCAAAACGTGCGCTTCGTGCACAGAATCGTTACTTTTGCTCAGTTTTGGCACAAAACGTGCCTTTCACCCACCCAATTGCTCCTTCTGGCACAAAACGTGCGTTTCGAGCACAGAATCGCCGCTTTTGCTCAGTTTTGTCTCAAAACGTGCGTTTCGTGCACAGAATCGCTGCTTTTGATCAGTTCTCGCACAAAACGTGCGTATGGTGCTCAGAATCGCCGCTTTTGCTCAGATTTGTGTCAAAACGTGCGTTCCGTGCACAGTATCGCCGCCTTTGCGCAGTTTTGGCTCAAAACGAGCGTTTCGTGAACAGGGTAGCTGGATTTGCTCAGTTTTGGCTCAAAACGAGCGTTTCACGCATCCAATTGCTCCTTCTGGCACAAAACCAGTGTTTCCTACACAGAATCGCCGCTTTTGCTCAGTTCTCGCACAAAACGTGCGTTTCGTGAACAGAATGGCCGCTTTTGCTCAGTTTTGCTACAAAACGTGCGTTTTACGCACCCAATTGCTAATTCTGGCACAAAACGTGCGTTTCGTGAACAGAATCGCCACTTTTGCTCAGTTTTGGCACAAAACGTGCGTTTCGTCCACAGAATCGCCGCTTTTGCTCAGCTTTGGCTCAAAATGTGCGTTCCGTGCACAGAGTCGCCGCTTTTGCTCAGTTTTGGCACAAACCGTGCGTTTCGTGCACAGAATAGCCGCTATTGCTTAGTTTTGGCAAAAAACGTGCGTTTCGTGCACCGAATTGCTCCTTTTGGCACAAAACGTGCGTTTCGAGCACAGAATTGGCGCTTTTGCTCGGTTTTGGCAAAAAACCAGCGTTTCGTGCACCGAATTTCTCCTTCTGGCACAAAACGTGCGTTTAGTGAGCAGAATCGCCACTTCTGCTCAGTTTTGGCACAAAACGTGCGTTTCGTGCACAGAATCGCCGCCTTTGCTCAGTTCTTGCACAAAACGTGCGTTTCGTGCACAGAATCGCCGCTTTTGCTCAGGTGTGGTACAAAACGCGCGTTTTACGCAACCCAATTGCTCCTTCTGGCACAAAACGTGCGTTTCGTGCTCAGAATCGCCGCTTTTGCTCAGTTATGGTACAAAACGTGCGTTTCACGCACCCAATTGCTCCTTCTGGCACAAAACGTGCGTTTCGTTCACAGACTCGCAGCTTTTGCTCAGTTTTGGCACAAAACGTGTGTTTCGTGCACCGAATCTCCGCTATTGCTCAGTTTTGGTAAGAAAGGTGCGTTTCGTGCACCAAACTGCTCCTTTTGGCTCAAAACGTGCGCTTCGTGCACAGAATCGTTACTTTTGCTCAGTTTTGGCACAAAACGTGCGTTTCACGCACCCAATTGCTCCTTCTGGCACAAAACTTGCGTTTCGTTCACAGACTCGCCGTTTTTGCTCAGTTTTGGCACAAAACGTGCGTTTCGTGCACAGAATCGCCGCTTTTGCTCAGTTTTGGCACGAAACGTGCGTTTCACCCACCCAATTGCTCCTTCTGGCACAAAACGTGCGTTTCGTGCTCAGAATCGCCGCTTTTGCTCAGTTTTGGCTCAAAATGTGCGTTCCGTGCACAGAGTCGCCGCTTTTGCTCAGTTTTGGCACGAAACGTGCGTTTCACCCACCCAATTGCTCCTTCTGGCACAAAACGTGCGTTTCGAGCACAGAATCGCCGCTTTTGCTCAGTTTTGTCTCAAAACGTGCGTTTCGTGCACAGAATCGCTGCTTTTGATCAGTTCTCGCACAAAACGTGCGTATGGTGCTCAGAATCGCCGCTTTTGCTCAGATTTGTGTCAAAACGTGCGTTCCGTGCACAGTATCGCCGCCTTTGCGCAGTTTTGGCTCAAAACGAGCGTTTCGTGAACAGGGTAGCTGGATTTGCTCAGTTTTGGCTCAAAACGAGCGTTTCACGCATCCAATTGCTCCTTCTGGCACAAAACCAGTGTTTCCTACACAGAATCGCCGCTTTTGCTCAGTTCTCGCACAAAACGTGCGTTTCGTGAACAGAATGGCCGCTTTTGCTCAGTTTTGGCACAAAACGTGCGTTTCGTGAACAGAATCGCCGCTTTTGCTCAGTTTTGGCACAAACCGTGCGTTTCGTGCACAGAATAGCCGCTATTGCTTAGTTTTGGCAAAAAACGTGCGTTTCGTGCACCGAATTGCTCCTTTTGGCACAAAACGTGCGTTTCGAGCACAGAATTGGCGCTTTTGCTCGGTTTTGGCAAAAAACCAGCGTTTCGTGCACCGAATTTCTCCTTCTGGCACAAAACGTGCGTTTAGTGAGCAGAATCGCCACTTCTGCTCAGTTTTGGCACAAAACGTGCGTTTCGTGCACAGAATCGCCGCCTTTGCTCAGTTCTTGCACAAAACGTGCGTTTCGTGCACAGAATCGCCGCTTTTGCTCAGTTGTGGTACAAAACGCGCGTTTTACGCAACCCAATTGCTCCTTCTGGCACAAAACGTGCGTTTCGTGCTCAGAATCGCCGCTTTTGCTCAGTTATGGTACAAAACGTGCGTTTCACGCACCCAATTGCTCCTTCTGGCACAAAACGTGCGTTTCGTTCACAGACTCGCAGATTTTGCTCAGTTTTGGCACAAAACGTGTGTTTCGTGCACCGAATCTCCGCTATTGCTCAGTTTTGGTAAGAAAGGTGCGTTTCGTGCACCAAACTGCTCCTTTTGGCTCAAAACGTGCGCTTCGTGCACAGAATCGTTACTTTTGCTCAGTTTTGGCACAAAACGTGCCTTTCACGCACCCAATTGCTCCTTCTGGCACAAAACTTGCGTTTCGTTCACAGACTCGCCGTTTTTGCTCAGTTTTGGCACAAAACGTGCGTTTCGTGCACAGAATCGCCGCTTTTGCTCATTTTTGGCTCAAAATGTGCGTTCCGTGCACAGAGTCGCCGCTTTTGCTCAGTTTTGGCACGAAACGTGCGTTTCACCCACCCAATTGCTAATTCTGGCACAAAACGTGCGTTTCGTGAACAGAATCGCCACTTTTGCTCAGCTTTGGCTCAAAATGTGCGTTCCGTGCACAGAGTCGCCGCTTTTGCTCAGTTTTGGCACAAACCGTGCGTTTCGTGCACAGAATAGCCGCTATTGCTTAGTTTTGGCAAAAAACGTGCGTTTCGTGCACCGAATTGCTCCTTTTGGCACAAAACGTGCGTTTCGAGCACAGAATTGGCGCTTTTGCTCGGTTTTGGCAAAAAACCAGCGTTTCGTGCACCGAATTTCTCCTTCTGGCACAAAACGTGCGTTTAGTGAGCAGAATCGCCACTTCTGCTCAGTTTTGGCACAAAACGTGCGTTTCGTGCACAGAATCGCCGCCTTTGCTCAGTTCTTGCACAAAACGTGCGTTTCGTGCACAGAATCGCCGCTTTTGCTCAGTTGTGGTACAAAACGCGCGTTTTACGCAACCCAATTGCTCCTTCTGGCACAAAACGTGCGTTTCGTGCTCAGAATCGCCGTTTTTGCTCCGTTTTGGCACAAAACGTGCGTTTCACACACCGAATTGCTCCTTTTGGCACAAAACAAGCGTTTCGTGCACAGATTCGCCGCTTTTGCTCAGTTTTTGCACAAAACGTGCGATTCGTGCACAGAATCGCCGCTTTTGCTCACTATTGGCACAAAACGTGCGTTTCGTACTCAGAATCGCCGCTTTTGCTCCGTTTTGGCACAAAACGTGCGTTTCACACACCGAATTGCTCCTTTTGGCACAAAACAAGCGTTTCGTGCACAGATTCGCCGCTTTTGCTCAGTTTTGGCACAAATCCCGCATTTCGTGCACAGAATCGCCGCTTTTCCTCCGTTTTGGCACAAAACCCGCGTTACGTGAACCTAATCGCCGCTTTTGCTCAGTCTTGGCACAATACCCGCGTTTCGTGCACAGAATCGCCGCTTTTGCTCAGTTTTGTCTCAAAACGTGCGTTTCGTGCACAGAATCGCTGCTTTTGATCAGTTCTCGCACAAAACGTGCGTATGGTGCTCAGAATCGCCGCTTTTGCTCAGATTTGTGTCAAAACGTGCGTTCCGTGCACAGTATCGCCGCCTTTGCGCAGTTTTGGCTCAAAACGAGCGTTTCGTGAACAGGGTAGCTGGATTTGCTCAGTTTTGGCTCAAAACGAGCGTTTCACGCATCCAATTGCTCCTTCTGGCACAAAACCAGTGTTTCCTACACAGAATCGCCGCTTTTGCTCAGTTCTCGCACAAAACGTGCGTTTCGTGAACAGAATGGCCGCTTTTGCTCAGTTTTGCTACAAAACGTGCGTTTTACGCACCCAATTGCTAATTCTGGCACAAAACGTGCGTTTCGTGAACAGAATCGCCACTTTTGCTCAGTTTTGGCACAAAACGTGCGTTTCGTCCACAGAATCGCCGCTTTTGCTCAGCTTTGGCTCAAAATGTGCGTTCCGTGCACAGAGTCGCCGCTTTTGCTCAGTTTTGGCACAAACCGTGCGTTTCGTGCACAGAATAGCCGCTATTGCTTAGTTTTGGCAAAAAACGTGCGTTTCGTGCACCGAATTGCTCCTTTTGGCACAAAACGTGCGTTTCGAGCACAGAATTGGCGCTTTTGCTCGGTTTTGGCAAAAAACCAGCGTTTCGTGCACCGAATTTCTCCTTCTGGCACAAAACGTGCGTTTAGTGAGCAGAATCGCCACTTCTGCTCAGTTTTGGCACAAAACGTGCGTTTCGTGCACAGAATCGCCGCCTTTGCTCAGTTCTTGCACAAAACGTGCTTTTCGTGCACAGAATCGCCGCTTTTGCTCAGTTTTGACACATAACGTGCATTTCGAGGATAGAATCGCCTCTTTTGCTCAGTTTTGGCACAATACGTGCGTTTCGTGCGCAGAATCGCCGCTTTTGCTCAGTTTTGGCACAAAACGAGCGTTTCGTGCATAGAATCGCCGCTTTTACTCAGTTTTGGCACAAAACGTGCGTGTTACGCTCCGAATTTCTCCTTTTGGCACATAACGTGCGTTTCGTGATCAGAATCGCCGCTTTTGCTCAGTTTTGGCACAAAACGAGCGTTTCGTGCATAGAATCGCCGCTTTTGCTCAGTTTTGGCACAAAACGTGCGTTTCGTGCATAGAATCGCCGCTTTTGCTCAGTTTTGGCACAAAACGTGCATTTCGAGCATAGAATCGCCGCTTTTACTCAGTTTTGGCACAAAACGTGCGTTTCGTGTATAGAATCGCCGCTTTTACTCAGTTTTGCCACAAGACGTGCGTGTTACGCTCCGAATTTCTCCTTTTGGCACATAACGTGCGTTTCGTGATCAGAATCGCCGCTTTTGCTCAGTTTTGGCACAAAACGTGCATTTCGGGCATAGAATCGCCGCTTTTGCTCAGTTTTGGCACAATACGTGCGTTTTGTGCACAGAATAGCCGCTTTTGCTCAGTTTTGCAACAAAACGTGCGTTTCGTGCACAGAATCGCCGTTTTTTCTCAGTTTTGCAACAAAGCGTGTGTTTCGTGCACAAAATCGCCGCTTTTGCTCAGTTTTGGCACAAAACGAGCGTTTCGTGCATAGAATCGCCGCTTTTGCTCAGTTTTGGCACAAAACGTGCGTTTTGTGCACAGAATCGCCACTTTTGCTCCGTTTTTGCACAAAACGTGCGTTTCGTGCACAGAATCGGCGCTTTTGCTTTGTTTTGGCACCGATCCTGTGTTTCGTGCACAGAATCGCCGCTTTTGCCCAGTTTTGGCACAAAACGTGCGTTTTACTCTCCGAATTTCTCCTTTTGGCACATAACGTGCGCTTCGTTGCACAGAATCGTCGCTTTTGCTCAGCTTTGGCACAAAACGTGCGCTTCGTGCACAGAATCGCCGCTTTTGCTCAGTTTTGGCACAAAACGCGCGTTTCGTGCATAGAATCGCCTCTTTTACTCTGTTTTGGCACAAAACGTGCGTGGTACGCTCCGAATTTCTCCTTTTGTCACATAACGTGCGTTTCGTACACAGAATAGCCGCTTTTGCTCAGTTTTGCAACAAAACGTGCGTTTCGTGCACAGAATCGCCGTTTTTGCTCAGTTTTGCAACAAAACGTGCGTTTCGTGCACAGAATCGCCGCTTTTGCTCAGTTTTCGCACAAAACGTGCGTTTCGTGCACAGAATCGTCGCTTTTGCTTAGTTTTCGCACAAATCCTGTGTTTCGTGCACAGAATCGCAGCTTTTGCCCAGTTTTTTCACAAAACGTGCGTTTTGCGCTCCGAATTTCTCCTTTTGGCACATAACGTGCGCTTCGTGCACAGAATCGCCGCTTTTGGTCAGTTTTGGCACAAATCCTGTGTTTCGTGCACAGAATCGCCGCTTTTGCTCAGTTTTGGCACAAAACGTGCGTTGCGTGCACAGAATCGCCGCTTTTGCTCAGTTTTGGCACAAAACGTGCATTTCGAGCATAGCATCGCCGCTTTTGCTCAGTTTTGGAACAATACGTGCGTTTCGTGCATAGAATCGCCGCTTTTGCTCAGTTTCGGCATAAAACGAGCGTTTCGTGCATAGAATCGCCTCTTTTACTCTGTTTTGGCACAAAACGTGCGTGGTACGCTCCGAATTTCTCCTTTTGTCACATAACGTGCGTTTCGTGCACAGAATAGCCGCTTTTGCTCAGTTATGCAACAAAACGTGCGTTTCGTGCACAGAATCGCCGTTTTTGCTCAGTTTTGCAACAAAACGTGCGTTTCGTGCACAGAATCGCCGCTTTTGCTCTGTTTTGGCACAAAACGTGCGTTTCGTGCACAGAATCGCCGCTTTTGCTCAGTTTTGGCGCAAAACGTGCGTTTCGTGCACAGAATCGTCGCTTTTGCTTAGTTTTGGCACAAATCCTGTGTTTCGTGCACAGAATCGCAGCTTTTGCCCAGTTTTGGCACAAAACGTGCGTTTTGCGCTCCGTATTTCTCCTTTTGGCACATAACCTGCGCTTCGTGCACAGAATCGCCGCTTTTGGTCAGTTTTGGCACAAATCCTGTGTTTCGTGCACAGAATCGCCGCTTTTGCTCAGTTTTGGCACAAAACGTGCGTTGCGTGCACAGAATCTCCGCTTTAGCTCAGGTTTGGCACAAAACGTGCATTTCGTGCACAGAATCGCCGCATTTGCTCAGTTTTGGCACAAAACGTGCGTTCCACGCACCGAATTGCTACTCTTGGCATAAAACGTGCGTTTCGTGCACAGAATCGCCGCTTTTGCTCAGTTTTGGATAAAAACCTGCGTTTCGTGCAGAGAATCGCCGCTTATGCTCTGCTTTGGCACAAAACGTGCTTTTCGTGCATAGAATCGCCGCTTTTGCTCAGTTTTGGCACAAAACGTGCGTTTCGTGCACAGAATCGCCACTTTTGCTCAGTTTTGGCACAAAACGTGCGTTTCGTGCACAGAATCGTCGCTTTTGCTTAGTTTTGACACCAATCCTGTGTTTCGTGCACAGAATCGCCGCTTTTGCCCAGTTTTGGCACAAAACGTGCGTTTTACGCTCCGAATTTCTTCTTTTGGCACATAACGTGCGCTTTTTGCACAGAATCGTCGCTTTTGCTCAGCTTTGGCACAAAACGTGCGCTTCGTGCACAGAATCGCCGCTTTTGCTCAGTTTTGGCACAAAACGCGCGTTTCGTGCATAGGATCGCCGCTTTTACTCAGTTTTGGCACAAAACGTGCGTTTCGTGTATAGAATCGCCGCTTTTGCTCAGTTTTGGCACCAATCCTGTGTTTCGTGAACAGAATCGCAGCTTTTACTCAGTTTTGGCACAAAACGTGCGTGTTACGATCCGAAATTCTCCTTTTGGCACATGACGTGCGTTTCGTTAACAGAATCGCCGCTTTTGCTCAGTTTTGACACAAAACGTGCATTTCGAGCATAGAATCGCCGCTTTTGCTCAGTTTTGGCACAATACGTGCGTTTCGAGCACAGAATCGCCGCTTTTGTTCAGTTTTGGCGCAACACGTGCGTTTCGTGCACAGAATCGCCTCTTTTGCTCAGTTTTGGCACAATACGTGCGTTCCACGAACCGAATTGCTTCTCTTGGCATAAAACGTGCGTTTCGTGCATAAAATCGCCGCTTTTACTCAGTTTTGGCACAAAACGTGCGTGTTACGGTCCGAAATTCTCCTTTTAGCACATGACGTGCGTTTCGTGAACAAAATCGCCGCTTTTCCTCAGTTTTGGCACAAAACGTGCATTTCGAGCATAGAATCGCCGCTTTTGCTCAGTTTTGGCACAATACGTGCGTTTCGTGCACAGAATCGCCGCTTTTGCTCAGTTTTGGCACAAAACGAGCGTTTCGTGCATAGAATCGCCGCTTTTACTCAGTTTTGCCACAAAACGTGCGTGTTACGCTCCGAATTTCTCCTTTTGGCACATAACGTGCGTTTCGTGATCAGAATCGCCGCTTTTGCTCAGTTGTGGTACAAAACGCGCGTTTTACGCAACCCAATTGCTCCTTCTGGCACAAAACGTGCGTTTCGTGCTCAGAATCGCCGCTTTTGCTCAGTTATGGTACAAAACGTGCGTTTCACGCACCCAATTGCTCCTTCTGGCACAAAACGTGCGTTTCGTTCACAGACTCGCAGATTTTGCTCAGTTTTGGCACAAAACGTGTGTTTCGTGCACCGAATCTCCGCTATTGCTCAGTTTTGGTAAGAAAGGTGCGTTTCGTGCACCAAACTGCTCCTTTTGGCTCAAAACGTGCGCTTCGTGCACAGAATCGTTACTTTTGCTCAGTTTTGGCACAAAACGTGCCTTTCACGCACCCAATTGCTCCTTCTGGCACAAAACTTGCGTTTCGTTCACAGACTCGCCGTTTTTGCTCAGTTTTGGCACAAAACGTGCGTTTCGTGCACAGAATCGCCGCTTTTGCTCATTTTTGGCTCAAAATGTGCGTTCCGTGCACAAGTCGCCGCTTTTGCTCAGTTTTGGCACGAAACGTGCGTTTCACCCACCCAATTGCTAATTCTGGCACAAAACGTGCGTTTCGTGAACAGAATCGCCACTTTTGCTCAGCTTTGGCTCAAAATGTGCGTTCCGTGCACAGAGTCGCCGCTTTTGCTCAGTTTTGGCACAAACCGTGCGTTTCGTGCACAGAATAGCCGCTATTGCTTAGTTTTGGCAAAAAACGTGCGTTTCGTGCACCGAATTGCTCCTTTTGGCACAAAACGTGCGTTTCGAGCACAGAATTGGCGCTTTTGCTCGGTTTTGGCAAAAAACCAGCGTTTCGTGCACCGAATTTCTCCTTCTGGCACAAAACGTGCGTTTAGTGAGCAGAATCGCCACTTCTGCTCAGTTTTGGCACAAAACGTGCGTTTCGTGCACAGAATCGCCGCCTTTGCTCAGTTCTTGCACAAAACGTGCGTTTCGTGCACAGAATCGCCGCTTTTGCTCAGTTGTGGTACAAAACGCGCGTTTTACGCAACCCAATTGCTCCTTCTGGCACAAAACGTGCGTTTCGTGCTCAGAATCGCCGTTTTTTGCTCCGTTTTGGCACAAAACGTGCGTTTCACACACCGAATTGCTCCTTTTGGCACAAAACAAGCGTTTCGTGCACAGATTCGCCGCTTTTGCTCAGTTTTTGCACAAAACGTGCGTTTCGTGCACAGAATCGCTGCTTTTGATCAGTTCTCGCACAAAACGTGCGTATGGTGCTCAGAATCGCCGCTTTTGCTCAGATTTGTGTCAAAACGTGCGTTCCGTGCACAGTATCGCCGCCTTTGCGCAGTTTTGGCTCAAAACGAGCGTTTCGTGAACAGGGTAGCTGGATTTGCTCAGTTTTGGCTCAAAACGAGCGTTTCACGCATCCAATTGCTCCTTCTGGCACAAAACCAGTGTTTCCTACACAGAATCGCCGCTTTTGCTCAGTTCTCGCACAAAACGTGCGTTTCGTGAACAGAATGGCCGCTTTTGCTCAGTTTTGCTACAAAACGTGCGTTTTACGCACCCAATTGCTAATTCTGGCACAAAACGTGCGTTTCGTGAACAGAATCGCCACTTTTGCTCAGTTTTGGCACAAAACGTGCGTTTCGTCCACAGAATCGCCGCTTTTGCTCAGCTTTGGCTCAAAATGTGCGTTCCGTGCACAGAGTCGCCGCTTTTGCTCAGTTTTGGCACAAACCGTGCGTTTCGTGCACAGAATAGCCGCTATTGCTTAGTTTTGGCAAAAAACGTGCGTTTCGTGCACCGAATTGCTCCTTTTGGCACAAAACGTGCGTTTCGAGCACAGAATTGGCGCTTTTGCTCGGTTTTGGCAAAAAACCAGCGTTTCGTGCACCGAATTTCTCCTTCTGGCACAAAACGTGCGTTTAGTGAGCAGAATCGCCACTTCTGCTCAGTTTTGGCACAAAACGTGCGTTTCGTGCACAGAATCGCCGCCTTTGCTCAGTTCTTGCACAAAACGTGCTTTTCGTGCACAGAATCGCCGCTTTTGCTCAGTTTTGACACATAACGTGCATTTCGAGGATAGAATCGCCTCTTTTGCTCAGTTTTGGCACAATACGTGCGTTTCGTGCGCAGAATCGCCGCTTTTGCTCAGTTTTGGCACAAAACGAGCGTTTCGTGCATAGAATCGCCGCTTTTACTCAGTTTTGGCACAAAACGTGCGTGTTACGCTCCGAATTTCTCCTTTTGGCACATAACGTGCGTTTCGTGATCAGAATCGCCGCTTTTGCTCAGTTTTGGCACAAAACGAGCGTTTCGTGCATAGAATCGCCGCTTTTGCTCAGTTTTGGCACAAAACGTGCGTTTCGTGCATAGAATCGCCGCTTTTGCTCAGTTTTGGCACAAAACGTGCATTTCGAGCATAGAATCGCCGCTTTTACTCAGTTTTGGCACAAAACGTGCGTTTCGTGTATAGAATCGCCGCTTTTACTCAGTTTTGCCACAAGACGTGCGTGTTACGCTCCGAATTTCTCCTTTTGGCACATAACGTGCGTTTCGTGATCAGAATCGCCGCTTTTGCTCAGTTTTGGCACAAAACGTGCATTTCGGGCATAGAATCGCCGCTTTTGCTCAGTTTTGGCACAATACGTGCGTTTTGTGCACAGAATAGCCGCTTTTGCTCAGTTTTGCAACAAAACGTGCGTTTCGTGCACAGAATCGCCGTTTTTTCTCAGTTTTGCAACAAAGCGTGTGTTTCGTGCACAAAATCGCCGCTTTTGCTCAGTTTTGGCACAAAACGAGCGTTTCGTGCATAGAATCGCCGCTTTTGCTCAGTTTTGGCACAAAACGTGCGTTTTGTGCACAGAATCGCCACTTTTGCTCCGTTTTTGCACAAAACGTGCGTTTCGTGCACAGAATCGGCGCTTTTGCTTTGTTTTGGCACCGATCCTGTGTTTCGTGCACAGAATCGCCGCTTTTGCCCAGTTTTGGCACAAAACGTGCGTTTTACTCTCCGAATTTCTCCTTTTGGCACATAACGTGCGCTTCGTTGCACAGAATCGTCGCTTTTGCTCAGCTTTGGCACAAAACGTGCGCTTCGTGCACAGAATCGCCGCTTTTGCTCAGTTTTGGCACAAAACGCGCGTTTCGTGCATAGAATCGCCTCTTTTACTCTGTTTTGGCACAAAACGTGCGTGGTACGCTCCGAATTTCTCCTTTTGTCACATAACGTGCGTTTCGTACACAGAATAGCCGCTTTTGCTCAGTTTTGCAACAAAACGTGCGTTTCGTGCACAGAATCGCCGTTTTTGCTCAGTTTTGCAACAAAACGTGCGTTTCGTGCACAGAATCGCCGCTTTTGCTCAGTTTTCGCACAAAACGTGCGTTTCGTGCACAGAATCGTCGCTTTTGCTTAGTTTTCGCACAAATCCTGTGTTTCGTGCACAGAATCGCAGCTTTTGCCCAGTTTTTTCACAAAACGTGCGTTTTGCGCTCCGAATTTCTCCTTTTGGCACATAACGTGCGCTTCGTGCACAGAATCGCCGCTTTTGGTCAGTTTTGGCACAAATCCTGTGTTTCGTGCACAGAATCGCCGCTTTTGCTCAGTTTTGGCACAAAACGTGCGTTGCGTGCACAGAATCGCCGCTTTTGCTCAGTTTTGGCACAAAACGTGCATTTCGAGCATAGCATCGCCGCTTTTGCTCAGTTTTGGAACAATACGTGCGTTTCGTGCATAGAATCGCCGCTTTTGCTCAGTTTCGGCATAAAACGAGCGTTTCGTGCATAGAATCGCCTCTTTTACTCTGTTTTGGCACAAAACGTGCGTGGTACGCTCCGAATTTCTCCTTTTGTCACATAACGTGCGTTTCGTGCACAGAATAGCCGCTTTTGCTCAGTTATGCAACAAAACGTGCGTTTCGTGCACAGAATCGCCGTTTTTGCTCAGTTTTGCAACAAAACGTGCGTTTCGTGCACAGAATCGCCGCTTTTGCTCTGTTTTGGCACAAAACGTGCGTTTCGTGCACAGAATCGCCGCTTTTGCTCAGTTTTGGCGCAAAACGTGCGTTTCGTGCACAGAATCGTCGCTTTTGCTTAGTTTTGGCACAAATCCTGTGTTTCGTGCACAGAATCGCAGCTTTTGCCCAGTTTTGGCACAAAACGTGCGTTTTGCGCTCCGTATTTCTCCTTTTGGCACATAACCTGCGCTTCGTGCACAGAATCGCCGCTTTTGGTCAGTTTTGGCACAAATCCTGTGTTTCGTGCACAGAATCGCCGCTTTTGCTCAGTTTTGGCACAAAACGTGCGTTGCGTGCACAGAATCTCCGCTTTAGCTCAGGTTTGGCACAAAACGTGCATTTCGTGCACAGAATCGCCGCATTTGCTCAGTTTTGGCACAAAACGTGCGTTCCACGCACCGAATTGCTACTCTTGGCATAAAACGTGCGTTTCGTGCACAGAATCGCCGCTTTTGCTCAGTTTTGGATAAAAACCTGCGTTTCGTGCAGAGAATCGCCGCTTATGCTCTGCTTTGGCACAAAACGTGCTTTTCGTGCATAGAATCGCCGCTTTTGCTCAGTTTTGGCACAAAACGTGCGTTTCGTGCACAGAATCGCCACTTTTGCTCAGTTTTGGCACAAAACGTGCGTTTCGTGCACAGAATCGTCGCTTTTGCTTAGTTTTGACACCAATCCTGTGTTTCGTGCACAGAATCGCCGCTTTTGCCCAGTTTTGGCACAAAACGTGCGTTTTACGCTCCGAATTTCTTCTTTTGGCACATAACGTGCGCTTTTTGCACAGAATCGTCGCTTTTGCTCAGCTTTGGCACAAAACGTGCGCTTCGTGCACAGAATCGCCGCTTTTGCTCAGTTTTGGCACAAAACGCGCGTTTCGTGCATAGGATCGCCGCTTTTACTCAGTTTTGGCACAAAACGTGCGTTTCGTGTATAGAATCGCCGCTTTTGCTCAGTTTTGGCACCAATCCTGTGTTTCGTGAACAGAATCGCAGCTTTTACTCAGTTTTGGCACAAAACGTGCGTGTTACGATCCGAAATTCTCCTTTTGGCACATGACGTGCGTTTCGTTAACAGAATCGCCGCTTTTGCTCAGTTTTGACACAAAACGTGCATTTCGAGCATAGAATCGCCGCTTTTGCTCAGTTTTGGCACAATACGTGCGTTTCGAGCACAGAATCGCCGCTTTTGTTCAGTTTTGGCGCAACACGTGCGTTTCGTGCACAGAATCGCCTCTTTTGCTCAGTTTTGGCACAATACGTGCGTTCCACGAACCGAATTGCTTCTCTTGGCATAAAACGTGCGTTTCGTGCATAAAATCGCCGCTTTTACTCAGTTTTGGCACAAAACGTGCGTGTTACGGTCCGAAATTCTCCTTTTAGCACATGACGTGCGTTTCGTGAACAAAATCGCCGCTTTTCCTCAGTTTTGGCACAAAACGTGCATTTCGAGCATAGAATCGCCGCTTTTGCTCAGTTTTGGCACAATACGTGCGTTTCGTGCACAGAATCGCCGCTTTTGCTCAGTTTTGGCACAAAACGAGCGTTTCGTGCATAGAATCGCCGCTTTTACTCAGTTTTGCCACAAAACGTGCGTGTTACGCTCCGAATTTCTCCTTTTGGCACATAACGTGCGTTTCGTGATCAGAATCGCCGCTTTTGCTCAGTTTTGGCACAAAACGTGCATTTCGGGCATAGAATCGCCGCTTTTGCTCAGTTTTGGCACAATACGTGCGTTTCGTGCACAGAATAGCCGCTTTTGCTCAGTTTTGCAACAAAACGTGCGTTTCGTGCACAGAATCGCCGTTTTTTCTCAGTTTTGCAACAAAGCGTGTGTTTCGTGCACAAAATCGCCGCTTTTGCTCAGTTTTGGCACAAAACGAGCGTTTCGTGCATAGAATCGCCGCTTTTGCTCAGTTTTGGCACAAAACGTGCGTTTCGTGCACAGAATCGCCACTTTTGCTCAGTTTTTGCACAAAACGTGCGTTTCGTGCACAGAATCGTCGCTTTTGCTTTGTTTTGGCACCGATCCTGTGTTTCGTGCACAGAATCGCCGCTTTTGCCCAGTTTTGGCACAAAACGTGCGTTTTACTCTCCGAATTTCTCCTTTTGGCACATAACGTGCGCTTCGTTGCACAGAATCGTCGCTTTTGCTCAGCTTTGGCACAAAACGTGCGCTTCGTGCACAGAATCGCCGCTTTTGCTCAGTTTTGGCACAAAACGCGCGTTTCGTGCATAGGATCGCCGCTTTTACTCAGTTTTGGCACAAAACGTGCGTTTCGTGTATAGAATCGCCGCTTTTGCTCAGTTTTGGCACAAAACGTGCGTTCCACGCACCGAATTGCTCCTCTTGGCATAAAACGTGCGTTTCGTGCATAAAATCGCCGCTTTTACTCAGTTTTGGCACAAAACGTGCGTGTTACGGTCCGAAATTCTCGTTTTGGCACATCACGTGCGTTTCGTGAACAGAATCGCCGCTTCTACTCAGTTCTGGCACAAAACGTGCGTGTTACGGTCCGAAATTCTCCTTTTGGCACATCACGTGCGTTTCGTGAACAGAATCGCCGCTTTTGCTCAATTTTGGCACAAAACGTGCATTTCGAGCATAGAATCGCCGCTTTTGCTCAGTTTTGGCACAATACGTACGTTTCGTGCACAGAATCGCCGCTTTTGTTCAGTTTTGGTGCAACACGTGCTTTTCGTGCACAGAATCGCCGCTTTTGCTCAGTTTTGACACATAACGTGCATTTCGAGGATAGAATCGCCTCTTTTGCTCAGTTTTGGCACAATACGTGCGTTTCGTGCGCAGAATCGCCGCTTTTGCTCAGTTTTGGCACAAAACGAGCGTTTCGTGCATAGAATCGCCGCTTTTACTCAGTTTTGGCACAAAACGTGCGTGTTACGCTCCGAATTTCTCCTTTTGGCACATAACGTGCGTTTCGTGATCAGAATCGCCGCTTTTGCTCAGTTTTGGCACAAAACGAGCGTTTCGTGCATAGAATCGCCGCTTTTGCTCAGTTTTGGCACAAAACGTGCGTTTCGTGCATAGAATCGCCGCTTTTGCTCAGTTTTGGCACAAAACGTGCATTTCGAGCATAGAATCGCCGCTTTTACTCAGTTTTGGCACAAAACGTGCGTTTCGTGTATAGAATCGCCGCTTTTACTCAGTTTTGCCACAAGACGTGCGTGTTACGCTCCGAATTTCTCCTTTTGGCACATAACGTGCGTTTCGTGATCAGAATCGCCGCTTTTGCTCAGTTTTGGCACAAAACGTGCATTTCGGGCATAGAATCGCCGCTTTTGCTCAGTTTTGGCACAATACGTGCGTTTTGTGCACAGAATAGCCGCTTTTGCTCAGTTTTGGCACAAAACGTGCGTTTTGTGCACAGAATCGCCACTTTTGCTCCGTTTTTGCACAAAACGTGCGTTTCGTGCACAGAATCGGCGCTTTTGCTTTGTTTTGGCACCGATCCTGTGTTTCGTGCACAGAATCGCCGCTTTTGCCCAGTTTTGGCACAAAACGTGCGTTTTACTCTCCGAATTTCTCCTTTTGGCACATAACGTGCGCTTCGTTGCACAGAATCGTCGCTTTTGCTCAGCTTTGGCACAAAACGTGCGCTTCGTGCACAGAATCGCCGCTTTTGCTCAGTTTTGGCACAAAACGCGCGTTTCGTGCATAGAATCGCCTCTTTTACTCTGTTTTGGCACAAAACGTGCGTGGTACGCTCCGAATTTCTCCTTTTGTCACATAACGTGCGTTTCGTACACAGAATAGCCGCTTTTGCTCAGTTTTGCAACAAAACGTGCGTTTCGTGCACAGAATCGCCGTTTTTGCTCAGTTTTGCAACAAAACGTGCGTTTCGTGCACAGAATCGCCGCTTTTGCTCAGTTTTCGCACAAAACGTGCGTTTCGTGCACAGACTCGTCGCTTTTGCTTAGTTTTCGCACAAATCCTGTGTTTCGTGCACAGAATCGCAGCTTTTGCCCAGTTTTGGCACAAAACGTGCGTTTTGCGCTCCGAATTTCTCCTTTTGGCACATAACGTGCGCTTCGTGCCCAGAATCGCCGCTTTTGGTCAGTTTTGGCACAAATCCTGTGTTTCGTGCACAGAATCGCCGCTTTTGCTCAGTTTTGGCACAAAACGTGCGTTGCGTGCACAGAATCGCCGCTTTTGTTCAGTTTTGGCACAAAACGTGCATTTCGAGCATAGCATCGCCGCTTTTGCTCAGTTTTGGAACAATACGTGCGTTTCGTGCATAGAATCGCCGCTTTTGCTCAGTTTCGGCATAAAACGAGCGTTTCGTGCATAGAATCGCCTCTTTTACTCTGTTTTGGCACAAAACGTGCGTGGTACGCTCCGAATTTCTCCTTTTGTCACATAACGTGCGTTTCGTGCACAGAATAGCCGCTTTTGCTCAGTTATGCAACAAAACGTGCGTTTCGTGCACAGAATCGCCGTTTTTGCTCAGTTTTGCAACAAAACGTGCGTTTCGTGCACAGAATCGCCGCTTTTGCTCTGTTTTGGCACAAAACGTGCGTTTCGTGCACAGAATCGCCGCTTTTGCTCAGTTTTGGCGCAAAACGTGCGTTTCGTGCACAGAATCGTCGCTTTTGCTTAGTTTTGGCACAAATCCTGTGTTTCGTGCACAGAATCGCAGCTTTTGCCCAGTTTTGGCACAAAACGTGCGTTTTGCGCTCCGTATTTCTCCTTTTGGCACATAACCTGCGCTTCGTGCACAGAATCGCCGCTTTTGGTCAGTTTTGGCACAAATCCTGTGTTTCGTGCACAGAATCGCCGCTTTTGCTCAGTTTTGGCACAAAACGTGCGTTGCGTGCACAGAATCTCCGCTTTAGCTCAGGTTTGGCACAAAACGTGCATTTCGTGCACAGAATCGCCGCATTTGCTCAGTTTTGGCACAAAACGTGCGTTCCACGCACCGAATTGCTACTCTTGGCATAAAACGTGCGTTTCGTGCACAGAATCGCCGCTTTTGCTCAGTTTTGGATAAAAACCTGCGTTTCGTGCAGAGAATCGCCGCTTATGCTCTGCTTTGGCACAAAACGTGCTTTTCGTGCATAGAATCGCCGCTTTTGCTCAGTTTTGGCACAAAACGTGCGTTTCGTGCACAGAATCGCCACTTTTGCTCAGTTTTGGCACAAAACGTGCGTTTCGTGCACAGAATCGTCGCTTTTGCTTAGTTTTGACACCAATCCTGTGTTTCGTGCACAGAATCGCCGCTTTTGCCCAGTTTTGGCACAAAACGTGCGTTTTACGCTCCGAATTTCTTCTTTTGGCACATAACGTGCGCTTTTTGCACAGAATCGTCGCTTTTGCTCAGCTTTGGCACAAAACGTGCGCTTCGTGCACAGAATCGCCGCTTTTGCTCAGTTTTGGCACAAAACGCGCGTTTCGTGCATAGGATCGCCGCTTTTACTCAGTTTTGGCACAAAACGTGCGTTTCGTGTATAGAATCGCCGCTTTTGCTCAGTTTTGGCACCAATCCTGTGTTTCGTGAACAGAATCGCAGCTTTTACTCAGTTTTGGCACAAAACGTGCGTGTTACGATCCGAAATTCTCCTTTTGGCACATGACGTGCGTTTCGTTAACAGAATCGCCGCTTTTGCTCAGTTTTGACACAAAACGTGCATTTCGAGCATAGAATCGCCGCTTTTGCTCAGTTTTGGCACAATACGTGCGTTTCGAGCACAGAATCGCCGCTTTTGTTCAGTTTTGGCGCAACACGTGCGTTTCGTGCACAGAATCGCCTCTTTTGCTCAGTTTTGGCACAATACGTGCGTTCCACGAACCGAATTGCTTCTCTTGGCATAAAACGTGCGTTTCGTGCATAAAATCGCCGCTTTTACTCAGTTTTGGCACAAAACGTGCGTGTTACGGTCCGAAATTCTCCTTTTGGCACATGACGTGCGTTTCGTGAACAAAATCGCCGCTTTTCCTCAGTTTTGGCACAAAACGTGCATTTCGAGCATAGAATCGCCGCTTTTGCTCAGTTTTGGCACAATACGTGCGTTTCGTGCACAGAATCGCCGCTTTTGCTCAGTTTTGGCACAAAACGAGCGTTTCGTGCATAGAATCGCCGCTTTTACTCAGTTTTGCCACAAAACGTGCGTGTTACGCTCCGAATTTCTCCTTTTGGCACATAACGTGCGTTTCGTGATCAGAATCGCCGCTTTTGCTCAGTTTTGGCACAAAACGTGCATTTCGGGCATAGAATCGCCGCTTTTGCTCAGTTTTGGCACAATACGTGCGTTTCGTGCACAGAATAGCCGCTTTTGCTCAGTTTTGCAACAAAACGTGCGTTTCGTGCACAGGATCGCCGTTTTTTCTCAGTTTTGCAACAAAGCGTGTGTTTCGTGCACAAAATCGCCGCTTTTGCTCAGTTTTGGCACAAAACGAGCGTTTCGTGCATAGAATCGCCGCTTTTGCTCAGTTTTGGCACAAAACGTGCGTTTCGTGCACAGAATCGCCACTTTTGCTCAGTTTTTGCACAAAACGTGCGTTTCGTGCACAGAATCGTCGCTTTTGCTTTGTTTTGGCACCGATCCTGTGTTTCGTGCACAGAATCGCCGCTTTTGCCCAGTTTTGGCACAAAACGTGCGTTTTACTCTCCGAATTTCTCCTTTTGGCACATAACGTGCGCTTCGTTGCACAGAATCGTCGCTTTTGCTCAGCTTTGGCACAAAACGTGCGCTTCGTGCACAGAATCGCCGCTTTTGCTCAGTTTTGGCACAAAACGCGCGTTTCGTGCATAGGATCGCCGCTTTTACTCAGTTTTGGCACAAAACGTGCGTTTCGTGTATAGAATCGCCGCTTTTGCTCAGTTTTGGCACAAAACGTGCGTTCCACGCACCGAATTGCTCCTCTTGGCATAAAACGTGCGTTTCGTGCATAAAATCGCCGCTTTTACTCAGTTTTGGCACAAAACGTGCGTGTTACGGTCCGAAAATCTCGTTTTGGCACATCACGTGCGTTTCGTGAACAGAATCGCCGCTTCTACTCAGTTCTGGCACAAAACGTGCGTGTTACTGTCCGAAATTCTCCTTTTGGCACATCACGTGCGTTTCGTGAACAGAATCGCCGCTTTTGCTCAATTTTGGCACAAAACGTGCATTTCGAGCATAGAATCGCCGCTTTTGCTCAGTTTTGGCACAATACGTACGTTTCGTGCACAGAATCGCCGCTTTTGTTCAGTTTTGGTGCAACACGTGCTTTTCGTGCACAGAATCGCCGCTTTTGCTCAGTTTTGACACATAACGTGCATTTCGAGGATAGAATCGCCTCTTTTGCTCAGTTTTGGCACAATACGTGCGTTTCGTGCGCAGAATCGCCGCTTTTGCTCAGTTTTGGCACAAAACGAGCGTTTCGTGCATAGAATCGCCGCTTTTACTCAGTTTTGGCACAAAACGTGCGTGTTACGCTCCGAATTTCTCCTTTTGGCACATAACGTGCGTTTCGTGATCAGAATCGCCGCTTTTGCTCAGTTTTGGCACAAAACGAGCGTTTCGTGCATAGAATCGCCGCTTTTGCTCAGTTTTGGCACAAAACGTGCGTTTCGTGCATAGAATCGCCGCTTTTGCTCAGTTTTGGCACAAAACGTGCATTTCGAGCATAGAATCGCCGCTTTTACTCAGTTTTGGCACAAAACGTGCGTTTCGTGTATAGAATCGCCGCTTTTGCTCAGTTTTGGCACAAAACGTGCGTTCCACGCACCGAATTGCTCCTCTTGGCATAAAACGTGCGTGTCGTGCATAAAATCGCCGCTTTTACTCAGTTTTGGCACAAAACGTGCGTGTTACGGTCCGAAATTCTCCTTTTGGCACATCACGTGCGTTTCGTGAACAGAATCGCCGCTTTTGCTCAGTTTTGACACATAACGTGCATTTCGAGCATAGAATCGCCTCTTTTGCTCAGTTTTGGCACAATACGTGCGTTTCGTGCACAGAATCGCCGCTTTTGCTCAGTTTTGGCACAAAACGAGCGTTTCGTGCATAGAATCGCCGCTTTTACTCAGTTTTGGCACAAAACGTGCGTGTTACGCTCCGAATTTCTCCTTTTGGCACATAACGTGCGTTTCGTGATCAGAATCGCCGATTTGCTCAGTTTTGGCACAAAACGAGCGTTTCGTGCATAGAATCGCCGCTTTTGCTCAGTTTTGGCACAAAACGTGCGTTTCGTGCATAGAATCGCCGCTTTTGCTCGGTTTTGGCACAAAACGTGCATTTCGAGCATAGAATCGCCGCTTTTGCTCAGTTTTGGCACAATACGTGCGTTTCGTGCACAGAATAGCCGCTTTTGCTCAGTTTTGCAACAAAACGTGCGTTTCGTGCACAGAATCGCCGTTTTTGCTCAGTTTTGCAACAAAACGTGTGTTTCGTTCACAAAATCGCCGCCTTTGCTCAGTTTTGGCACAAAACGAGCGTTTCGTGCATAGAATCGCCGCTTTTCCTCAGTTTTGGCACAAAACGTGCGTGTTACGCTCCGAATTTCTCCTTTTGGCACATAACGTGCGTTTCGTGATCAGAATCGCCGCTTTTGCTCAGTTTTGCAACAAAACGTGCGTTTCGTGCACAGAATCGCCGCTTTTGCTCAGTTTTGGCGCAAAACGTGCGTTTCGTGCACAGAATCGTCGCTTTTGCTTAGTTTTGGCACAAATCCTGTGTTTCGTGCACAGAATCGCAGCTTTTGCCCAGTTTTGGCACAAAACGTGCGTTTTGCGCTCCGTATTTCTCCTTTTGGCACATAACCTGCGCTTCGTGCACAGAATCGCCACTTTTGGTCAGTTTTGGCACAAATCCTGTGTTTCGTGCACAGAAACGCCGCTTTTGCTCAGTTTTAGCACAAAACGTGCGTTGCGTGCACAGAATCGCCGCTTTAGCTCAGGTTTGGCACAAAACGTGCGTTTCGTGCACAGAATCGCCACTTTTGCTCAGTTTTGGCACAAAACGTGCGTTTCGTGCATAGAATCGCCGCTTTTGCTCAGTTTTGGCACAAAACGTGCGTTTCGTGCACAGAATCGTCGCTTTTGCTTAGTTTTGGCACCAATCCTGTGTTTCGTGCATAAAATCGCCGCTTTTACTCAGTTTTGGCACAAAACGTGCGTGTTACGGTCCGAAATTCTCGTTTTGGCACATCACGTGCGTTTCGTGAACAGAATCGCCGCTTCTACTCAGTTCTGGCACAAAACGTGCGTGTTACGGTCCGAAATTCTCCTTTTGGCACATCACGTGCGTTTCGTGAACAGAATCGCCGCTTTTGCTCAGTTTTGGCACAAAACGTGCATTTCGAGCATAGAATCGCCGCTTTTGCTCAGTTTTGGCACAATACGTACGTTTCGTGCACAGAATCGCCGCTTTTGTTCAGTTTTGGTGCAACACGTGCTTTTCGTGCACAGAATCGCCGCTTTTGCTCAGTTTTGACACATAACGTGCATTTCGAGCATAGAATCGCCTCTTTTGCTCAGTTTTGGCACAATACGTGCGTTTCGTGCACAGAATCGCCGCTTTTGCTCAGTTTTGGCACAAAACGAGCGTTTCGTGCATAGAATCGCCGCTTTTACTCAGTTTTGGCACAAAACGTGCGTGTTACGCTCCGAATTTCTCCTTTTGGCACATAACGTGCGTTTCGTGATCAGAATCGCCGCTTTTGCTCAGTTTTGGCACAAAACGAGCGTTTCGTGCATAGAATCGCCGCTTTTGCTCAGTTTTGGCACAAAACGTGCGTTTCGTGCATAGAATCGCCGCTTTTGCTCAGTTTTGGCACAAAACGTGCATTTCGAGCATAGAATCGCCGCTTTTACTCAGTTTTGGCACAAAACGTGCGTTTCGTGTATAGAATCGCCGCTTTTGCTCAGTTTTGGCACAAAACGTGCGTTCCACGCACCGAATTGCTCCTCTTGGCATAAAACGTGCGTGTCGTGCATAAAATCGCCGCTTTTACTCAGTTTTGGCACAAAACGTGCGTGTTACGGTCCGAAATTCTCCTTTTGGCACATCACGTGCGTTTCGTGAACAGAATCGCCGCTTTTGCTCAGTTTTGGCACAAAACGTGCATTTCGAGCATAGAATCGCCGCTTTTGCTCAGTTTTGGCACAATACGTACGTTTCGTGCACAAAATCGCCGCTTTTGTTCAGTTTTGGTGCAACACGTGCTTTTCGTGCACAGAATCGCCGCTTTTGCTCAGTTTTGACACATAACGTGCATTTCGAGCATAGAATCGCCTCTTTTGCTCAGTTTTGGCACAATACGTGCGTTTCGTGCACAGAATCGCCGCTTTTGCTCAGTTTGGGCACAAAACGAGCGTTTCGTGCATAGAATCGCCGCTTTTACTCAGTTTTGGCACAAAACGTGCGTGTTACGCTCCGAATTTCTCCTTTTGGCACATAACGTGCGTTCCGTGATCAGAATCGCCGATTTTGCTCAGTTTTGGCACAAAACGAGCGTTTCGTGCATAGAATCGCCGCTTTTGCTCAGTTTTGGCACAAAACGTGCGTTTCGTGCATAGAATCGCCGCTTTTGCTCAGTTTTGGCACAAAACGTGCATTTCGAGCATAGAATCGCCGCTTTTACTCAGTTTTGGCACAAAACGTGCGTTTCGTGTATAGAATCGCCGCTTTTGCTCAGTTTTGGCACAAAACGTGCGTTCCACGCACCGAATTGCTCCTCTTGGCATAAAACGTGCGTGTCGTGCATAAAATCGCCGCTTTTACTCAGTTTTGGCACAAAACGTGCGTGTTACGGTCCGAAATTCTCCTTTTGGCACATCACGTGCGTTTCGTGAACAGAATCGCCGCTTTTGCTCAGTTTTGGCACAAAACGTGCATTTCGAGCATAGAATCGCCGCTTTTGCTCAGTTTTGGCACAATACCTACGTTTCGTGCACAAAATCGCTGCTTTTGTTCAGTTTTGGTGCAACACGTGCTTTTCGTGCACAGAATCGCCGCTTTTGCTCAGTTTTGACACATAACGTGCATTTCGAGCATAGAATCGCCTCTTTTGCTCAGTTTTGGCACAATACGTGCGTTTCGTGCACAGAATCGCCGCTTTTGCTCAGTTTTGGCACAAAACGAGCGTTTCGTGCATAGAATCGCCGCTTTTACTCAGTTTTGGCACAAAACGTGCGTGTTACGCTCCGAATTTCTCCTTTTGGCACATAACGTGCGTTTCGTGATCAGAATCGCCGATTTGCTCAGTTTTGGCACAAAACGAGCGTTTCGTGCATAGAATCGCCGCTTTTGCTCAGTTTTGGCACAAAACGTCCGTTTCGTGCATAGAATCGCCGCTTTTGCTCAGTTTTGGCACAAAACGTGCATTTCGAGCATAGAATCGCCGCTTTTGCTCAGTTTTGGCACAATACGTGCGTTTCGTGCACAGAATAGCCGCTTTTGCTCAGTTTTGCAACAAAACGTGCGTTTCGTGCACAGAATCGCCGTTTTTGCTCAGTTTTGCAACAAAACGTGTGTTTCGTTCACAAAATCGCCGCCTTTGCTCAGTTTTGGCACAAAACGAGCGTTTCGTGCATAGAATCGCCGCTTTTCCTCAGTTTTGGCACAAAACGTGCGTGTTACGCTCCGAATTTCTCCTTTTGGCACATAACGTGCGTTTCGTGATCAGAATCGCCGCTTTGGTCAGTTTTGGCACAAAACGAGCGTTTCGTGCACACAATAGCCGCTTTTGCTCAGTTTTGCAACAAAACGTGCGTTTCGTGCACAGAATCGCCGTTTTTTCTCAGTTTTGCAACAAAACGTGTGTTTCGTGCACAAAATCGCCGCTTTTGCTCAGTTTTGGCACAAAACGAGCGTTTTGTGCATAGAATCGCCGCTTTTGCTCAGTTTTGGCACAAAACGTGCGTTTCGTGCACAGAATCGTCGCTTTTGCTTAGTTTTGGCACCAATCCTGTGTTTCGTGCACAGAATCGCCGCTTTTGCCTAGTTTTGGCACAAAACGTGCGTTTTACGCTCCGAATTTCTCCTTTTGGCACATAACGTGCGCTTCGTTGCACAGAATCGTCGCTTTTGCTCAGCTTTGGCACAAAACGTGCTCTTCGTGCACAGAACCGCCGCTTTTGCTCAGTTTTGGCACAAAACGTGCGTTTCGTGCATAGAATCGCCGCTTTTGCTCAGTTTTGGCACAAAACGCGCGTTTCGTGCACAGAATCGTCGCTTTTGCTTAGTTTTGGCACCAATCCTGTGTTTCGTGCACAGAATCGCCGCTTTTGCCCAGTTTTGGCACAAAACGTGCGTTTTACGCTCCGAATTTCTCCTTTTGGCACATAACGTGCGCTTCGTTGCACAGAATCGTCGCTTTTGCTCAGCTTTGGCACAAAACGTGTGTTTCGTGCACAAAATCGCCGCTTTTGCTCAGTTTTGGCACAAAACGAGCGTTTTGTGCATAGAATCGCCGCTTTTGCTCAGTTTTGGCACAAAACGTGCGTTTCGTGCACAGAATCGTCGCTTTTGCTTAGTTTTGGCACCAATCCTGTGTTTCGTGCACAGAATCGCCGCTTTTGCCTAGTTTTGGCACAAAACGTGCGTTTTACGCTCCGAATTTCTCCTTTTGGCACATAACGTGCGCTTCGTTGCACAGAATCGTCGCTTTTGCTCAGCTTTGGCACAAAACGTGCTCTTCGTGCACAGAACCGCCGCTTTTGCTCAGTTTTGGCACAAAACGTGCGTTTCGTGCATAGAATCGCCGCTTTTGCTCAGTTTTGGCACAAAACGCGCGTTTCGTGCACAGAATCGTCGCTTTTGCTTAGTTTTGGCACCAATCCTGTGTTTCGTGCACAGAATCGCCGCTTTTGCCCAGTTTTGGCACAAAACGTGCGTTTTACGCTCCGAATTTCTCCTTTTGGCACATAACGTGCGCTTCGTTGCACAGAATCGTCGCTTTTGCTCAGCTTTGGCACAAAACGTGCGCTTCGTGCACAGAATCGCCGCTTTTGCTCAGTTTTGGCACAAAACGCGCGTTTCGTGCATAGGATCGCCGCTTTTACTCAGTTTTGGCACAAAACGTGCGTTTCGTGTATAGAATCGCCGCTTTTGCTCAGTTTTGGCACAAAACGTGCGTTCCACGCACCGAATTGCTCCTCTTGGCATAAAACGTGCGTGTCGTGCATAAAATCGCCGCTTTTACTCAGTTTTGGCACAAAACGTGCGTGTTACGGTCCGAAATTCTCCTTTTGGCACATCACGTGCGTTTCGTGAACAGAATCGCCGCTTTTGCTCAGTT
This sequence comes from Stelis phaeoptera, assembly GCA_943735885.1. NCBI lineage: Eukaryota > Metazoa > Arthropoda > Insecta > Hymenoptera > Megachilidae > Stelis > Stelis phaeoptera. The sequence continues at coordinate 170,686 of CALSEM010000051.1, read as the reverse complement.
TTGGCACAAAACGTGCATTTCGAGCATAGAATCGCCGCTTTTGCTCAGTTTTGGCACAATACGTACGTTTCGTGCACAAAATCGCCGCTTTTGTTCAGTTTTGGTGCAACACGTGCTTTTCGTGCACAGAATCGCCGCTTTTGCTCAGTTTTGACACATAACGTGCATTTCGAGCATAGAATCGCCTCTTTTGCTCAGTTTTGGCACAATACGTGCGTTTCGTGCACAGAATCGCCGCTTTTGCTCAGTTTTGGCACAAAACGAGCGTTTCGTGCATAGAATCGCCGCTTTTACTCAGTTTTGGCACAAAACGTGCGTGTTACGCTCCGAATTTCTCCTTTTGGCACATAACGTGCGTTTCGTGATCAGAATCGCCGATTTGCTCAGTTTTGGCACAAAACGAGCGTTTCGTGCATAGAATCGCCGCTTTTGCTCAGTTTTGGCACAAAACGTGCGTTTCGTGCATAGAATCGCCGCTTTTGCTCGGTTTTGGCACAAAACGTGCATTTCGAGCATAGAATCGCCGCTTTTGCTCAGTTTTGGCACAATACGTGCGTTTCGTGCACAGAATAGCCGCTTTTGCTCAGTTTTGCAACAAAACGTGCGTTTCGTGCACAGAATCGCCGTTTTTGCTCAGTTTTGCAACAAAACGTGTGTTTCGTTCACAAAATCGCCGCCTTTGCTCAGTTTTGGCACAAAACGAGCGTTTCGTGCATAGAATCGCCGCTTTTCCTCAGTTTTGGCACAAAACGTGCGTGTTACGCTCCGAATTTCTCCTTTTGGCACATAACGTGCGTTTCGTGATCAGAATCGCCGCTTTTGCTCAGTTTTGCAACAAAACGTGCGTTTCGTGCACAGAATCGCCGCTTTTTCTCAGTTTTGGCGCAAAACGTGCGTTTCGTGCACAGAATCGTCGCTTTTGCTTAGTTTTGGCACAAATCCTGTGTTTCGTGCACAGAATCGCAGCTTTTGCCCAGTTTTGGCACAAAACGTGCGTTTTGCGCTCCGTATTTCTCCTTTTGGCACATAACCTGCGCTTCGTGCACAGAATCGCCACTTTTGGTCAGTTTTGGCACAAATCCTGTGTTTCGTGCACAGAAACGCCGCTTTTGCTCAGTTTTAGCACAAAACGTGCGTTGCGTGCACAGAATCGCCGCTTTAGCTCAGGTTTGGCACAAAACGTGCGTTTCGTGCACAGAATCGCCACTTTTGCTCAGTTTTGGCACAAAACGTGCGTTTCGTGCATAGAATCGCCGCTTTTGCTCAGTTTTGGCACAAAACGTGCATTTCGTGCACAGAATCGTCGCTTTTGCTTAGTTTTGGCACCAATCCTGTGTTTCGTGCATAAAATCGCCGCTTTTACTCAGTTTTGGCACAAAACGTGCGTGTTACGGTCCGAAATTCTCGTTTTGGCACATCACGTGCGTTTCGTGAACAGAATCGCCGCTTCTACTCAGTTCTGGCACAAAACGTGCGTGTTACGGTCCGAAATTCTCCTTTTGGCACATCACGTGCGTTTCGTGAACAGAATCGCCGCTTTTGCTCAGTTTTGGCACAAAACGTGCATTTCGAGCATAGAATCGCCGCTTTTGCTCAGTTTTGGCACAATACGTACGTTTCGTGCACAAAATCGCCGCTTTTGTTCAGTTTTGGTGCAACACGTGCTTTTCGTGCACAGAATCGCCGCTTTTGCTCAGTTTTGACACATAACGTGCATTTCGAGCATAGAATCGCCTCTTTTGCTCAGTTTTGGCACAATACGTGCGTTTCGTGCACAGAATCGCCGCTTTTGCTCAGTTTTGGCACAAAACGAGCGTTTCGTGCATAGAATCGCCGCTTTTACTCAGTTTTGGCACAAAACGTGCGTGTTACGCTCCGAATTTCTCCTTTTGGCACATAACGTGCGTTTCGTGATCAGAATCGCCGATTTGCTCAGTTTTGGCACAAAACGAGCGTTTCGTGCATAGAATCGCCGCTTTTGCTCAGTTTTGGCACAAAACGTGCGTTTCGTGCATAGAATCGCCGCTTTTGCTCGGTTTTGGCACAAAACGTGCATTTCGAGCATAGAATCGCCGCTTTTGCTCAGTTTTGGCACAATACGTGCGTTTCGTGCACAGAATAGCCGCTTTTGCTCAGTTTTGCAACAAAACGTGCGTTTCGTGCACAGAATCGCCGTTTTTGCTCAGTTTTGCAACAAAACGTGTGTTTCGTTCACAAAATCGCCGCCTTTGCTCAGTTTTGGCACAAAACGAGCGTTTCGTGCATAGAATCGCCGCTTTTCCTCAGTTTTGGCACAAAACGTGCGTGTTACGCTCCGAATTTCTCCTTTTGGCACATAACGTGCGTTTCGTGATCAGAATCGCCGCTTTTGCTCAGTTTTGCAACAAAACGTGCGTTTCGTGCACAGAATCGCCGCTTTTGCTCAGTTTTGGCGCAAAACGTGCGTTTCGTGCACAGAATCGTCGCTTTTGCTTAGTTTTGGCACAAATCCTGTGTTTCGTGCACAGAATCGCAGCTTTTGCCCAGTTTTGGCACAAAACGTGCGTTTTGCGCTCCGTATTTCTCCTTTTGGCACATAACCTGCGCTTCGTGCACAGAATCGCCACTTTTGGTCAGTTTTGGCACAAATCCTGTGTTTCGTGCACAGAAACGCCGCTTTTGCTCAGTTTTAGCACAAAACGTGCGTTGCGTGCACAGAATCGCCGCTTTAGCTCAGGTTTGGCACAAAACGTGCGTTTCGTGCACAGAATCGCCACTTTTGCTCAGTTTTGGCACAAAACGTGCGTTTCGTGCATAGAATCGCCGCTTTTGCTCAGTTTTGGCACAAAACGTGCGTTTCGTGCACAGAATCGTCGCTTTTGCTTAGTTTTGGCACCAATCCTGTGTTTCGTGCATAAAATCGCCGCTTTTACTCAGTTTTGGCACAAAACGTGCGTGTTACGGTCCGAAATTCTCGTTTTGGCACATCACGTGCGTTTCGTGAACAGAATCGCCGCTTCTACTCAGTTCTGGCACAAAACGTGCGTGTTACGGTCCGAAATTCTCCTTTTGGCACATCACGTGCGTTTCGTGAACAGAATCGCCGCTTTTGCTCAGTTTTGGCACAAAACGTGCATTTCGAGCATAGAATCGCCGCTTTTGCTCAGTTTTGGCACAATACGTACGTTTCGTGCACAGAATCGCCGCTTTTGTTCAGTTTTGGTGCAACACGTGCTTTTCGTGCACAGAATCGCCGCTTTTGCTCAGTTTTGACACATAACGTGCATTTCGAGCATAGAATCGCCTCTTTTGCTCAGTTTTGGCACAATACGTGCGTTTCGTGCACAGAATCGCCGCTTTTGCTCAGTTTTGGCACAAAACGAGCGTTTCGTGCATAGAATCGCCGCTTTTACTCAGTTTTGGCACAAAACGTGCGTGTTACGCTCCGAATTTCTCCTTTTGGCACATAACGTGCGTTTCGTGATCAGAATCGCCGCTTTTGCTCAGTTTTGGCACAAAACGAGCGTTTCGTGCATAGAATCGCCGCTTTTGCTCAGTTTTGGCACAAAACGTGCGTTTCGTGCATAGAATCGCCGCTTTTGCTCAGTTTTGGCACAAAACGTGCATTTCGAGCATAGAATCGCCGCTTTTACTCAGTTTTGGCACAAAACGTGCGTTTCGTGTATAGAATCGCCGCTTTTGCTCAGTTTTGGCACAAAACGTGCGTTCCACGCACCGAATTGCTCCTCTTGGCATAAAACGTGCGTGTCGTGCATAAAATCGCCGCTTTTACTCAGTTTTGGCACAAAACGTGCGTGTTACGGTCCGAAATTCTCCTTTTGGCACATCACGTGCGTTTCGTGAACAGAATCGCCGCTTTTGCTCAGTTTTGGCACAAAACGTGCATTTCGAGCATAGAATCGCCGCTTTTGCTCAGTTTTGGCACAATACGTACGTTTCGTGCACAAAATCGCTGCTTTTGTTCAGTTTTGGTGCAACACGTGCTTTTCGTGCACAGAATCGCCGCTTTTGCTCAGTTTTGGCACAATACGTGCGTTTCGTGCACAGAATAGCCGCTTTTGCTCAGTTTTGGCACAAAACGAGCGTTTCGTGCATAGAATCGCCGCTTTTACTCAGTTTTGGAACAAAACGTGCGTTTCGTGTATAGAATCGCCGCTTTTGCTCAGTTTTGGCACAAAACGTGCGTTCCACGCACCGAATTGCACCTCTTGGCATAAAAAGTGCGTTTCGTGCATAAAATCGCCGCTTTTACTCAGTTTTGGCACAAAACGTGCGTGTTACGCTCCGAATTTCTCCTTTTGGCACATAACGTGCGTTTCGTGATCAGAATCGCCGCTTTTGCTCAGTTTTGGCACAAAACGAGCGTTTCGTGCATAGAATCGCCGCTTTTGCACAGTTTTGGCACAAAACGTGCGTTTCGTGCATAGAATCGCCGCTTTTACTCAGTTTTGGCACAAAACGTGCATTTCGAGCATAGAATCGCCGCTTTTGCTCAGTTTTTGGCACAATACGTGCGTTTCGTGCACAGAATAGCCGCTTCTGCTCAGTTTTGCAACAAAACGTGCGTTTTGTGCACAGAATCGTCGCTTTTGCTTAGGTTTGGCACAAATCCTGTGTTTCGTGCACAGAATCGCCGCTTTTGCCCAGTTTTGGCACAAAACGTGCGTTTTACGCTCCGAATTTCTCCTTTTGGCACATAACGTGCGCTTCGTGCACAGAATCGCCGCTCTTGCTCATCTTTGGCACAACACGTGCGTTTCGTGCACAGAATCGCCGCTTTTGCTCAGTTTTAGCACAAAACGTGCGTTCCACGCACCGAATTGCTCCTCTTGGCATAAAACGTGCGTTTCGTACATAAAATCGCAGCTTTTACTCAGTTTTGTCACAAAACGTGCGTGTTACGGTCCGAAATTCTCCTTTTGGCACATGACGTGCGTTTCGTGCACAGAATCGCCGCTTATGCTCAGTTTTGGCACAAAACGTGCTCTTCGTGCATGGAATCGCCGCTTTTGCCCAGTTTTGGCGCAACACGTGCATTTCGAGCATAGAATCGCCGCTTTTGCTCAGTTTTTTCTCAATACGTGCGTTTCGTGCACAGAATCGCCGCTTTTGCTCAGTTTTGGCACAAAACGTGCGTTTCGTGCACAGAATCGTCGCTTTTGCTTAGTTTTGACACAAATCCTGTGTTTCGTGCACAGAATCACCGCTTTTGCCCAGTTTTGGCACAAAACGTGCATTTCGAGCATAGAATCGCCGCTTTTGCTCAGTTTTGGCACAATACGTGCGTTTCGTGCACAGAATCGCCGCTTTTGCTCAGTTTTGGCACAAAACGTGCGTTTCGTGCACAGAATCGCAGCTTTTGCTCAGTTTTGGTACAAAACGAGCGTTTCGTGAATAGAATCGCCGCTTTTACTTAGTTTTGGCACAAAACGTGCGTGTTACGCTCAGAATTTCTCCTTTTGGCACATAACGTGCGTTTCGTGATCAGAATCGCCGCTTTTGCTCAGTTTTGGCACAAAACGTGCATTCGAGCATAGAATCGCCGCTTTTGCTCAGTTTTGGCACAAAACGTGCGTTTCGTGCACAGAATCGTCGCTTTTGCTTAGTTTTGGCACAAATCCTGTGTTTCGTGCACAGAATCGCCGCTTTTGCCCAGTTTTGACACAAAACGTGCGTTTTACGCTCCGAATTTCTCCTTTTGGCACATAACGTGCGCTTCGTGCACAGAACCGCCGCTTTCGCTCAGTTTTGGCACAAAACGTGCGTTTCGTGCACAGAATCGCCGCTTTTGCTCAGTTTTGGTACAAAACGAGCGTTTCGTGAATAGAATCGCCGCTTTTACTTAGTTTTGGCACAAAACGTGCGTGTTACGCTCCGAATTTCTCCTTTTGGCACATAACGTGCGTTTCGTGATCAGAATCGCCGCTTTTGCTCAGTTTTGGCACAAAACGTGCATTCGAGCATAGAATCGCCGCTTTTGCTCAGTTTTGGCACAAAACGTGCGTTTCGTGCACAGAATCGCCGCTTTTGCTCAGTTTTGGCACAATACTTGCGTTTCGTGCACAGAATCGCCGCTTTTGCTCAGTTTTGGATAAAAAAATGCGTTTCGTGCAGAGAATCGCCGCTTATGCTCTGTTTTGGCACAAAACGTGCTTTTCGTGCATAGAATCGCCGCTTTTGCTCAGTTTTGGCACAAAACGTGCGTTTCGTGCACAGAATCGCCACTTTTGCTCAGTTTTGGCACAAAACGTGCGTTTCGTGCATAGAATCGCCGCTTTTGCTCAGTTTTGGCACAAAACGTGCATTTCGAGCATAGAATCGCCGGTTTTGCTCAGTTTTAACACATAACGTGCATTTCGAGCATAGAATCGCCTCTTTCGCTCAGTTTTGGCACAATACGTACGTTTCGTGCACAGAATCGCCGCTTTTGTTCAGTTTTGGTGCAACACGTGCTTTTCGTGCACAAAATCGCCGCTTTTGCTCAGTTTTGACACATAACGTGCATTTCGAGCATAGAATCGCCTCTTTTGCTCAGTTTTGGCACAATACGTGCGTTTCGTTCACAGAATCGCCGCTTTTGCTCAGTTTTGGCACAAAACGAGCGTTTCGTGCATAGAATCGCCGCTTTTACTCAGTTTTGGCACAAAACGTGCGTGTTACGCTCCGAATTTCTCCTTTTGGCACATAACGTGCGTTTCGTTATCAGAATCGCCGCTTTTGCTCAGTTTTGGCACAAAACGAGCGTTTCGTGCATAGAATCGCCGCTTTTGCTCAGTTTTGGCACAAAACGTGCGTTTCGTGCATTAAATCGCCGCTTTTGCGCAGTTTTGGCACAAAACGTGCATTTCGACCATAGAATCGCCGGTTTTGCTCAGTTTTGACACATAACGTGCATTTCGAGCATAGAATCGCCTCTTTTGCTCAGTTTTGGCACAATACGTGCGTTTCGTGCACAGAATCGCCGCTTTTGCTCAGTTTTGGCACAAAACGAGCGTTTCGTGCATAGAATCGCCGCTTTTACTCAGTTTTGGCACAAAACGTGCGTGTTACGCTCCGAATTTCTCCTTTTGGCACATAACGTGCGTTTCGTGATCAGAATCGACGCTTTTGCTCAGTTTTTGCACAAAACGAGCGTTTCGAGCATAGAATCGCAGCTTTTGCTCAGTTTTGGCACAAAACGTGCGTTTCGTGCATAGAATCGCCGCTTTTGCTCAGTTTTGGCACAAAACGTGCATTTCGAGCATAGAATCGCTGCTTTTGCTCAGTTTTGGCACAATACGTGCGTTTCGTGCACAGAATAGCCGCTTTTGCTCAGTTTTGCAACAAAACGTGCGTTTCGTGCACAGAATCGCCGTTTTTGCTCAGTTTTGCAACAAAACGTGTGTTTCGTGCACAAAATCGCCGCTTTTGCTCAGCTTTGGCACAAAACGAGCGTTTCGTGCATAGAATCGCCGCTTTTGCTCAGTTTTGGCACAAAACGTGCGTTTCGTGCATAGAATCGCCGCTTTTGCTCAGTTTTGGCACAAAACGTGCATTTCGAGCATAGAATCGCCGCTTTTGCACAGTTTTGGCACAATGCGTGCGTTTCGTGCACAGAATAGCCGCTTTTGCTCAGTTTTGGAACAATACGTGCGTTTCGTGCATAGAATCGCCGCTTTTGCTCAGTTTCGGCACAAAACGATCGTTTCGTGCATAGAATCGCCTCTTTTACTCTGTTTTGGCACAAAACGTGCGTGGTACGCTCCGTATTTCTCCTTTTGTCACATAACGTGCGTTTCATGCATAGAATCGCCGCTTTTGCTCAGTTTTGCAACAAAACGTGCGTTTCGTGCACAGAATCGTCGCTTTTGCTTAGTTTTGGCACAAATCCTGTGTTTCGTGCACAGAATCGCCGCTTTAGCTCAGGTTTGGATAAAAACCTGCGTTTCGTGCAGAGAATCGCCGCTTATGCTCAGTTTTGGCACAAAACGAGCGTTTCGTGCATAGAATCGCCGCTTTTACTCAGTTTTGGCACAAAACGTGCGTGTTACGCTCCGAATTTCTCCTTTTGGCACATAACGTGCGTTTCGTGATCAGAATCGACGCTTTTGCTCAGTTTTTGCACAAAACGAGCGTTTCGAGCATAGAATCGCAGCTTTTGCTCAGTTTTGGCACAAAACGTGCGTTTCGTGCATAGAATCGCCGCTTTTGCTCAGTTTTGGCACAAAACGTGCATTTCGAGCATAGAATCGCTGCTTTTGCTCAGTTTTGGCACAATACGTGCGTTTCGTGCACAGAATAGCCGCTTTTGCTCAGTTTTGCAACAAAACGTGCGTTTCGTGCACAGAATCGCCGTTTTTGCTCAGTTTTGCAACAAAACGTGTGTTTCGTGCACAAAATCGCCGCTTTTGCTCAGCTTTGGCACAAAACGAGCGTTTCGTGCATAGAATCGCCGCTTTTGCTCAGTTTTGGCACAAAACGTGCGTTTCGTGCATAGAATCGCCGCTTTTGCTCAGTTTTGGCACAAAACGTGCATTTCGAGCATAGAATCGCCGCTTTTGCACAGTTTTGGCACAATGCGTGCGTTTCGTGCACAGAATAGCCGCTTTTGCTCAGTTTTGGAACAATACGTGCGTTTCGTGCATAGAATCGCCGCTTTTGCTCAGTTTCGGCACAAAACGATCGTTTCGTGCATAGAATCGCCTCTTTTACTCTGTTTTGGCACAAAACGTGCGTGGTACGCTCCGTATTTCTCCTTTTGTCACATAACGTGCGTTTCATGCATAGAATCGCCGCTTTTGCTCAGTTTTGCAACAAAACGTGCGTTTCGTGCACAGAATCGTCGCTTTTGCTTAGTTTTGGCACAAATCCTGTGTTTCGTGCACAGAATCGCCGCTTTAGCTCAGGTTTGGATAAAAACCTGCGTTTCGTGCAGAGAATCGCCGCTTATGCTCAGTTTTGGCACAAAACGTGCATTTCGAGCATAGAATCGCCGCATTTGCTCAGTTTTGGCACAAAACGTGCTTTTGGTGCTTAGAATCGCCGCTTTTGCTCAGTTTTGGCACAATACGTGCGTTTCGAGCATAGAATCGCCGCATTTGCTCAGTTTTGGCACAAAACGTGCGTTTCGTGCACAGAATCGCCACTTTTGCTCAGTTTTGGCACAAAACGTGCGATTCGTGCACAGAATCGTCGCTTTTGCTTAGTTTTGGCACCAATCCTGTGTTTCGTGCACAGAATCGCCGCTTTTGCCCAGTTTTGGCACAAAACGTGCGTTTTACGCTCCGAATTTCTCCTTTTGGCACATAACGTGCGCTTCGTTGCACAGAATCGTCGCTTTTGCTCAGCCTTGGCACAAAACGTGCGCTTCGTGCACAGCATCGCCGCTTTTGCTCAGTTTTGGCACAAAACGTGAGTTTCGTGTACAGAATCGCCGCTTTTGCTCAGTTTTGGATAGAAACCTGCGTTTCGTGCACAGAATCATCGCTTTTGCTTAGTTTTGGCACAAATCCTGTGTTTCGTGCGCAGAATCGCCGCTTTTGCTCAGTTTTGGCACAAAACGAGAGTTTGGTGCACAGAATCGCCGCTTTTGCTCAGTTTTGGCACAAAACGTGCGTTCCACGCACCGAATTGCTCCTCATGGCATAAAACGTGTGTTTCGTGCATAGAATCGCCGCTTTTGCTCAGTTTTGGCACAAACCGTGCATTTCGAGCATAGAATCGCCGCTTTTGCTCAGTTTTGCAACAAAACGTGCGCTTCGTGCACAGAATCGCCGTTTTTGCTCAGTTTTGCTACAAAACGTGCGTTTCGTGCACAGAATCGCCGCTTTTGCTCAGTTTTGGCACAAAACGTGCATTTCGAGCATAGAATCGCCGCTTTTGCTCAGTTTTGGCACAAAACGTGTGTTTCGTGCACAGAATCGCCGCTTTTGTTAAGTTTTGGCGCATCACGTGCGATTCGTGCACAGAATCGCCGCTTTTGCTCAGTTTTGGCACAAAACGTGCATTTCGAGCATAGAATGGCCGCTTTTGCCCAGTTTTGGCACAATACTTGCGTTTCGTGCACAGAATCGCCGCATTTGCTCAGTTTTGGATAGAAACCTGCGTTTCGTGCAGAGAATCGCCGCTTATGCTCTGTTTTGGCACAAAACGTGCTTTTCGTGCATAGAATCGCCGCTTTTGCTCAGTTTTGGCACAAAACGTGACTTTCGTGCACAGAATCGCCACTTTTGCTCAGTTTTGGCGCAAAACGTGCGTTTCGTGCACAGAATCGCCGCTTTTGCTCTGTTTTGGATAAAAACCTGCGTTTCGTGCAGAGAATCGCCGCTTTTGCTCAGTTTTGGCACAAAACGTGCGTTTCGTGCACAGAATCGCCGCTTTTGCTCAGTTTTGGATAAAAACCTGCGTTTCGTGCAGAGAATCGCCGCTTTTGCTCAGTTTTGGCACAAAACGTGAGTTTCGTGCACAGAATCGCCGCTTTTGCTCAGGTTTGGCACAAAACGTGCGTATCGTGCACAGAATCGGCGCATTTGCTCAGTTTTGGCACAAAACGCGCGTTCCACCCACCGAATTGCTACCCTTGGCATAAAACGTGCGTTTCGTGCACAGAATCGCCGCTTTTGCTCAGTTTTGGATAAAAACCTGCGTTTCGTGCAGAGAATCGCCGCTTATGCTCAGTTTTGGCACAAAACGTGCGTTTCGTGCACAGAATCGCCGCTTTTGCTCAGTTTTGCACAAAACGTGCATTTCGAGCATAGAATCGCCGCGTTTGCTCAGTTTTCTCTCAATACGTGCGTTTCGTGCACAGAATCGCCGCTTTTGCTCAGTTTTGGTACAAAACGAGTGTTTCGTGCATAGAATCGCCGCTTTTACTCAGTTTTGGCACATAACGTGCGTTTCGTGATCAGAATCGCCGCTTTTGTTCAGTTTTGGCGCAACACGTGCGTTTCGTGCACAGAATCGCCGCTTTTGCTCAGTTTTGGCACAAAACGTGCATTTCGAGCATAGAATCGCCGCTTTTGCTCAGTTTTGGCACAAAACGTGCGTTCCACGCACCGAATTGCTCCTCTTGGCCTAAAACGTGCGTGTCGTGCATAAAATCGCCGCTTTTACTCAGTTTAGGCACAAAACGTGCGTGTTACGGTCCGAAATTCTCCTTTTGGCACATCACGTGCGGTTCGTGAACAGAATCGCCGCTTTTGCTCAGTTTTGGCACAAAACGTGCATTTCGAGCTTAGAATCGCCGCTTTTGCTCAGTTTTGGCACAATACGTACGTTTCGTGCACAGAATCGCCGCTTTTGTTCAGTTTTGGTGCAACACGTGCTTTTCGTGCACAGAATCGCCGCTTTTGCTCTGTTTTGGCACAAAACGTGCTTTTCGTGCATAGAATCGCCGCTTTTGCTCAGTTTTGGCACAAAACGTGACTTTCGTGCACAGAATCGCCACTTTTGCTCAGTTTTGGCGCAAAACGTGCGTTTCGTGCACAGAATCGCCGCTTTTGCTCTGTTTTGGATAAAAACCTGCGTTTCGTGCAGAGAATCGCCGCTTTTGCTCAGTTTTGCACAAAACGAGCGTTTCGTGCATAGAATCGCCGCTTTTGCTCAGTTTTGGCAAAAACGTGCGTGTTTCGCTGCGAATTTCTCCTTTTGGCACGTAACGTGCGTTTCGTGATCAGAATCGCCACTTTTGCTCAGTTTTGGCACAAAACGTGCTTTTCGTGCATAGAATCGCCGCTTTTGCTCAGTTTTGGCACAAAACGTGCGTTTCGTGCACAGAATAGCCGCTTTTGCTCAGTTTTGCAACAAAACGTGCGTTTCGTGCACAGAATCGCCGTTTTTGCTCAGTTTTGCAACAAAACGTGCGTTTCGTGCACAGAATCGCCGCTTTTGCTCAGTTTTGGCACAAACCGTGCATTTCGAGCATAGAATCGCCGCTTTTGCTCAGTTTTGCAACAAAACGTGCGCTTCGTGCACAGAATCGCCGTTTTTGCTCAGTTTTGCTACAAAACGTGCGTTGCGTGCACAGAATCGCCGCTTTTGCTCAGTTTTGGGACAAAACGTGCATTTCGAGCATAGAATCGCCGCTTTTGCTCAGTTTGGCACAAAACGTGCGTTTCGTGCAGAGAATCGCCGCTTTTGTTAAGTTTTGGCGCATCACGTGCGATTCGTGCACAGAATCGCCGCTTTTGCTCAGTTTTGGCACAAAACGTGCATTTCGAGCATAGAATCGCCGCTTTTGCCCAGTTTTGGCACAATACTTGCGTTTCGTGCACAGAATCGCCGCATTTGCTCAGTTTTGGATAAAAACCTGCGTTTCGTGCAGAGAATCGCCGCTTATGCTCTGTTTTGGCACAAAACGTGCTTTTCGTGCATAGAATCGCCGCTTTTGCTCAGTTTTGGCACAAAACGTGACTTTCGTGCACAGAATCGCCACCTTTGCTCAGTTTTGGCACAAAACGTGCGTTTCGTGCACAGAATCGCCGCTTTTGCTCTGCTTTGGATAAAAACCTGCGTTTCGTGCAGAGAATCGCCGCTTTTGCTCAGTTTTGGCACAAAACGTGCATTTCGTGCACAGAATCGCCGCTTTTGCTCAGTTTTGGCACAAATCGTGCGTTCCACGCACCGAATTGCTCCTCTTGGCATAAAACGTGTGTTTCGTGCACAGAATCGCCGCATTTGCTCAGTTTTGGATAGAAACCTGCGTTTCGTGCACAGAATCGCCGCTTTTGCTCAGTTTTGGCACAAATCCTGTGTTTCGTGCGCAGAATCGCCGCTTTTGCTCAGTTTTGGCACAAAACGTGAGTTTCGTGTACAGAATCGCCGCTTTTGCTCAGTTTTGGATAGAAACCTGCGTTTCGTGCACAGAATCATCGCTTTTGCTTAGTTTTGGCACAAATCCTGTGTTTCGTGCGCAGAATCGCCGCTTTTGCTCAGTTTTGGCACAAAACGTGAGTTTGGTGCACAGAATCGCCGCTTTTGCTCAGTTTTGGCACAAAACGTGCGTTCCACGCACCGAATTGCTCCTCATGGCATAAAACGTGTGTTTTGTGCATAGAATCGCCGCTTTTGCTCAGTTTTGGCACAAAACGTGCGTGTTACGGTCCGAAATTCTCCTTTTGGCACATCACGTGCGTTTCGTGAACAGAATCGCCGCTTTTGCTCAGTTTTGGCACAAAACGTGCATTTCGAGCATAGAATCGCCGCTTTTGCTCAGTTTTGGCACAATACGTACGTTTCGTGCACAGAATCGCCGCTTTTGTTCAGTTTTGGTGCAACACGTGCTTTTCGTGCACAGAATCGCCGCTTTTGCTCAGTTTTGACACATAACGTGCATTTCGACCATAGAATCGCCTCTTTTGCTCAGTTTTGGCACAATACGTGCGTTTCGTGCACAGAATCGCCGCTTTTGCTCAGTTTTGGCACAAAACGAGCGTTTCGTGCATAGAATCGCCGCTTTTACTCAGTTTTGGCACAAAACGAGCGTATTACGCTCCGAATTTCTCCTTCTGGCACATAACGTGCGTTTCGTGATCAGAATCGCCGCTTTTGCTCAGTTTTGGCACAAAACGAGCGTTTCGTGCATAGAATCGCCGCTTTTACTCAGTTTTGGCACAAAACGTGCGTGTTACGCTCCGAATTTCTCCTTTTGGCACATAACGTGCGTTTCGTGATCAGAATCGCCGCTTTTGCTCAGTTTTGGCACAAAACGAGCGTTTCGTGCATAGAATCGCCCCTTTTGCTCAGTTTTGGCACAAAACGTGCGTTTCGTGCATAGAATCGCCGCTTTTACTCAGTTTTGGCACAAAACGTGCATTTCGAGCATAGAATCGCCGCTTTTGCTCAGTTTTGGCACAATACGTGCATTTCGTGCACAGAATAGCCGCTTTTGCTCAGTTTTGCAACAAAACGTGCGTTTCGTGCACAGAATCGCCGTTTTTTCTCAGTTTTGCAACAAAACGTGTGTTTCGTGCACAAAATCGCCGCTTTTGCTCAGTTTTGGCACAAAACGAGCGTTTCGTGCACAGAATCGCCACTTTTGCTCAGTTTTGGCACAAAACGTGCGTTTCGTGCACAGAATCGTCGCTTTTGCTTAGTTTTGGCACCAATCCTGTGTTTCGTGCACAGAATCGCCGCTTTTGCCTAGTTTTGGCACAAAACGTGCGTTTTACGCTCCGAATTTCTCCTTTTGGCACATAACGTGCGCTTCGTTGCACAGAATCGTCGCTTTTGCTCAGCTTTGGCACAAAATGTGCTCTTCGTGCACAGAATCGCCGCTTTTGCTCAGTTTTGGCATAAAACGCGCGTTTCGTGTATAGAATCGCCGCTTTTACTCAGTTTTGGCACAAAACGTGCGTTTCGTGTATAGAATCGCCGCTTTTGCTCAGTTTTGGCACAAAACGTGCGTTCCACGCACCGAATTGCTCCTCTTGGCATAAAAAGTGCGTTTCGTGCATAAAATCGCCGCTTTTACTCAGTTTTGGCACAAAACGTGCGTGTTACGGTCCGAAATTCTCCTTTTGGCACATCACGTGCGTTTCGTGAACAGAATCGCCGCTTTTGCTCAGTTTTGGCACAAAACGTGCATTTCGAGCTCAGAATCGCCGCTTTTGTTCAGTTTTGGTGCAACACGTGCTTTTCGTGCACAGAATCGCCGCTTTTGCTCAGTTTTGACATATAACGTGCATTTCGAGCATAGAATCGCCTCTTTTGCTCCGTTTTGGCACAATACGTGCGTTTCGTGCACAGAATCGCCGCTTTTGCTCAGTTTTGGCACAAAACGAGCGTTTCGTGCATAGAATCGCCGCTTTTACTCAGTTTTGGCACAAAACGTGCGTGTTACGCTCCGAATTTCTCCTTTTGGCACATCACGTGCGTTTCGTGAACAGAATCGCCGCTTTTGCTCAGTTTTGGCACAAAACGTGCATTTCGAGCTCAGAATCGCCGCTTTTGTTCAGTTTTGGTGCAACACGTGCTTTTCGTGCACAGAATCGCCGCTTTTGCTCAGTTTTGACACATAACGTGCATTTCGAGCATAGAATCGCCTCTTTTGCTCCGTTTTGGCACTATACGTGCGTTTCGTGCACAGAATCGCCGCTTTTGCTCAGTTTTGGCACAAAACGAGCGTTTCGTGCATAGAATCGCCGCTTTTACTCAGTTTTGGCACAAAACGTGCGTGTTACGCTCCGAATTTCTCCTTTTGGCACATAACGTGCGTTTCGTGATCAGAATCGCCGCTTTTGCTCAGTTTTGGCACAAAACGAGCGTTTCGTGCATAGAATCGCCGCTTTTGCTCAGTTTTGGCACAAAACGTGCATTTCGAGCATAGAATCGCCGCTTTTGCTCAGTTTTGGCACAATACGTGCGTTTCGTGCACAGAATAGCCGCTTTTGCTCAGTTATGCAACAAAACGTGCGTTTCGTGCACAGAATCGCCGTTTTTTCTCAGTTTTGCAACAAAACGTGTGTTTCGTGCACAAAATCGCCGCTTTTGCTCAGTTTTGGCACAAATCGAGCGTTTCGTGCATAGAATCGCCGCTTTTGCTCAGTTTTGGCACAATACGTGCATTTCGTGCACAGAATAGCCGCTTTTGCTCAGTTTTGCAACAAAACGTGCGTTTCGTGCACAGAATCGCCGTTTTTTCTCAGTTTTGCAATAAAACGTGTGTTTCGTGCACAAAATCGCCGCTTTTGCTCAGTTTTGGCACAAAACGAGCGTTTCGTGCACAGAATCGCCACTTTTGCTCAGTTTTGGCACAAAACGTGCGTTTCGTGCACAGAATCGTCGCTTTTGCTTAGTTTTGGCACCAATCCTGTGTTTCGTGCACAGAATCGCCGCTTTTGCCTAGTTTTGGCACAAAAGGTGCGTTTTACGCTCCGAATTTCTCCTTTTGGCACATAACGTGCGCTTCGTTGCACAGAATCGTCGCTTTTGCTCAGCTTTGGCACAAAATGTGCTCTTCGTGCACAGAATCGCCGCTTTTGCTCAGTTTTGGCATAAAACGCGCGTTTCGTGTATAGAATCGCCGCTTTTACTCAGTTTTGGCACAAAACGTGCGTTTCGTGTATAGAATCGCCGCTTTTGCTCAGTTTTGGCACAAAACGTGCGTTCCACGCACCGAATTGCTCCTCTTGGCATAAAAAGTGCGTTTCGTGCATAAAATCGCCGCTTTTACTCAGTTTTGGCACAAAACGTGCGTGTTACGGTCCGAAATTCTCCTTTTGGCACATCACGTGCGTTTCGTGAACAGAATCGCCGCTTTTGCTCAGTTTTGGCACAAAACGTGCATTTCGAGCTCAGAATCGCCGCTTTTGTTCAGTTTTGGTGCAACACGTGCTTTTCGTGCACAGAATCGCCGCTTTTGCTCAGTTTTGACATATAACGTGCATTTCGAGCATAGAATCGCCTCTTTTGCTCCGTTTTGGCACAATACGTGCGTTTCGTGCACAGAATCGCCGCTTTTGCTCAGTTTTGGCACAAAACGAGCGTTTCGTGCATAGAATCGCCGCTTTTACTCAGTTTTGGCACAAAACGTGCGTGTTACGCTCCGAATTTCTCCTTTTGGCACATCACGTGCGTTTCGTGAACAGAATCGCCGCTTTTGCTCAGTTTTGGCACAAAACGTGCATTTCGAGCTCAGAATCGCCGCTTTTGTTCAGTTTTGGTGCAACACGTGCTTTTCGTGCACAGAATCGCCGCTTTTGCTCAGTTTTGACACATAACGTGCATTTCGAGCATAGAATCGCCTCTTTTGCTCCGTTTTGGCACTATACGTGCGTTTCGTGCACAGAATCGCCGCTTTTGCTCAGTTTTGGCACAAAACGAGCGTTTCGTGCATAGAATCGCCGCTTTTACTCAGTTTTGGCACAAAACGTGCGTGTTACGCTCCGAATTTCTCCTTTTGGCACATAACGTGCGTTTCGTGATCAGAATCGCCGCTTTTGCTCAGTTTTGGCACAAAACGAGCGTTTCGTGCATAGAATCGCCGCTTTTGCTCAGTTTTGGCACAAAACGTGCATTTCGAGCATAGAATCGCCGCTTTTGCTCAGTTTTGGCACAATACGTGCGTTTCGTGCACAGAATAGCCGCTTTTGCTCAGTTATGCAACAAAACGTGCGTTTCGTGCACAGAATCGCCGTTTTTTCTCAGTTTTGCAACAAAACGTGTGTTTCGTGCACAAAATCGCCGCTTTTGCTCAGTTTTGGCACAAATCGAGCGTTTCGTGCATAGAATCGCCGCTTTTGCTCAGTTTTGGCACAAAACGTGCGTTTCGTGCACAGAATCGCCACTTTTGCTCAGTTTTGGCACAAAACGTGCGTTTCGTGCACAGAATCGTCCCTTTTGCTTAGTTTTGGCACCAATCCTGTGTTTCGTGCACAGAATCGCCGCTTTTGCCTAGTTTTGGCACAAAACGTGCGTTTTACGCTCCAAATTTCTCCTTTTGGCACATAACGTGCGCTTCGTTGCACAGAATCGTCGCTTTTGCTCAGCTTTGGCACAAAACATGCTCTTCGTGCACAGAATCGCCGCTTTTGCTCAGTTTTGGCACAAAACGCGCGTTTCGTGTATAGAATCGCCGCTTTTACTCAGTTTTGGCACAAAACGTGCGTTTCGTGTATAGAATCGCCGCTTTTGCTCAGTTTTGGCACAAAACGTGCGTTCCACGCACCGAATTGCTCCTCTTGGCATAAAAAGTGCGTTTCGTGCATAAAATCGCCGCTTTTACTCAGTTTTGGCACAAAACGTGCGTGTTACGGTCCGAAATTCTCCTTTTGGCACATCACGTGCGTTTCGTGAACAGAATCGCCGCTTTTGCCCAGTTTTGGCACAAAACGTGCATTTCGAGCTCAGAATCGCCGCTTTTGTTCAGTTTTGGTGCAACACGTGCTTTTCGTGCACTGAATCGCCGCTTTTGCTCAGTTTTGACACATAACGTGCATTTCGAGCATAGAATCGCCTCTTTTGCTCCGTTTTGGCACAATACGTGCGTTTCGTGCACAGAATCGCCGCTTTTGCTCAGTTTTGGCACAAAACGAGCGTTTCGTGCATAGAATCGCCGCTTTTACTCAGTTTTGGCACAAAACGTGCGTGTTACGCTCCGAATTTCTCCTTTTGGCACATAACGTGCGTTTCGTGATCAGAATCGCCGCTTTTGCTCAGTTTTGGCACAAAACGAGCGTTTCGTGCATAGAATCGCCGCTTTTGCTCAGTTTTGGCACAAAACGTGCATTTCGAGCATAGAATCGCCGCTTTTGCTCAGTTTTGGCACAATACGTGCGTTTCGTGCACAGAATAGCCGCTTTTGCTCAGTTATGCAACAAAACGTGCGTTTCGTGCACAGAATCGCCGTTTTTTCTCAGTTTTGCAACAAAACGTGTGTTTCGTGCACAAAATCGCCGCTTTTGCTCAGTTTTGGCACAAATCGAGCGTTTCGTGCATAGAATCGCCGCTTTTGCTCAGTTTTGGCACAAAACGTGCGTTTCGTGCACAGAATCGCCACTTTTGCTCAGTTTTGGCACAAAACGTGCGTTTCGTGCACAGAATCGTCCCTTTTGCTTAGTTTTGGCACCAATCCTGTGTTTCGTGCACAGAATCGCCGCTTTTGCCTAGTTTTGGCACAAAACGTGCGTTTTACGCTCCAAATTTCTCCTTTTGGCACATAACGTGCGCTTCGTTGCACAGAATCGTCGCTTTTGCTCAGCTTTGGCACAAAACATGCTCTTCGTGCACAGAATCGCCGCTTTTGCTCAGTTTTGGCACAAAACGCGCGTTTCGTGTATAGAATCGCCGCTTTTACTCAGTTTTGGCACAAAACGTGCGTTTCGTGTATAGAATCGCCGCTTTTGCTCAGTTTTGGCACAAAACGTGCGTTCCACGCACCGAATTGCTCCTCTTGGCATAAAAAGTGCGTTTCGTGCATAAAATCGCCGCTTTTACTCAGTTTTGGCACAAAACGTGCGTGTTACGGTCCGAAATTCTCCTTTTGGCACATCACGTGCGTTTCGTGAACAGAATCGCCGCTTTTGCCCAGTTTTGGCACAAAACGTGCATTTCGAGCTCAGAATCGCCGCTTTTGTTCAGTTTTGGTGCAACACGTGCTTTTCGTGCACTGAATCGCCGCTTTTGCTCAGTTTTGACACATAACGTGCATTTCGAGCATAGAATCGCCTCTTTTGCTCCGTTTTGGCACAATACGTGCGTTTCGTGCACAGAATCGCCGCTTTTGCTCAGTTTTTGCACAAAACGAGCGTTTCGTGCATAGAATCGCCGCTTTTACTCAGTTTTGGCACAAAACGTGCGTGTTACGCTCCGAATTTCTCCTTTTGGCACATAACGTGCGTTTCGTGATCAGAATCGCCGCTTTTGCTCAGTTTTGGCACAAAACGAGCGTTTCGTGCATAGAATCGCCGCTTTTGCTCAGTTTTGGCACAAAACGTGCGTTTCGTGCATAGAATCGCCGCTTTTACTCAGTTTTGGCACAAAACGTGCATTTCGAGCATAGAATCGCCGCTTTTGCTCAGTTTTGACACAATACGTGCGTTTCGTGCACAGAATAGCCGCTTTTGCTCAGTTTTGCAACAAAACGTGCGTTTTGTGCACAGAATCGTCGCTTTTGCTTAGGTTTGGCACAAATCCTGTGTTTCGTGCACAGAATCGCCGCTTTTGCCCAGTTTTGGCACAAAACGTGCGTTTTACGCTCCGAATTTCTCCTTTTGGCACATAACGTGCGCTTCGTGCACAGAATCGCCGCTCTTGCTCATCTTTGGCACAACACGTGCGTTTCGTGCACAGAATCGCCGCTTTTGCTCAGTTTTGGCACAAAACGTGCGTTCCACGCACCGAATTGCTCCTCTTGGCATATAACGTGCGTTTCGTACATAAAATCGCAGCTTTTACTCAGTTTTGGCACAAAACGTGCGTGTTACGGTCCGAAATTCTCCTTTTGGCACATGACGTGCGTTTCGTGAACAGAATCGCCGCTTTTCTCAGGTTTGGCACAAAACGTACATTTCGAGCATAGAATCGCCGCTTTTGCTCAGTTTTGGCACAATACGTGCGTTTCGTGCACAGAATCGCCGCTTTTGTTCAGTTTTGGCGCAACACGTGCGTTTCGTGCACAGAATCGCCGCTTTTGCTCAGTTTTGCAACAAAACGTGCGTTTCGTGCACAGAATCGCCGCTTTTGCTCTGGTTTGGCACAAAACGTGCGTTTCGTGCACAGAATCGCCGCTTTTGCTCAGTTTTGCAACAAAACGTGCGTTTCGTGCACAGAATCGCCGCTTTTGCTCAGTTTTGCAACAAAACGTGCGCTTCGTGCACAGAATCGCCGTTTTTGCTCAGTTTTGCTACAAAACGTGCGTTTCGTGCACAGAATCGAGGCTTTTGCTCAGTTTTGGCACAAATCGTGCGTTCCACGCACCGAAATGCTCCTCTTGGCATAAAACGTGTGTTTCGTGCACAGAATCGTCGCTTTTGCTCAGTTTTGGATAGAAACCTGCGTTTCGTGCACAGAACCGCCGCTTTTGCTCAGTTTTGGCACAAATCCTGTGTTTCGTGCGCAGAATCGCCGCTTTTGCTCAGTTTTGACACAAAACGTGAGTTTCGTGCACAGAATCGCCGCTTTTGCTCAGTTTTGGATAGAAACCTGCGTTTCGTGCACAGAATCATCGCTTTTGCTTAGTTTTGGCACAAATCCTGTGTTTCGTGCGCACAATCGCCGCTTTTGCTCAGTTTTGGCACAAAACGTGAGTTTGGTGCACAGAATCGCCGCTTTTGCTCAGTTTTGGCACAAAACGTGCGTTCCACGCACCGAATTGCTCCTCATGGCATAAAACGTGTGTTTCGTGCACAGAAACGCCGATTTTGCTCAGTTTTGGATAGAAACCTGCGTTTCGTGCACAGAATCGTCGCTTTTGCTTAGTTTTGGCACAAATCCTGTGTTTCGTGCACAGAATCGCCGCTTTTGCTCAGTTTTGGCACAAATCGTGCGTTGCGTGCACAGAATCGCCGCTTTTGCTCAGTTTTGGCACAAAACGAGCGTTTCGTGCATAGAATCGCCGCTTTTGCTCAGTTTTGGCACAAAACGAGCGTTTCGTGCACAGAATCGCCGCTTTTGCTCAGTTTTGGCACAAAACGTGCGTTTCGTGCATAAAATCGCCGCTTTAGCTCAGGTTTGGCACAAAACGTGCGTTTCATGCACAGAATCGCCGCATTTGCTCAGTTTTGGCACAAAACGTGCGTTCCATGCACCGAATTGCTTCTCTTGGCATAAAACGTGCGTTTCGTGCATAAAATCGCCGCTTTTACTCAGTTTTGGCACAAAACGTGCGTGTTACGGTCCGAAATTCTCCTTTTGGCACATGACGTGCGTTTCGTGAACAGAATCGCCGCTTTTGCTCAGTTTTGGCACAAAACGTGCATTTCGAGCATAGAATCGCCGCTTTTGCTCAGTTTTGGCACAATACGTGCGTTTCGTGCACAGAATCGCCGCTTTTGTTCAGTTTTGGCGCAACACGTGCGTTTCGTGCACAGAATCGCCGCTTTTGCTCAGTTTTGGCACAAAACGTGCATTTCGAGCATAGCATCGCCGCTTTTGCTCAGTTTTGGAACAATACGTGCGTTTCGTGCATAGAATCGCCGCTTTTGCTCAGTTTCGGCACAAAACGAGCGTTTCGTGCATACAATCGCCTCTTTTACTCTGTTTTGGCACAAAACGTGCGTGGTACGCTCCGAATTTCTCCTTTTGTCACATAACGTGCGTTTCGTGCACAGAATAGCCGCTTTTGCTCAGTTTTGCAACAAAACGTGCGTTTCGTGCACAGAATCGCCGCTTTTGCTCTGTTTTGGCACAAAACGTGCGTTTCGTGCACAGAATCGCCGCATTTGCTCAGTTTTGGCACAAAACGTGCGTTCCACGCACCGAATTGCTACTCTTGGCATAAAACGTGCGTTTCGTGCACAGAATCGCCGCTTTTGCTCAGTTTTGGATAAAAACCTGCGTTTCGTGCAGAGAATCGCCGCTTATGCTCTGTTTTGGCACAAAACGTGCTTTTCGTGCATAGAATCGCCGCTTTTGCTCAGTTTTGGCACAAAACGTGCGTTTCGTGCACAGAATCGCCACTTTTGCTCAGTTTTGGCACAAAACGTGCGTTTCGTGCACAGAATCGTCGCTTTTGCTTAGTTTTGGCACCAATCCTGTGTTTCGTGCACAGAATCGCCGCTTTTGCCCAGTTTTGGCACAAAACGTGCGTTTTACGATCCGAATTTCTCCTTTTGGCACATAACGTGCGCTTCGTTGCACAGAATCGTCGCTTTTGCTCAGCTTTGGCACAAAACGTGCGCTTCGTGCACAGAATCGCCGCTTTTGTTCAGTTTTGGTGCAACACGTGCTTTTCGTGCACAGAATCGCCGCTTTTGCTCAGTTTTGACACATAACGTGCATTTCGAGCATAGAATCGCCTCTTTTGCTCCGTTTTGGCACAATACGTGCGTTTCGTGCACAGAATCGCCGCTTTTGCTCAGTTTTGGCACAAAACGAGCGTTTCGTGCATAGAATCGCCGCTTTTACTCAGTTTTGGCACAAAACGTGCGTGTTACGCTCCGAATTTCTCCTTTTGGCACATAACGTGCGTTTCGTGATCAGAATCGCCGCTTTTGCTCAGTTTTGGCACAAAACGAGCGTTTCGTGCATAGAATCGCCGCTTTTGCTCAGTTTTGGCACAAAACGTGCGTTTCGTGCATAGAATCGCCGCTTTTACTCAGTTTTGGCACAAAACGTGCATTTCGAGCATAGAATCGCCGCTTTTGCACAGTTTTGACACAATACGTGCGTTTCGTGCACAGAATAGCCGCTTTTGCTCAGTTTTGCAACAAAACGTGCGTTTTGTGCACAGAATCGTCGCTTTTGCTTAGGTTTGGCACAAATCCTGTGTTTCGTGCACAGAATCGCCGCTTTTGCCCAGTTTTGGCACAAAACGTGCGTTTTACGCTCCGAATTTCTCCTTTTGGCACATAACGTGCGCTTCGTGCACAGAATCGCCGCTCTTGCTCATCTTTGGCACAATACGTTCGTTTCGTGCACAGAATCGCCGCTTTTGCTCAGTTTTGGCACAAAACGTGCGTTCCACGCACCGAATTGCTCCTCTTGGCATATAACGTGCGTTTCGTACATAAAATCGCAGCTTTTACTCAGTTTTGGCACAAAACGTGCGTGTTACGGTCCGAAATTCTCCTTTTGGCACATGACGTGTGTTTCGTGCACAGAATCGTCGCTTTTGCTTAGTTTTGGCACCAATCCTGTGTTTCGTGCACAGAATCGCCGCTTTTGCCCAGTTTTGGCACAAAACGTGCGTTTTACGCTCCGAATTTCTCCTTTTGGCACATAACGTGCGCTTCGTTGCACAGAATCGCCGCTTTTGCTCAGTTTTGGCACAAAACGCGCGTTTCGTGCATAGAATCGCCGCTTTTACTCAGTTTTGGCACAAAACGTGCGTTTCGTGTATAGAATCGCCGCTTTTGCTCAGTTTTGGCACAATACGTGCGTTTCGTGCACAGAATCGCCGCTTTTGCTCATTTTTGGCACAAAACGTGCGTTCCACGCACCGAATTGCTCCTCTTGGCATAAAACGTGCGTTTCGTGCACAGAATCGCCGCTTTTGCTCAGTTTTGGATAAAAACCTGCGTTTCGTGCAGACAATCGCCGCTTATGCTCTGTTTTGGCACAAAACGTGCTTTTCGTGCATAGAATCGCCGCTTTTGCTCAGTTTTGGCACAAAACGTGCGTTTCGTGCACAGAATCGCCACTTTTGCTCAGTTTTGGCACAAAACGTGCGTTTCGTGCACAGAATCGTCGCTTTTGCTTAGTTTTGGCACCAATCCTGTGTTTCGTGCACAGAATCGCCGCTTTTGCCCAGTTTTGGCACAAAACGTGCGTTTTACGCTCCGAATTTCTCCTTTTGGCACATAACGTGCGCTTCGTTGCACAGAATCGCCGCTTTTGCTCAGTTTTGCACAAAACGAGCGTTTCGTGCATAGAATCGCCGCTTTTACTCAGTTTTGGCAAAAACGTGCGTGTTTCGCTGCGAATTTCTCCTTTTGGCACATAACGTGCGTTTCGTGATCACAATCGCCACTTTTGCTCAGTTTCGGCACAAAACGTGCTTTTCGCGCATAGAATCGCCGCTTTTGCTCAGTTTTGGCACAAAACGTGCGTTTCGTGCACGGAATAGCCGCTTTTGCTCAGTTTTGCAACAAAACGTGCGTTTCGAGCACAGAATCGCCGTTTTTGCTCAGTTTTGCAACAAAACGTGCGTTTCGTGCACAGAATCGCCGCTTTTGCTCAGTTTTGGCACAAATCCTGTGTTTCGTGCGCAGAATCGCCGCTTTTGCTCAGTTTTGAGACAAAACGTGAGTTTCGTGCACAGAATCGCCGCTTTTGCTCAGTTTTGGATAGAAACCTGCGTTTCGTGCACAGAATCATCGCTTTTGCTTAGTTTTGGCACAAATCCTGTGTTTCGTGCGCAGAATCGCCGCTTTTGCTCAGTTTTGGCACAAAACGTGAGTTTGGTGCACAGAATCGCCGCTTTTGCTCAGTTTTGGCACAAAACGTGCGTTCCACGCACCGAATTGCTCCCCATGGCATAAAACGTGAGTTTCGTGCACAGAAACGCCGATTTTGCTCAGTTTTGGATAGAAACCTGCGTTTCGTGCACAGAATCGTCGCTTTTGCTTAGTTTTGGCACAAATCCTGTGTTTCGTGCACAGAATCGCCGCTTTTGCTCAGTTTTGGCACAAAACGTGAGTTGCGTGCACAGAATCGCCGCTTTTGCTCAGTTTTGGCACAAAACGAGCGTTTCGTGCATAGAATCGCCGCTTTTGCTCAGTTTTGGCACAAAACGAGCGTTTCGTGCACAGAATCGCCGCTTTTGCTCAGTTTTGGCACAAAACGTGCGTTTCGTGCACAGAATCGCCGCTTTTGTTCAGTTTTGGCGCAACACGTGCGTTTCGTGCACAGAATCGCCGCTTTTGCTCAGTTTTGCAACAAAACGTGCGTTTCGTGCACAGAATCGCCGCTTTTGCTCTGGTTTGGCACAAAACGTGCGTTTCGTGCACAGAATCGCCGCTTTTGCTCAGTTTTGGCGCAAAACGTGCGTTTCGTGCACAGAATCGTCGCTTTTGCTTAGTTTTGGCACAAATCCTGTGTTTCGTGCACAGAATCGCAGCTTTTGCTCAGTTTTGGCACAAAACGTGCGTTCCACGCACCGAATTGCTCCTCTTGGCATAAAACGTGCGTTTCGTGCACAGAATCGCCGCTTTTGCTCAGTTTTGGATAAAAACCTGCGTTTCGTGCAGAGAATCGCCGCTTATGCTCTGTTTTGGGACAAAACGTGCTTTTCGCGCATAGAATCGCCGCTTTTGCTCAGTTTTGGCACAAAACGTGCGTTTCGTGCACAGAATCGCCACTTTTGCTCAGTTTTGGCACAAAACGTGCGTTTCGTGCACAGAATCGTCGCTTTTGCTTAGTTTTGGCACCAATCCTGTGTTTCGTGCACAGAATCGCCGCTTTTGCCCAGTTTTGGCACAAAACGTGCGTTTTACGCTCCGAATTTCTCCTTTTGGCACATAACGTGCGCTTCGTTGCACAGAATCGTTGCTTTTGCTCAGCTTTGGCACAAAACGTGCGCCTCGTGCACAGAATCGCCGCTTTTGCTCAGTTTTGGCACAAAACGCGCGTTTCGTGCATAGAATCGCCGCTTTTACTCAGTTTTGGCACAAAACGTGCGTTTCGTGTATAGAATCGCCGCTTTTGCTCAGTTTTGGCACAATACCTGCGTTTCGTGCACAGAATCGCCGCTTTTGCTCAGTTTTGCAACAAAACGTGCGTTTCGTGCACAGAATCGCCGTTTTTGCTCAGTTTTGCAACAAAACGTGCGTTTCGTGCACAGAATCGCCGCTTTTGCTCAGTTTTGGCACAAATCCTGTGTTTCGTGCGCAGAATCGCCGCTTTTGCTCAGTTTTGGCACAAAACGTGAGTTTGGTGCACAGAATCGCCGCTTTTGCTCAGTTTTGGCACAAAACGTGCGTTCCACGCACCGAATTGCTCCTCATGGCATAAAACGTGAGTTTCGTGCACAGAAACGCCGATTTTGCTCAGTTTTGGATAGAAACCTGCGTTTCGTGCACAGAATCGTCGCTTTTGCTTAGTTTTGGCACAAATCCTGTGTTTCGTGCACAGAATCGCCGCTTTTGCTCAGTTTTGGCACAAAACGTGAGTTGCGTGCACAGAATCGCCGCTTTTGCTCAGTTTTGGCACAAAACGAGCGTTTCGTGCATAGAATCGCCGCTTTTGCTCAGTTTTGGCACAAAACGAGCGTTTCGTGCACAGAATCGCCGCTTTTGCTCAGTTTTGGCACAAAACGTGCGTTTCGTGCATAAAATCGCCGCTTTAGCTCAGGTTTGGCACAAAACGTGCGTTTCGTGCACAGAATCGCCGCATTTGCTCAGTTTTGGCACAAAACGTGCGTTCCATGCACCGAATTGCTTCCCTTGGCATAAAACGTGCGTTTCGTGCATAAAATCGCCGCTTTTACTCAGTTTTGGCACAAAACGTGCGTGTTACGGTCCGAAATTCTCCTTTTGGCACATGACGTGCGTTTCGTGAACAGAATCGCCGCTTTTGCTCAGTTTTGGCACAAAACGTGCATTTCGAGCATAGAATCGCCGCTTTTGCTCAGTTTTGGCACAATACGTGCGTTTCGTGCACAGAATCGCCGCTTTTGTTCAGTTTTGGCGCAACACGTGCGTTTCGTGCACAGAATCGCCGCTTTTGCTCAGTTTTGGCACAAAACGTGCATTTCGAGCATAGCATCGCCGCTTTTGCTCAGTTTTGGAACAATACGTGCGTTTCGTGCATAGAATCGCCGCTTTTGCTCAGTTTTGGCACAATACGTGCGTTTCGAGCACAGAATCGCCGCTTTTGTTCAGTTTTGGCGCAACACGTGCGTTTCGTGCACAGAATCGCCTCTTTTGCTCAGTTTTGGCACAATACGTGCGTTCCACGCACCGAATTGCTTCTCTTGGCATAAAACGTGCGTTTCGTGCATCAAATCGCCGCTTTTACTCAGTTTTGGCACAATACGTGCGTTTCGTGCACAGAATCGCCGCTTTTGCTCAGTTTTGGCACAAAACGAGCGTTTCGTGCATAGAATCGCCCCTTTTACTCAGTTTTGCCACAAAACGTGCGTGTTACGCTCCGAATTTCTCCTTTTGGCACATAACGTGCGTTTCGTGATCAGAATCGCCGCTTTTGCTCAGTTTTGGCACAAAACGCGCGTTTCGTGCATAGAATCGCCGCTTTTGCTCAGTTTTGGCACAAAACGTGCGTTTCGTGCATAGAATCGCCGCTTTTACTCAGTTTTGGCACAAAACGTGCATTTCGAGCATAGAATCGCCGCTTTTGCTCAGTTTTGGCGCAATACGTGCGTTTCGTGCACAGAATAGCCGCTTTTGCTCAGTTTTGCAACAAAACGTGCGTTGCGTGCACAGAATCGCCGTTTTTTCTCAGTTTTGCAACAAAGCGTGTGTTTCGTGCACAAAATCGCCGCTTTTGCTCAGTTTTGGCACAAAACGAGCGTTTCGTGCATAGAATCGCCGCTTTTGCTCAGTTTTGGCACAAAACGTGCGTTTCGTGCACAGAATCGCCACTTTTGCTCAGTTTTGGCACAAAACGTGCGTTTCGTGCACAGAATCGTCGCTTTTGCTTAGTTTTGGCACCAATCCTGTGTTTCGTGCACAGAATCGCCGCTTTTGCCCAGTTTTGGCACAAAACGTGCGTTTTACGCTCCGAATTTCTCCTTTTGGCACATAACGTGCGCTTCGTTGCACAGAATCGTCGCTTTTGCTCAGCTTTGGCACAAAACGTGCGCTTCGTGCATAAAATCGCCGCTTTTACTCAGTTTTGGCACAAAACGTGCGTGTTACGGTCCGAAATTCTCCTTTTGGCACATCACGTGCGTTTCGTGAACAGAATCGCCGCTTTTGCTCTGTTTTGGTGCAACACGTGCTTTTCGTGCACAGAATCGCCGCTTTTGCTCAGTTTTGACACATAACGTGCATTTCGAGCATAGAATCGCCTCTTTTGCTCAGTTTTGGCACAATACGTGCGTTTCGTGCACAGAATCGCCGCTTTTGCTCAGTTTTGGCACAAAACGAGCGTTTCGTGCATAGAATCGCCGCTTTTACTCAGTTTTGGCACAAAACGTGCGTGTTACGCTCCGAATTTCTCCTTTTGGCACATAACGTGCGTTTCGTGATCAGAATCGCCGCTTTTGCTCAGTTTTGGCACAAAACGAGCGTTTCGTGCATAGAATCGCCGCTTTTGCTCAGTTTTGGCACAAAACGTGCGTTTCGTGCATAGAATCGCCGCTTTTGCTCAGTTTTGGCACAAAACGTGCATTTCGAGCATAGAATCGCCGCTTTTGCTCAGTTTTGGCACAAAACGTGCGTTTCGTGCACAGAATCGCCACTTTTCCTCAGTTTTGGCACAAAACGTGCGTTTCGTGCACAGAATCGTCGCTTTTGCTTAGTTTTGGCACAAAACGTGCGTTTTACGCTCCGAATTTCACCTTTTGGCACATAACGTGCGCTTCGTTGCACAGAATCGTCGCTTTTGCTCAGCTTTGGCACAAAACGAGCTCTTCGTGCACAGAATCGCCGCTTTTGCTCAGTTTTGGCACAAAACGCGCGTTTCGTGCATAGAATCGCCGCTTTTACTCAGTTTTGGCACAAAACGTGCGTTTCGTGCACAGAATCGCTGCTTTTGCTCAGTTTTGGCACAATACGTGCGTTCCACGCACCGAATTGCTTCTCGTGGCATAAAACGTGCGTTTCGTGCATAAAATCGCCGCTTTTACTCAGTTTTGGCACAAAACGTGCGTTTCGAGCATAGCATCGCCGCTTTTGCTCAGTTTTGGAACAATACGTGCGTTTCGTGCATAGAATCGCCGCTTTTGCTCAGTTTCGGCACAAAACGAGCGTTTCGTGCACAGAATCGCCGCTTTTGCTCAGTTTTGGCACAAAACGTGCATTTCGAGCATAGCATCGCCGCTTTTGCTCAGTTTTGGAACAAAACGTGCGTTTCGTGCACAGAATCGCCGCTTTTGCTCAGTTTTGCAACAAAACGTGCGTTTCGTGCACAGAATCGCCGCTTTTGCTCAGTTTTGGCGCAAAACGTGCGTTTCGTGCACAGAATCGTCGCTTTTGCTTAGTTTTGGCACAAATCCTGTGTTTCGTGCACAGAATCGCAGCTTTTGCTCAGTTTTGGCACAAAACGTGCGTTCCACGCACCGAATTGCTCCTCTTGGCATAAAACGTGCGTTTCGTGCACAGAATCGCCGCTTTTGCTCAGTTTTGGATAAAAACCTGCGTTTCGTGCAGAGAATCGCCGCTTATGCTCTGTTTTGGGACAAAACGTGCTTTTCGTGCATAGAATCGCCGCTTTTGCTCAGTTTTGGCACAAAACGTGCGTTTCGTGCACAGAATCGCCACTTTTGCTCAGTTTTGGCACAAAACGTGCGTTTCGTGCACAGAATCGTCGCTTTTGCTTAGTTTTGGCACCAATCCTGTGTTTCGTGAACAGAATCGCAGCTTTTACTCAGTTTTGACACAAAACGTGCATTTCGAGCATAGAATCGCCGCTCTTGCTCAGTTTTGGCACAATACGTGCATTTCGAGCATAGAATCGCCGCTTTTGCTCAGTTTTGGCACAATACGTGCGTTTCGAGCACAGAATCGCCGCTTTTGTTCGGTTTTGGCGCAACACGTGCGTTTCGTGCACAGAATCGCCTCTTTTGCTCAGTTTTGGCACAATACGTGCGTTCCACTCACCGAATTGCTTCTCTTGGCATAAAACGTGCGTTTCGTGCATAAAATCGCCGCTTTTACTCAGTTTAGGCACGAAACGTGCGTGTTACGGTCCGAAATTCTCCTTTTGTCACATAACGTGCGTTTCGTGCACAGAATAGCCGCTTTTGCTCAGTTTTGGCACAAAACGTGCATTTCGAGCATAGAATCGCCGCTTTTACTCAGTTTTGGCACAAAACGTGCATTTCGAGCATAGAATCGCCGCTTTTGCTCAGTTTTGGCACAATACGTGCGTTTCGTGCATAGAATCATCGCTTTTGCTTAGTTTTGGCACAAATCCTGTGTTTCGTGCGCAGAATCGCCGCTTTTGCTCAGTTTTGGCACAAAACGTGAGTTTGGTGCACAGAATCGCCGCTTTTGCTCAGTTTTGGCACAAAACGTGCGTTCCACGCACCGAATTGCTCCTCATGGCATAAAACGTGTGTTTCGTGCACAGAAACGCCGATTTTGCTCAGTTTCGGCACAAAACGAGCGTTTCGTGCATAGAATCGCCTCTTTTACTCTGTTTTGACACAAAACGTGCGTGGTACGCTCCGAACTTCTCCTTTTGTCACATAACGTGCGTTTCGTGCACAGAATAGCCGCTTTTGCTCAGTTTTGCAACAAAACGTGCGTTTCGTGCACAGAATCGCCGCTTTTGCTCTGTTTTGGCACAAAACGTGCGTTTCGTGCACAGAATCGCCGCATTTGCTCAGTTTTGGCACAAAACGTGCGTTCCACGCACCGAATTGCTACTCTTGGCATAAAACGTGCGTTTCGTGCACAGAATCGCCGCTTTTGCTCAGTTTTGGATAAAAACCTGCGTTTCGTGCAGAGAATCGCCGCTTATGCTCTGTTTTGGCACAAAACGTGCTTTTCGTGCATAGAATCGCCGCTTTTGCTCAGTTTTGGCACAAAACGTGCGTTTCGTGCACAGAATCGCCACTTTTGCTCAGTTTTGGCACAAAACGTGCGTTGCGTGCACAGAATCGCCGCTTTAGCTCATCTTTGGCACAACACGTGCGTTTCGTGCACAGAATCGCCGCTTTTGCTCAGTTTTGGCACAAAACGTGCGTTCCACGCACCGAATTGCTCCTCTTGGCATAAAACGTGCGTTTCGTACATAAAATCGCAGCTTTTACTCAGTTTTGGCACAAAACGTGCGTGTTACGATCCGAAATTCTCCTTTTGGCACATGACGTGCGTTTCGTTAACAGAATCGCCGCTTTTGCTCAGTTTTGACACAAAACGTGCATTTCGAGCATAGAATCGCCGCTTTTGCTCAGTTTTGGCACAATACGTGCGTTTCGAGCACAGAATCGCCGCTTTTGTTCAGTTTTGGCGCAACACGCGCGTTTCGTGCACAGAATCGCCGCTTTTGCTCAGTTATGGCACAAAAGTGCATTTCGAGCATAGCATCGCCGCTTTTGCTCAGTTTTGGAACAATACGTGCGTTTCGTGCATAGAATCGCCGCTTTTGCTCAGTTTCGGCACAAAACGAGCGTTTCGTGCATAGAATCGCCTCTTTTATTCTGTTTTGGCACAAAACGTGCGTGGTACGCTCCGAATTTCTCCTTTTGTCACATAACGTGCGTTTCGTGCACAGAATAGCCGCTTTTGCTCAGTTTTGCAACATAACGTGCGTTTCATGCACAGAATCGCCGTTTTTGCTCAGTTTTGCAACAAAACGTGCGTTTCATGCACAGAATCGCCGCTTTTGCTCTGTTTTGGCACAAAACGGGCATTTCGTGCACAGAATCGCCGCTTTTGCTCAGTTTTGCACAAAACGAGTGTTTCGTGCATAGAATCGCCGCTTTTACTCAATTTTGGCAAAAACGTGCGTGTTTCGCTGCGAATTTCTCCTTTTGGCACATAACGTGCGTTTCGTGATCAGAATCGCCACTTTTGCTCAGTTTTGGCACAAAACGTGCATTTCGAGCATAGAATCGCCGCTTTTGCTCAGTTTTGGCACAAAACGTGCATTTCGATCATAGAATCGCCGCTTTTTCTCTGTTTTGGATAAAAACCTGTGTTTCGTGCAGAGAATCGCGGCTTTTGCTCAGTTTTGGCACAAAACGTGCATTTCGTGCACAGAATCGCCGCTTTTGCTCAGTTTTGGCACAAATCGTGCGTTCCACGCACCGAATTGCTCCTCTTGGCATAAAACGTGTGTTTCGTGCACAGAATCGCCGCTTTTGCTCAGTTTTGGATAGAAACCTGCGTTTCGTGCACAGAATCATCGCTTTTGCTTAGTTTTGGCACAAATCCTGTGTTTCGTGCGCAGAATCGCCGCTTTTGCTCAGTTTTGGCACAAAACGTGAGTTTGGTGCACAGAATCGCCGCTTTTGCTCAGTTTTGGCACAAAACGTGCGTTCCACGCACCGAATTGCTCCTCATGGCATAAAACGTGTGTTTCGTGCACAGAAACGCCGATTTTGCTCAGTTTTGGATAGAAACCTGCGTTTCGTGCACAGAATCGTCGCTTTTGCTTAGTTTTGGCACAAATTCTGTGTTTCGTGCACAGAATCGCCGCTTTTGTTCAGTTTTGGCACAAAACGTGCGTTGCGTGCACAGAATCGCCGCTTTTGCTCAGTTTTGGCACAAAACGAGCGTTTCGTGCATAGAATCGCCGCTTTTGCTCAGTTTTGGCACAAAACGTGCTTTTCGTGCATAGAATCGCCGCTTTTGCTCAGTTTTGGCACAAAACGTGCGTTTCGTGCACAGAATCGCCGCATTTGCTCAGTTTTGGCACAAAACGTGAGTTCCACCCACCGAATTGCTACTCTTGGCATAAAACGTGCGTTTCGTGCACAGAATCGCCGCTTTTGCTCAGTTTTGGCACAAAACGTGCATTTCGAGCATAGAATCGCCGCTTTTGCTCAGTTTTGGCACAATACATGCGTTTCGTGCACAGAATCGCCGCTTTTGCTCAGTTTTGGCACAAGACGTGCGTTCCACGCACCGAATTGCTACTCTTGGCATAAAACGTGCGTTTCGTGCACAGAATCGCCGCTTTTGCTCAGTTTTGGATAAAAACCTGCGTTTCGTGAAGAGAATCGCCCCTTATGCTCAGTTTTGGCACAAAACGTGCTTTTCGTGCATAGAATCGCCGCTTTTGCTCAGTTTTGGCACAAAACGTGCGTTTCGTGCACAGAATCGCCGCTTTTGCTCAGGTTTGGCACAAGACGTGCGTTTCGTGCATAGAATCGCCGCTTTTGCTCAGTTTTGGCACAAAACGTGCCTTCCACGCACCGAATTGCTCCTCATGGCATAAAACGTGCGTTTCGTGCACAGAATCGCCGGTTTTGCTCAGTTTTGCATAGAAACCTGCGTTTTGTGCACAGAATCGTTGCTTTTGCTTAGTGTTGGCACAAATCCTGTGTTTCGTGCACAGAATCGCCGCTTTTGCTCAGTTTTGGCACAAAACGAGCGTTGCGTGCACACAATCGCCGCTTTTGCTCAGTTTTGGCACAAAACGTGCGTTCCACGCACCGAATTGCTCCTCTTGGCATAAAACGTGCGTTTCGTGCACAGAATCGCCGCTCTTGCTCAGTTTTGGATAAAAACCTGCGTTTCGTGCAGAGAATCGCCGCTTATGCTCAGTTTTGGCACAAAACGTGCTTTTCGTGCATAGAATCGCCGCTTTTGCTCAGTTTTGGCACAATACGTGCGTTTCCTGCACAGAATCGCCGCTTTTGCTCAGTTTTGCACAAAACGTGCATTTCGAGCATAGAATCGCCGCTTTTGCTCAGTTTTTTCTCAATACGTGCGTTTCGTGCACAGAATCGCCGCTTTTGCTCAGTTTTGGATAAAAACCTGCGTTTCGTGAAGAGAATCGCCCCTTATGCTCAGTTTTGGCACAAAACGTGCTTTTCGTGCATAGAATCGCCGCTTTTGCTCAGTTTTGGCACAAAACGTGCGTTTCGTGCACAGAATCGCCGCTTTTGCTCAGTTTTGGCACAAAACGTGCATTTCGAGCATAGAATCGCCGCTTTTGCTCAGTTTTGGCACAATACGTGCGTTTCGTGCACAGAATCGCCGCTTTTGCTCAGTTTTGGCACAAAACGAGCGTTCCATGCACTGAATTGCTCCTCTTGGCATAAAACGTGCGTTTCGTGCACAGAATCGCCGCTTTTGCTCAGTTTTGGATAAAAACCTGCGTTTCGTGAAGAGAATCGCCCCTTATGCTCAGTTTTGGCACAAAACGTGCTTTTCGTGCATAGAATCGCCGCTTTTGCTCAGTTTTGGCACAAAACGTGCGTTTCGTGCACAGAATCGCCGCTTTTGCTCAGTTTTGGCACAAAACGTGCATTTCGAGCATAGAATCGCCGCTTTTGCTCAGTTTTGGCACAATACGTGCGTTTCGTGCACAGAATCGCCGCTTTTGCTCAGTTTTGGCACAAAACGAGCGTTTCGTGCATAGAATCGCCGCTTTTGCTCAGTTTTGGCACAAAACGTGCGTTTCGTGCACAGAATCGCCGCTTTTGCTCAGTTTTGGCACAAAACGTGCGTTTCGTGCACAGAATCGCCGCTTTTGCTCAGTTTTTAATAAAAACCTGCGTTTCGTGAAGAGAATCGCCCCTTATGCTCAGTTTTGGCACAAAACGTGCTTTTCGTGCATAGAATCGCCGCTTTTGCTCAGTTTTGGCACAAAACGTGCGTTTCGTGCACAGAATCGCCGCTTTTGCTCAGGTTTGGCACAAGACGTGCGTTTCGTGCATAGAATCGCCGCTTTTGCTCAGTTTTGGCACAAAACGTGCCTTCCACGCACCGAATTGCTCCTCATGGCATAAAACGTGCGTTTCGTGCACAGAATCGCCGGTTTTGCTCAGTTTTGCATAGAAACCTGCGTTTTGTGCACAGAATCGTTGCTTTTGCTTAGTTTTGGCACAAATCCTGTGTTTCGTGCACAGAATCGCCGCTTTTGCTCAGTTTTGGCACAAAACGAGCGTTGCGTGCACAGAATCGCCGCTTTTGCTCAATTTTGGAACAAAACGTGCGTTTCGTGCACACAATCGCCGCTTTTGCTCAGTTTTGGCACAAAACGTGCGTTCCACGCACCGAATTGCTCCTCTTGGCATAAAACGTGCGTTTCGTGCACAGAATCGCCGCTCTTGCTCAGTTTTGGATAAAAACCTGCGTTTCGTGCAGAGAATCGCCGCTTATGCTCAGTTTTGGCACAAAACGTGCTTTTCGTGCATAGAATCGCCGCTTTTGCTCAGTTTTGGCACAATACGTGCGTTTCCTGCACAGAATCGCCGCTTTTGCTCAGTTTTGCACAAAACGTGCATTTCGAGCATAGAATCGCCGCTTTTGCACAGTTTTTTCTCAATACGTGCGTTCCGTGCACAGAATCGCCGCTTTTGCTCAGTTTTGGTACAAAACGTGCGTTTCGAGCACAGAATCGCCGCTTTTGCTCAGTTTTGGATAAAAACCTGCGTTTCGTGAAGAGAATCGCCCCTTATGCTCAGTTTTGGCACAAAACGTGCTTTTCGTGCATAGAATCGCCGCTTTTGCTCAGTTTTGGCACAAAACGTGCGTTCCATGCACTGAATTGCTCCTCTTGGCATAAAACGTGCGTTTCGTGCACAGAATCGCCGCTTTTGCTCAGTTTTGGATAAAAACCTGCGTTTCGTGAAGAGAATCGCCCCTTATGCTCAGTTTTGGCACAAAACGTGCTTTTCGTGCATAGAATCGCCGCTTTTGCTCAGTTTTGGCACAAAACGTGCGTTTCGTGCACAGAATCGCCGCTTTTGCTCAGTTTTGGCACAAAACGTGCGTTCCACGCACCGAATTGCTACTCTTGGCATAAAACGTGCGTTTCGTGCAGAGAATCGCCGCTTATGCTCAGTTTTGGCACAAAACGTGCATTTCGAGCATAGAATCGCCGCTTTTGCTCAGTTTTTGCACAATACGTGCGTTTCGTGCACAGAATCGCCGCTTATGCTCAGTTTTGGCACAAAACGTGCATTTCGAGCATAGAATCGCCGCTTTTGCTCAGTTTTGGCACAATACGTGCGTTTCTTGCACAGAATAGCCGCTTTTGTTCAGTTTTGGCGCAACACGTGCGTTTCGTGCACAGATTCGCCGCATTTGCTCAGTTTTGGCACAAAACGTGCATTTCGAGCATAGAATCGCCGCATTTGCTCAGTTTTGGCACAATACGTGCGTTTCGTGCACAGAATCGCCGCTTTTGCTCAGTTTTTGCACAAAACGAGCGTTTCGTGCATAGGATCGCCGCTTTTGCTCAGTTTTGGCACAAAACGTGCGTTTCGTGCACAGAATCGCCGCTTTCGCTCAGTTTTGGCACAAAACGTGCGTTTCGTTCATAAAATCGCCGCTTTTGCTCAGTTTTGGCACAAAACGTGCGTTTTACGCTCCGAATTTCTCCTTTTGGCACATAACGTGCGTTTCGTGCACAGAATCGCCGCTTTTGCTCAGTTTTGGCACAAAACGTGCGGTTCGTGCACAGAATCGCCGCTTTAGCTCAGTTTTGGCACATAACGTACGTTTCGTGCACAGAATCGTCGCTTTTGCTTATTTTTGGCACAAATCCTGTGTTTCGTGCACAGAATCGCCGCTTTTGCCCAGTTTTGGCACAAAACGTGCGTTCCATGCACTGAATTGCTCCTCTTGGCATAAAACGTGCGTTTCGTGCACAGAATCGCCGCTTTTGCTCAGTTTTGGATAAAAACCGGCGTTTCGTGAAGAGAATCGCCCCTTATGCTCAGTTTTGGCACAAAACGTGCTTTTCGTGCATAGAATCGCCGCTTTTGCTCAGTTTTGGCACAAAACGTGCGTTTCGTGCACAGAATCGCCGCTTTTGCTCAGTTTTGGCACAAAACGTGCATTTCGAGCATAGAATCGCCGCTTTCGCTCAGTTTTGGCACAATACGTGCGTTTCGTGCACAGAATCGCCGCTTTTGCTCAGTTTTGGCACAAAACGAGCGTTTCGTGCATAGAATCGCCGCTTTTGCTCAGTTTTGGCACAAAACGTGCGTTTCGTGCACAGAATCGCCGCTTTCGCTCAGTTTTGGCACAAAACGTGCGTTTCGTTCATAAAATCGCCGCTTTTGCTCAGTTTTGGCACAAAACGTGCGTTTTACGCTCCGAATTTCTCCTTTTGGCACATAACGTGCGTTTCGTGCACAGAATCGCCGCTTTTGCTCAGTTTTGGATAAAAACCGCGTTTCGTGCAGAGAATCGCCGCTTATGCTCAGTTTTGGCACAAAACGTGCTTTTCGTGCATAGAATCGCCGCTTTTGCTCAGTTTTGGCACAAAACGTGCGGTTCGTGCACAGAATCGCCGCTTTTGCTCAGTTTTGGCACAAAACGTGCATTCGAGCATAGAATCGCCGCTTTCGTTCAGTTTTGGCACAATACGTGCGTTTCGTGCACAGAATCGCCGCTTTTGCTCTGTTTTGGCACAAAACGTGCGTTTCGTGCACAGAATCGCCGCTTTTGCTCAGTTTTGGCACAATACGTGCGTTTCGTGCACAGAATCGCCGCTTTTGCTCAGTTTTGCACAAAACGTGCATTTCGAGCATAGAATCGCCGCTTTTGCTCAGTTTTTTCTCAATACGTGCGTTTCGTGCACAGAATCGCCGCTTTTACTCAGTTTTGGCACAAAACGTGCGTGTTACGCTCCGAATTTCTCCTTTCGGCACATAACGTGCGTTTCGTGATCAGAATCGCCGCTTTTGCTCAGTTTTGGCACAAAACGTGCATTCGAGCATAGAATCGCCGCTTTTGCTCAGTTTTGGCACAATACGTGCGTTTCGTGCACAGAATCGCCGCTTTTGCTCAGTTTTGCAACAAAACGTGCGTTTCGTACACAGAACCGCCGTTTTTGCTCAGTTTCGCAACAAAACGTGCGTTTCGTGCACAGAATCGCCGCTTTTGCTCAGTTTTGGCACAAAACGTGCATTTCGAGCATAGAATCGCCGCTTTTGCTCAGTTTTGGCACAATACGTGCATCTCGAGCATAGAATCGCCGCTTTTGCTCAGTTTCGGCACAAAACGTGCGTTTCGTGCACAGAATCGTCGCTTTTGCTTAGTTTTGGCACAAATCCTGTGTTTCGTGCACAGAATCGCAGCTTTTGACCAGTTTTGGCACAAAACGTGCGCTTTGCGCTCCGAATTTCTCCTTTTGGCACATAACGTGCGCTTCGTGCACAGAATCGCCGCTTTTGCTCAGTTTTGGATAAAAACCGCGTTTCGGGCAGAGAATCGCCGCTTATGCTCAGTTTTGGCACAAAACGTGCTTTTCGTGCATAGAATCGCCGCTTTTGCTCAGTTTTGGCACAAAACGTGCGGTTCGTGCACAGAATCGCCGCTTTAGCTCAGTTTTGGCACATAACGTGCGTTTCGTGCACAGAATCGTCGCTTTTGCTTATTTTTGGCACAAATCCTGTGTTTCGTGCACAGAATCGCCGCTTTTGCCCAGTTTTGGCACAAAACGTGCGTTCCATTCACTGAATTGCTCCTCTTGGCATAAAACGTGCGTTTCGTGCACAGAATCGCCGCTTTTGCTCAGTTTTGGATAAAAACCTGCGTTTCGTGAAGGGAATCGCCCCTTATGCTCAGTTTTGGCACAAAACGTGCTTTTCGTGCATAGAATCGCCGCTTTTGCTCAGTTTTGGCACAAAACGTGCGTTTCGTGCACAGAATCGCCGCTTTTGCTCAGTTTTGGCACAAAACGTGCATTTCGAGCATAGAATCGCCGCTTTCGCTCAGTTTTGGCACAATACGTGCGTTTCGTGCACAGAATCGCCGCTTTTGCTCAGTTTTGGCACAAAACGAGCGTTTCGTGCATAGAATCGCCGCTTTTGCTCAGTTTTGGCACAAAACGTGCGTTTCGTGCACAGAATCGCCGCTTTCGCTCAGTTTTGGCACAAAACGTGCGTTTCGTTCATAAAATCGCCGCTTTTGCTCAGTTTTGGCACAAAACGTGCATTTCGAGCATAGAATCGCCGCTTTCGCTCAGTTTTGGCACAATACGTGCGTTTCGTGCACAGAATCGCCGCTTTTGCTCAGTTTTGGCACAAAACGAGCGTTTCGTGCATAGAATCGCCGCTTTTGCTCAGTTTTGGCACAAAACGTGCGTTTCGTGCACAGAATCGCCGCTTTCGCTCAGTTTTGGCACAAAACGTGCGTTTCGTTCATAAAATCGCCGCTTTTGCTCAGTTTTGGCACAAAACGTGCGTTTTACGCTCCGAATTTCTCCTTTTGGCACATAACGTGCGTTTCGTGCACAGAATCGCCGCTTTTGCTCAGTTTTGGATAAAAACCGCGTTTCGTGCAGAGAATCGCCGCTTATGCTCAGTTTTGGCACAAAACGTGCTTTTCGTGCATAGAATCGCCGCTTTTGCTCAGTTTTGGCACAAAACGTGCGGTTCGTGCACAGAATCGCCGCTTTTGCTCAGTTTTGGCACAAAACGTGCATTCGAGCATAGAATCGCCGCTTTCGTTCAGTTTTGGCACAATACGTGCGTTTCGTGCACAGAATCGCCGCTTTTGCTCTGTTTTGGCACAAAACGTGCGTTTCGTGCACAGAATCGCCGCTTTTGCTCAGTTTTGGCACAATACGTGCGTTTCGTGCACAGAATCGCCGCTTTTGCTCAGTTTTGCACAAAACGTGCATTTCGAGCATAGAATCGCCGCTTTTGCTCAGTTTTTTCTCAATACGTGCGTTTCGTGCACAGAATCGCCGCTTTTACTCAGTTTTGGCACAAAACGTGCGTGTTACGCTCCGAATTTCTCCTTTCGGCACATAACGTGCGTTTCGTGATCAGAATCGCCGCTTTTGCTCAGTTTTGGCACAAAACGTGCATTCGAGCATAGAATCGCCGCTTTCGTTCAGTTTTGGCACATAACGTGCTTTTCGTGCATAGAATCGCCGCTTTTGCTCAGTTTTGGCACAAAACGTGCGGTTCGTGCACAGAATCGCCGCTTTAGCTCAGTTTTGGCACATAACGTGCGTTTCGTGCACAGAATCGTCGCTTTTGCTTATTTTTGGCACAAATCCTGTGTTTCGTGCACAGAATCGCCGCTTTTGCCCAGTTTTGGCACAAAACGTGCGTTCCATTCACTGAATTGCTCCTCTTGGCATAAAACGTGCGTTTCGTGCACAGAATCGCCGCTTTTGCTCAGTTTTGGATAAAAACCTGCGTTTCGTGAAGAGAATCGCCCCTTATGCTCAGTTTTGGCACAAAACGTGCTTTTCGTGCATAGAATCGCCGCTTTTGCTCAGTTTTGGCACAAAACGTGCGTTTCGTGCACAGAATCGCCGCTTTTGCTCAGTTTTGGCACAAAACGTGCATTTCGAGCATAGAATCGCCGCTTTCGCTCAGTTTTGGCACAATACGTGCGTTTCGTGCACAGAATCGCCGCTTTTGCTCAGTTTTGGCACAAAACGAGCGTTTCGTGCATAGAATCGCCGCTTTTGTTCAGTTTTGGCACAAAACGTGCGTTTCGTGCACAGAATCGCCGCTTTCGCTCAGTTTTGGCACAAAACGTGCGTTTCGTTCATAAAATCGCCGCTTTTGCTCAGTTTTGGCACAAAACGTGCGTTTTACGCTCCGAATTTCTCCTTTTGGCACATAACGTGCGTTTCGTGCACAGAATCGCCGCTTTTGCTCAGTTTTGGATAAAAACCGCGTTTCGTGCAGAGAATCGCCGCTTATGCTCAGTTTTGGCACAAAACGTGCTTTTCGTGCATAGAATCGCCGCTTTTGCTCAGTTTTGGCACAAAACGTGCGGTTCGTGCACAGAATCGCCGCTTTTGCTCAGTTTTGGCACAAAACGTGCATTCGAGCATAGAATCGCCGCTTTCGTTCAGTTTTGGCACAATACGTGCGTTTCGTGCACAGAATCGCCGCTTTTGCTCTGTTTTGGCACAAAACGTGCGTTTCGTGCACAGAATCGCCGCTTTTGCTCAGTTTTGGCACAATACGTGCGTTTCGTGCACAGAATCGCCGCTTTTGCTCAGTTTTGCACAAAACGTGCATTTCGAGCATAGAATCGCCGCTTTTGCTCAGTTTTTTCTCAATACGTGCGTTTCGTGCACAGAATCGCCGCTTTTGCTCAGTTTTGGATAAAAACCGGCGTATCGTGAAGAGAATCGCCCCTTATGCTCAGTTTTGGCACAAAACGTGCTTTTCGTGCATAGAATCGCCGCTTTTGCTCAGTTTTGGAACAAAACGTGCGTTTCGTGCACAGAATCGCCGCTTTTGCTCAGTTTTGGCACAAAACGTGCATTTCGAGCATAGAATCGCCGCTTTTGCTCAGTTTTGGCACAATACGTGCGTTTCGTGCACAGAATCGCCGCTTTTGCTCAGTTTTGGCACAAAACGAGCGTTTCGTGCATAGAATCGCCGCTTTTGCTCAGTTTTGGCACAAAACGTGCGTTTCGTGCACAGAATCGCCGCTTTCGCTCAGTTTTGGCACAAAACGTGCGTTTCGTTCATAAAATCGCCGCTTTTGCTCAGTTTTGGCACAAAACGTGCGTTTTACGCTCCGAATTTCTCCTTTTGGCACATAACGTGCGTTTCGTGCACAGAATCGCCGCTTTTGCTCAGTTTTGGATAAAAACCGCGTTTCGTGCAGAGAATCGCCGCTTATGCTCAGTTTTGGCACAAAACGTGCTTTTCGTGCATAGAATCGCCGCTTTTGCTCAGTTTTGGCACAAAACGTGCGGTTCGTGCACAGAATCGCCGCTTTTGCTCAGTTTTGGCACAAAACGTGCATTCGAGCATAGAATCGCCGCTTTCGTTCAGTTTTGGCACAATACGTGCGTTTCGTGCACAGAATCGCCGCTTTTGCTCTGTTTTGGCACAAAACGTGCGTTTCGTGCACAGAATCGCCGCTTTTGCTCAGTTTTGGCACAATACGTGCGTTTCGTGCACAGAATCGCCGCTTTTGCTCAGTTTTGGCACAAAACGTGCATTTCGAGCATAGAATCGCCGCTTTTGCTCAGTTTTGGCACAATACGTGCGTTTCGTGCACAGAATCGCCGCTTTTGCTCAGTTTTGGCACAAAACGAGCGTTTCGTGCATAGAATCGCCGCTTTTGCTCAGTTTTGGCACAAAACGTGCGTTTTACGCTCCGAATTTCTCCTTTTGGCACATAACGTGCGTTTCGTGCACAGAATCGCCGCTTTTGCTCAGTTTTGGATAA
The DNA here is from genome assembly GCA_943735885.1 of Stelis phaeoptera. Lineage (NCBI taxonomy): Eukaryota > Metazoa > Arthropoda > Insecta > Hymenoptera > Megachilidae > Stelis > Stelis phaeoptera. Next base: position 128,636 of record CALSEM010000051.1, on the reverse strand, counting down.
AAACCGCGTTTCGTGCAGAGAATCGCCGCTTATGCTCAGTTTTGGCACAAAACGTGCTTTTCGTGCATAGAATCGCCGCTTTTGCTCAGTTTTGGCACAAAACGTGCGGTTCGTGCACAGAATCGCCGCTTTTGCTCAGTTTTGGCACAAAACGTGCATTCGAGCATAGAATCGCCGCTTTCGTTCAGTTTTGGCACAATACGTGCGTTTCGTGCACAGAATCGCCGCTTTTGCTCTGTTTTGGCACAAAACGTGCGTTTCGTGCACAGAATCGCCGCTTTTGCTCAGTTTTGGCACAATACGTGCGTTTCGTGCACAGAATCGCCGCTTTTGCTCAGTTTTGCACAAAACGTGCATTTCGAGCATAGAATCGCCGCTTTTGCTCAGTTTTTTCTCAATACGTGCGTTTCGTGCACAGAATCGCCGCTTTTACTCAGTTTTGGCACAAAACGTGCGTGTTACGCTCCGAATTTCTCCTTTTGGCACATAACGTGCGTTTCGTGATCAGAATCGCCGCTTTTGCTCAGTTTTGGCACAAAACGTGCATTCGAGCATAGAATCGCCGCTTTCGTTCAGTTTTGGCACTATACGTGCGTTTCGTGCACAGAATCGCCGCTTTTGCTCAGTTTTGCAACAAAACGTGCGTTTCGTACACAGAATCGCCGCTTTTGCTCAGTTTTGGCACAATACGTGCATCTCGAGCATAGAATCGCCGCTTTTGCTCAGTTTCGGCTCAAAACGTGCGTTTCGTGCACAGAATCGCCGCTTTTGCTCAGTTTTGGCACAAGACGTGCGTTCCACGCACCGAATTGCTACTCTTGGCATAAAACGTGCGTTTCGAGCACAGAATCGCCGCTTTTGCTCAGTTTTGGATAAAAACCTGCGTTTCGTGCAGAGAATCGCCGCTTATGCTCAGTTTTGGCACAAAACGTGCATTTCGAGCATAGAATCGCCGCTTTTGCTCAGTTTTTGCACAATACGTGCGTTTCGTGCACAGAATCGCCGCTTATGCTCAGTTTTGGCACAAAACGTGCATTTCGAGCATAGAATCGCCGCTTTTGCTCAGTTTTGGCACAATACGTGCGTTTCTTGCACAGAATAGCCGCATTTGTTCAGTTTTGGCGCAACACGTGCGTTTCGTGCACAGAATCGCCGCATTTGCTCAGTTTTGGCACAAAACGTGCATTTCGAGCATAGAATCGCCGCATTTGCTCAGTTTTGGCACAATACATGCGTTTCGTGCACAGAATCGCCGCTTTTGCTCAGTTTTGGCACAAAACGAGCGTTTCGTGCATAGGATCGCCGCTTTTGCTCAGTTTTGGCACAAAACGTGCGTTTCGTGCACAGAATCGCCGCTTTCGCTCAGTTTTGGCACAAAACGTGCGTTTCGTTCATAAAATCGCCGCTTTTGCTCAGTTTTGGCACAAAACGTGCGTTTTACGCTCCGAATTTCTCCTTTTGGCACATAACGTGCGTTTCGTGCACAGAATCGCCGCTTTTGCTCAGTTTTGGCACAAAACGTGCGGTTCGTGCACAGAATCGCCGCTTTAGCTCAGTTTTGGCACATAACGTACGTTTCGTGCACAGAATCGTCGCTTTTGCTTATTTTTGGCACAAATCCTGTGTTTCGTGCACAGAATCGCCGCTTTTGCCCAGTTTTGGCACAAAACGTGCGTTCCATGCACTGAATTGCTACTCTTGGCATAAGACGTGCGTTTCGTGCACAGAATCGCCGCTTTTGCTCAGTTTTGGATAAAAACCTGCGTTTCGTGCAGAGAATCGCCGCTTATGCCCAGTTTTGGCACAATACGTGCGTTACGTGCACAGAATCGCCGCTTTTGCTCAGTTTTGGCACAAAACGTGCGTTCCACGCACCGAATTGCTCCTCGTTTCATAAAACATGCGTTTCGTGCACAGAATCGCCGCTTTTGCTCAGTTTTGGATAAAAACCTGCGTTTCGTGCAGAGAATCGCCGCTTATGCTCAGTTTTGGCACAATACGTGCTTTTCGTGCACAGAATCGCCGTTTTTGCTCAGTTTTGCAACAAAACGTGCGTTTCGTGCACAGAATCGCTGCTTTTGCTCAGTTTTGGCACAAAACGAGCGTTTCGTGCATAAAATCGCCGCTTTTGCTCAGTTTTGGCACAAAACGTGCGTTTCGTGCACAGAATCGCCGCTTTTGCTCAGTTTTGGCACAAAACGTGAGTTCCACGCACCGAATTGCTCCTCTTTTCATAAAACGTGCGTTTCGTGCACAGAATCGCGGCTTTTGCTCAGTTTTGGCACAATACGTGCGCTTTGTGCACATAATCGCCGCTTTTGCTCAGCTTTGGCACAATACGTGCGATTCGTGCACAGAATCGCCACTTTTGCTCAGGTTTGGCACAAAACGTGCGTTTCGTGCACAGAATCGCCGCTTTTGGTCAGTTTTGGCACAAAACGTGTATTTCAAGCACAGAATCGCCGCTTTTGCTCAGTTTTGGCACAAAACGTGCGTTTCGTGCACAGAATCGTCGCTTTTGCTTAATTTTGGCACAAATCCTGTGTTTCGTGCACAGATTCGCCGCTTTTGCCCAGTTTTGGCACAAAACGTGAGTTTTTCGCTCCGAATTTCACCTTTTGGCACATAACGTGCGCTTCGTGCACAGAATCGCCGCTTTTGCTCAGCTTTTGCACAATACGTGCGTTTCGTGCACAGAATCGCAGCTTTTGCTCAGTTTTGGAACAAAACGTGCGTTTCGTACAGAGAATCGCCGCTTATGCTCAGTTTTGGCACAATACGTGCTTTTCGTGCACAGAATCGCCGTTTTTGATCAGTTTTGCAACAAAACGTGCGTTTCGTGCACAGAATCGCCGCTTTTGCTCAGTTTTGGCACAAAACGTGAGTTCCACGCACCGAATTGCTCCTCTTTTCATAAAACGTGCGTTTCGTGCACAGAATCGCGGCTTTTGCTCAGTTTTGGCACAATACGTGCGCTTTGTGCACATAATCGCCGCTTTTGCTCAGCTTTGGCACAATACGTGCGATTCGTGCACAGAATCGCCACTTTTGCTCAGGTTTGGCACAAAACGTGCGTTTCGTGCACAGAATCGCCGCTTTTGGTCAGTTTTGGCACAAAACGTGCGTTTCAAGCACAGAATCGCCGCTTTTGCTCAGTTTTGGCACAAAACGTGCGTTTCGTGCACAGAATCGTCGCTTTTGCTTAGTTTTGGCACAAATCCTGTGTTTCGTGCACAGATTCGCCGCTTTTGCCCAGTTTTGGCACAAAACGTGAGTTTTTCGCTCCGAATTTCACCTTTTGGCACATAACGTGCGCTTCGTGCACAGAATCGCCGCTTTTGCTCAGCTTTTGCACAATACGTGCGTTTCGTGCACAGAATCGCAGCTTTTGCTCTGTTTTGGAACAAAACGTGCGTTTCGTACAGATAATCGCCGCTTACGCTCAGTTTTGGCACAATACGTGCTTTTCGTGCACAGAATCGCCGTTTTTGATCAGTTTTGCAACAAAACGTGCGTTTCGTGCACAGAATCGCCGCTTTTGCTCAGTTTTGGCACAAAACGTGCGTTTCGTGCACAGAATCGCCGCTTTTGCTCAGTTTTGGCACAAAACGTGAGTTCCACGCACCGAATTGCTCCTCTTTTCATAAAACGTGCGTTTCGTGCACAGAATCGCGGCTTTTGCTCAGTTTTGGCACAATACGTGCGCTTTGTGCACATAATCGCCGCTTTTGCTCAGCTTTGGCACAATACGTGCGTTTCGTGCACAGAATCGCCACTTTTGCTCAGGTTTGGCACAAAACGTGCGTTTCGTGCACAGAATCGCCGCTTTTGGTCAGTTTTGGCACAAAACGTGCGTTTCAAGCACAGAATCGCCGCTTTTGCTCAGTTTTGGCACAAAACGTGCGTTTCGTGCACAGAATCGTCGCTTTTGCTTAGTTTTGGCACAAATCCTGTGTTTCGTGCACAGATTCGCCGCTTTTGCCCAGTTTTGGCACAAAACGTGAGTTTTACGCTCCGAATTTCACCTTTTGGCACATAACGTGCGCTTCGTGCACAGAATAGCGCTTTTGCTCAGCTTTTGCACAATACGTGCGTTTCGTGCACAGAATCGCCGCTTTTGCTCAGTTTTGGAACAAAACGTGCGTTTCGTGCACAGAATCGCCGCTTTTGCTCAGTTTTGGAACAAAACGTGCGTTTCGTGCTCAGAATCGCCGCTTTTGCACAGTTTTGGCACAAATCCCGTGTTTCGTGCGCAGAATCGCCGCTTTTCCTCAGCTTTAGCACAAAACGTGCGTTTCGTGCACAGAATCGCCGCTTTTGCTCAGTTTTGGTACAAAACGTGCGTTCCACGCACCGAATTGCTCCTCTTGGCATAAAACGTGCGTTTCGTGCACAGAATCGCCGCTTTTGCTCAGTTTTGGATAAAAACCTGCGTTTCGTGCAGAGAATCGCCCCTTATGCTCAGTTTTGGCACAAAACGTGCTTTTCGTACATAGAATCGCCGCTTTTGCTCAGTTTTGGCACAAAACGTGCGTTTCGTGCACAGAATCGCCGCTTTTGCTCAGTTTTGGCACAAGACGTGTGTTCCACGCACCGAATTGCTACTCTTGGCATAAGACGTGCGTTTCGTGCAGAGAATCGCCGCTTATGCTCAGTTTTGGCACAAAACGTGCTTTTCGTGCATAGAATCGCCGCTTTTGCTCAGTTTTGGCACAAAACGTGCGGTTCGTGCACAGAATCGCCGCTTTTGCTCAGTTTTGGCACAAAACGTGCATTCGAGCATAGAATCGCCGCTTTCGTTCAGTTTTGGCACAATACGTGCGTTTCGTGCACAGAATCGCCGCTTTTGCTCTGTTTTGGCACAAAACGTGCGTTTCGTGCACAGAATCGCCGCTTTTGCTCAGTTTTGGCACAATACGTGCGTTTCGTGCACAGAATCGCCGCTTTTGCTCAGTTTTGCACAAAACGTGCATTTCGAGCATAGAATCGCCGCTTTTGCTCAGTTTTTTCTCAATACGTGCGTTTCGTGCACAGAATCGCCGCTTTTACTCAGTTTTGGCACAAAACGTGCGTGTTACGCTCCGAATTTCTCCTTTTGGCACATAACGTGCGTTTCGTGATCAGAATCGCCGCTTTTGCTCAGTTTTGGCACAAAACGTGCATTCGAGCATAGAATCGCCGCTTTCGTTCAGTTTTGGCACTATACGTGCGTTTCGTGCACAGAATCGCCGCTTTTGCTCAGTTTTGCAACAAAACGTGCGTTTCGTACACAGAATCGCCGCTTTTGCTCAGTTTTGGCACAATACGTGCATCTCGAGCATAGAATCGCCGCTTTTGCTCAGTTTCGGCACAAAACGTGCGTTTCGTGCACAGAATCGTCGCTTTTGCTTAGTTTTGGCACAAATCCTGTGTTTCGTGCACAGAATCGCAGCTTTTGACCAGTTTTGGCACAAAACGTGCGCTTTGCGCTCCGAATTTCTCCTTTTGGCACATAACGTGCGCTTCGTGCACAGAATCGCCGCTTTTGCTCAGTTTTGGATAAAAACCGCGTTTCGGGCAGAGAATCGCCGCTTATGCTCAGTTTTGGCACAAAACGTGCTTTTCGTGCATAGAATCGCCGCTTTTGCTCAGTTTTGGCACAAAACGTGCGGTTCGTGCACAGAATCGCCGCTTTAGCTCAGTTTTGGCACATAACGTGCGTTTCGTGCACAGAATCGTCGCTTTTGCTTATTTTTGGCACAAATCCTGTGTTTCGTGCACAGAATCGCCGCTTTTGCCCAGTTTTGGCACAAAACGTGCGTTCCATGCACTGAATTGCTCCTCTTGGCATAAAACGTGCGTTTCGTGCACAGAATCGCCGCTTTTGCTCAGTTTTGGATAAAAACCTGCGTTTCGTGAAGAGAATCGCCCCTTATGCTCAGTTTTGGCACAAAACGTGCTTTTCGTGCATAGAATCGCCGCTTTTGCTCAGTTTTGGCACAAAACGTGCGTTTCGTGCACAGAATCGCCGCTTTTGCTCAGTTTTGGCACAAGACGTGCGTTCCACGCACCGAATTGCTACTCTTGGCATAAAACGTGCGTTTCGAGCACAGAATCGCCGCTTTTGCTCAGTTTTGGATAAAAACCTGCGTTTCGTGCAGAGAATCGCCGCTTATGCTCAGTTTTGGCACAAAACGTGCATTTCGAGCATAGAATCGCCGCATTTGCTCAGTTTTGGCACAAAACGTGCGTTCCACGCACCGAATTGCTCCTCGTTTCATAAAACATGCGTTTCGTGCACAGAATCGCCGCTTTTGCTCAGTTTTGGATAAAAACCTGCGTTTCGTGCAGAGAATCGCCGCTTATGCTCAGTTTTGGCACAATACGTGCTTTTCGTGCACAGAATCGCCGTTTTTGCTCAGTTTTGCAACAAAACGTGCGTTTCGTGCACAGAATCGCTGCTTTTGCTCAGTTTTTGCACAAAACGAGCGTTTCGTGCATAAAATCGCCGCTTTTGCTCAGTTTTGGCACAAAACGTGCGTTTCGTGCACAGAATCGCCGCTTTTGCTCAGTTTTGGCACAAAACGTGAGTTCCACGCACCGAATTGCTCCTCTTTTCATAAAACGTGCGTTTCGTGCACAGAATCGCGGCTTTTGCTCAGTTTTGGCACAATACGTGCGCTTTGTGCACATAATCGCCGCTTTTGCTCAGCTTTGGCACAATACGTGCGATTCGTGCACAGAATCGCCACTTTTGCTCAGGTTTGGCACAAAACGTGCGTTTCGTGCACAGAATCGCCGCTTTTGGTCAGTTTTGGCACAAAACGTGCGTTTCAAGCACAGAATCGCCGCTTTTGCTCAGTTTTGGCACAAAACGTGCGTTTCGTGCACAGAATCGTCGCTTTTGCTTAGTTTTGGCACAAATCCTGTGTTTCGTGCACAGATTCGCCGCTTTTGCCCAGTTTTGGCACAAAACGTGAGTTTCTCGCTCCGAATTTCACCTTTTGGCACATAACGTGCGCTTCGTGCACATAATCGCCGCTTTTGCTCAGCTTTTGCACAATACGTGCGTTTCGTGCACAGAATCGCAGCTTTTGCTCAGTTTTGGAACAAAACGTGCGTTTCGTACAGAGAATCGCCGCTTATGCTCAGTTTTGGCACAATACGTGCTTTTCGTGCACAGAATCGCCGTTTTTGATCAGTTTTGCAACAAAACGTGCGTTTCGTGCACAGAATCGCCGCTTTTGCTCAGTTTTGGCACAAAACGTGAGTTCCACGCACCGAATTGCTCCTCTTTTCATAAAACGTGCGTTTCGTGCACAGAATCGCGGCTTTTGCTCAGTTTTGGCACAATACGTGCGCTTTGTGCACATAATCGCCGCTTTTGCTCAGCTTTGGCACAATACGTGCGATTCGTGCACAGAATCGCCACTTTTGCTCAGGTTTGGCACAAAACGTGCGTTTCGTGCACAGAATCGCCGCTTTTGGTCAGTTTTGGCACAAAACGTGCGTTTCAAGCACAGAATCGCCGCTTTTGCTCAGTTTTGGCACAAAACGTGCGTTTCGTGCACAGAATCGTCGCTTTTGCTTAGTTTTGGCACAAATCCTGTGTTTCGTGCACAGATTCGCCGCTTTTGCCCAGTTTTGGCACAAAACGTGAGTTTTTCGCTCCGAATTTCACCTTTTGGCACATAACGTGCGCTTCGTGCACAGAATCGCCGCTTTTGCTCAGCTTTTGCACAATACGTGCGTTTCGTGCACAGAATCGCAGCTTTTGCTCAGTTTTGGAACAAAACGTGCGTTTCGTACAGAGAATCGCCGCTTACGCTCAGTTTTGGCACAATACGTGCTTTTCGTGCACAGAATCGCCGTTTTTGATCAGTTTTGCAACAAAACGTGCGTTTCGTGCACAGAATCGCCGCTTTTGCTCAGTTTTGGCACAAAACGTGCGTTTCGTGCACAGAATCGCCGCTTTTGCTCAGTTTTGGCACAAAACGTGAGTTCCACGCACCGAATTGCTCCTCTTTTCATAAAACGTGCGTTTCGTGCACAGAATCGCGGCTTTTGCTCAGTTTTGGCACAATACGTGCGCTTTGTGCACATAATCGCCGCTTTTGCTCAGCTTTGGCACAATACGTGCGTTTCGTGCACAGAATCGCCACTTTTGCTCAGGTTTGGCACAAAACGTGCGTTTCGTGCACAGAATCGCCGCTTTTGGTCAGTTTTGGCACAAAACGTGTGTTCCACGCACCGAATTGCTACTCTTGGCATAAGACGTGCGTTTCGTGCACAGAATCGCCGCTTTTGCTCAGTTTTGGATAAAAACCTGCGTTTCGTGCAGAGAATCGCCGCTTATGCCCAGTTTTGGCACAATACGTGCGTTTCGTGCACAGAATCGCCGCTTTTGCTCAGTTTTGGCACAAGACGTGTGTTCCACGCACCGAATTGCTACTCTTGGCATAAGACGTGCGTTTCGTGCACAGAATCGCCGCTTTTGCTCAGTTTTGGATAAAAACCTGCGTTTCGTGCAGAGAATCGCCGCTTATGCCCAGTTTTGGCACAATACGTGCGTTTCGTGCACAGAATCGCCGCTTTTGCTCAGTTTTGGCACAAAACGTGCGTTCCACGCACCGAATTGCTCCTCGTTTCATAAAACATGCGTTTCGTGCACAGAATCGCCGCTTTTGCTCAGTTTTGGATAAAAACCTGCGTTTCGTGCAGAGAATCGCCGCTTATGCTCAGTTTTGGCACAATACGTGCTTTTCGTGCACAGAATCGCCGTTTTTGCTCAGTTTTGCAACAAAACGTGCGTTTCGTGCACAGAATCGCTGCTTTTGCTCAGTTTTTGCACAAAACGAGCGTTTCGTGCATAAAATCGCCGCTTTTGCTCAGTTTTGGCACAAAACGTGCGTTTCGTGCACAGAATCGCCGCTTTTGCTCAGTTTTGGCACAAAACGTGAGTTCCACGCACCGAATTGCTCCTCTTTTCATAAAACGTGCGTTTCGTGCACAGAATCGCGGCTTTTGCTCAGTTTTGGCACAATACGTGCGCTTTGTGCACATAATCGCCGCTTTTGCTCAGCTTTGGCACAATACGTGCGATTCGTGCACAGAATCGCCACTTTTGCTCAGGTTTGGCACAAAACGTGCGTTTCGTGCACAGAATCGCCGCTTTTGGTCAGTTTTGGCACAAAACGTGCGTTTCAAGCACAGAATCGCCGCTTTTGCTCAGTTTTGGCACAAAACGTGCGTTTCGTGCACAGAATCGTCGCTTTTGCTTAGTTTTGGCACAAATCCTGTGTTTCGTGCACAGATTCGCCGCTTTTGCCCAGTTTTGGCACAAAACGTGAGTTTTTCGCTCCGAATTTCACCTTTTGGCACATAACGTGCGCTTCGTGCACAGAATCGCAGCTTTTGCTCAGCTTTTGCACAATACGTGCGTTTCGTGCACAGAATCGCAGCTTTTGCTCAGTTTTGGAACAAAACGTGCGTTTCGTACAGAGAATCGCCGCTTACGCTCAGTTTTGGCACAATACGTGCTTTTCGTGCACAGAATCGCCGTTTTTGATCAGTTTTGCAACAAAACGTGCGTTTCGTGCACAGAATCGCCGCTTTTGCTCAGTTTTGGCACAAAACGTGCGTTTCGTGCACAGAATCGCCGCTTTTGCTCAGTTTTGGCACAAAACGTGAGTTCCACGCACCGAATTGCTCCTCTTTTCATAAAACGTGCGTTTCGTGCACAGAATCGCGGCTTTTGCTCAGTTTTGGCACAATACGTGCGCTTTGTGCACATAATCGCCGCTTTTGCTCAGCTTTGGCACAATACGTGCGTTTCGTGCACAGAATCGCCACTTTTGCTCAGGTTTGGCACAAAACGTGCGTTTCGTGCACAGAATCGCCGCTTTTGGTCAGTTTTGGCACAAAACGTGAGTTTTACGCTCCGAATTTCACCTTTTGGCACATAACATGCGCTTCGTGCACAGAATAGCCGCTTTTGCTCAGCTTTTGCACAATACGTGCGTTTCGTGCACAGAATCGCCGCTTTTGCTCAGTTTTGGAACAAAACGTGCGTTTCGTGCACAGAATCGCCGCTTTTGCTCAGTTTTGGATCAAAACGTGCGTTTCGTGCTCAGAATCGCCGCTTTTGCTCAGTTTTGGCACAAATCCCGTGTTTCGTGCGCAGAATCGCCGCTTTTCCTCAGCTTTAGCACAAAACGTGCGTTTCGTGCACAGAATCGCCGCTTTTGCTCAGTTTTGGTACAAAACGTGCGTTCCACGCACCGAATTGCTCCTCTTGGCATAAAACGTGCGTTTCGTGCACAGAATCGCCGCTTTTGCTCAGTTTTGGATAAAAACCTGCGTTTCGTGCAGAGAATCGCCCCTTATGCTCAGTTTTGGCACAAAACGTGCTTTTCGTACATAGAATCGCCGCTTTTGCTCAGTTTTGGCACAAAACGTGCGTTTCGTGCACAGAATCGCCGCTTTTGCTCAGTTTTGGCACAAAACGTGCGTTCCACGCACCGAATTGCTCCTCGTTTCATAAAACATGCGTTTCGTGCACAGAATCGCCGCTTTTGCTCAGTTTTGGATAAAAACCTGCGTTTCGTGCAGAGAATCGCCGCTTATGCTCAGTTTTGGCACAATACGTGCGTTTCGTGCACAGAATCGCCGCTTTTGCTCAGTTTTGGCACAAAACGTGCGTTCCACGCACCGAATTGCTCCTCGTTTCATAAAACATGCGTTTCGTGCACAGAATCGCCGCTTTTGCTCAGTTTTGGATAAAAACCTGCGTTTCGTGCAGAGAATCGCCGCTTATGCTCAGTTTTGGCACAATACGTGCTTTTCGTGCACAGAATCGCCGTTTTTGCTCAGTTTTGCAACAAAACGTGCGTTTCGTGCACAGAATCGCCGCTTTTGCTCAGTTTTGGCACAAAACGAGCGTTTCGTGCATAAAATCGCCGCTTTTGCTCAGTTTTGGCACAAAACGTGCGTTTCGTGCACAGAATCGCCGCTTTTGCTCAGTTTTGGCACAAAACGTGAGTTCCACGCACCGAATTGCTCCTCTTTTCATAAAACGTGCGTTTCGTGCACAGAATCGCGGCTTTTGCTCAGTTTTGGCACAATACGTGCGCTTTGTGCACATAATCGCCGCTTTTGCTCAGCTTTGGCACAATACGTGCGATTCGTGCACAGAATCGCCACTTTTGCTCAGGTTTGGCACAAAACGTGCGTTTCGTGCACAGAATCGCCGCTTTTGGTCAGTTTTGGCACAAAACGTGCGTTTCAAGCACAGAATCGCCGCTTTTGCTCAGTTTTGGCACAAAACGTGCGTTTCGTGCACAGAATCGTCGCTTTTGCTTAGTTTTGGCACAAATCCTGTGTTTCGTGCACAGATTCGCCGCTTTTGCCCAGTTTTGGCACAAAACGTGCGTTCCACGCACCGAATTGCTCCTCTTGGCATAAAACGTGCGTTTCGTGCACAGAATCGCCGCTTTTGCTCAGTTTTGGATAAAAACCTGCGTTTCGTGCAGAGAATCGCCCCTTATGCTCAGTTTTGGCACAAAACGTGCTTTTCGTACATAGAATCGCCGCTTTTGCTCAGTTTTGGCACAAAACGTGCGTTTCGTGCACAGAATCGCCGCTTTTGCTCAGTTTTGGCACAAGACGTGTGTTCCACGCACCGAATTGCTACTCTTGGCATAAGACGTGCGTTTCGTGCACAGAATCGCCGCTTTTGCTCAGTTTTGGATGAAAACCTGCGTTTCGTGCAGAGAATCGCCGCTTATGCTCAGTTTTGGCACAATACGTGCGTTTCGTGCACAGAATCGCCGCTTTTGCTCAGTTTTGGCACAAAACGTGCGTTCCACGCACCGAATTGCTCCTCGTTTCATAAAACATGCGTTTCGTGCACAGAATCGCCGCTTTTGCTCAGTTTTGGATAAAAACCTGCGTTTCGTGCAGAGAATCGCCACTTATGCTCAGTTTTGGCACAATACGTGCTTTTCGTGCACAGAATCGCCGTTTTTGCTCAGTTTTGCAACAAAACGTGCGTTTCGTGCACAGAATCGCCGCTTTTGCTCAGTTTTGGCACAAAACGAGCGTTTCGTGCATAAAATCGCCGCTTTTGCTCAGTTTTGGCACAAAACGTGCGTTTCGTGCACAGAATCGCCGCTTTTGCTCAGTTTTGGCACAAAACGTGCGTTCCACGCACCGAATTGCTCCTCTTTTCATAAAACGTGCGTTTCGTGCACAGAATCGCGGCTTTTGCTCAGTTTTGGCACAATACGTGCGCTTTGTGCACATAATCGCCGCTTTTGCTCAGCTTTGGCACAATACGTGCGTTTCGTGCACAGAATCGCCACTTTTGCTCAGTTTTGGCACAAAACGTGCGTTTCGTGCACAGAATCGCCGCTTTTGGTCAGTTTTGGCACAAAACGTGCGTTTCAAGCACAGAATCGCCGCTTTTGCTCAGTTTTGGCACAAAACGTGCGTTTCGTGCACAGAATCGTCGCTTTTGCTAAGTTTTGGCACAAATCCTGTGTTTCGTGCACAGATTCGCAGCTTTTGCCCAGTTTTGGCACAAAACGTGAGTTTTACGCTCCGAATTTCACCTTTTGGCACATAACGTGCGCTTCGTGCACAGAATCGCCGCTTTTGCTCAGCTTTTGCACAATACGTGCGTTTCGTGCACAGAATCGCCGCTTTTGCTCAGTTTTGGAACAAAACGTGCGTTTCGTGCACAGAATCGCCGCTTTTGCTCAGTTTTGGAACAAAACGTGCGTTTCGTGCTCAAAATCGCCGCTTTTGCTCAGTTTTGGCACAAATCCCGTGTTTCGTGCGCAGAATCGCCGCTTTTCCTCAGCTTTAGCACAAAACGTGCGTTTCGTGTACAGAATCGCCGCTTTTGCTCAGTTTTGGTACAAAACGTGCGTTCCACGCACCGAATTGCTCCTCTTGGCATAAAACGTGCGTTTCGTGCACAGAATCGCCGCTTTTGCTCAGTTTTGGATAAAAACCTGCGTTTCGTGCAGAGAATCGCCCCTTATGCTCAGTTTTGGCACAAAACGTGCTTTTCGTACATAGAATCGCCGCTTTTGCTCAGTTTTGGCAAAAAACGTGCGTTTCGCGCACAGAATCGCCGCTTTTGCTCAGTTTTGGCACAAGACGTGTGTTCCACGCACCGAATTGCTACTCTTGGCATAAGACGTGCGTTTCGTGCACAGAATCGCCGCTTTTGCTCAGTTTTGGATAAAAACCTGCGTTTCGTGCAGAGAATCGCCGCTTATGCTCAGTTTTGGCACAATAGGTGCGTTTCGTGCACAGAATCGCCGCTTTTGCTCAGTTTTGGCACAAAACGTGCGTTCCACGCACCGAATTGCTCCTCGTTTCATAAAACATGCGTTTCGTGCACAGAATCGCCGCTTTTTCTCAGTTTTGGATAAAAACCTGCGTTTCGTGCAGAGAATCGCCGCTTATGCTCAGTTTTGGCACAATACGTGCTTTTCGTGCACAGAATCGCCGTTTTTGCTCAGTTTTGCAACAAAACGTGCGTTTCGTGCACAGAATCGCCGCTTTTGCTCAGTTTTGGCACAAAACGAGCGTTTCGTGCATAAAATCGCCGCTTTTGCTCAGTTTTGGCACAAAACGTGCGTTTCGTGCACAGAATCGCCGCTTTTGCTCAGTTTTGGCACAAAACGTGCGTTCCACGCACCGAATTGCTCCTCTTTTCATAAAACGTGCGTTTCGTGCACAGAATCTTGGCTTTTGCTCAGTTTTGGCACAATACGTGCGCTTTGTGCACATAATCGCCGCTTTTGCTCAGCTTTGGCACAATACGTGCGTTTCGTGCACAGAATCGCCACTTTTGCTCAGTTTTGGCACAAAACGTGCGTTTCGTGCACAGAATCGCCGCTTTTGGTCAGTTTTGGCACAAAACGTGCGTTTCAAGCACAGAATCGCCGCTTTTGCTCAGTTTTGGCACAAAACGTGCGTTTCGTGCACAGAATCGTCGCTTTTGCTTAGTTTTGGCACAAATCCTGTGTTTCGTGCACAGATTCGCCGCTTTTGCCCAGTTTTGGCACAAAACGTGAGTTTTACGCTCCGAATTTCACCTTTTGGCACATAACGTGCGCTTCGTGCACAGAATCGCCGCTTTTGCTCAGCTTTTGCACAATACGTGCGTTTCGTGCACAGAATCGCCGCTTTTGCTCAGTTTTGGCACAAAACGTGCGTTTCGTGCACAGAATCGCCGCTTTTGCTCAGTTTTGGCACAAAACGTGCGTTCCACGCTCCGAATTGCTCCTCTTGGCATAAAACGTGCGTTTCGTGCACAGAATCGCCGCTTTTGCCCAGTTTTGGATAAAAACCTGCGTTTCGTGCAGAGAATCGCCGCTTATGCTCAGTTTTGGCACAAAACGTGCATTTCGAGCATAGAATCGCCGCTTTTGCTCAGTTTTGGCACAATACGTGCGTTTCGTGCACAGAATCGCCGCGTTTGTTCAGTTTTGGCGCAACACGTGCGTTTCGTGCAGAGAATCGCCGCTTATGCTCAGTTTTGGCACAATACGTGCGTTTCGTGCACAGAATCGCCGCTTTTGCTCAGTTTTGGCACAAAACGTGCGTTCCACGCACCGAATTGCTCCTCGTTTCATAAAACATGCGTTTCGTGCACAGAATCGCCGCTTTTGCTCAGTTTTGGATAAAAACCTGCGTTTCGTGCAGAGAATCGCCACTTATGCTCAGTTTTGGCACAATACGTGCTTTTCGTGCACAGAATCGCCGTTTTTGCTCAGTTTTGCAACAAAACGTGCGTTTCGTGCACAGAATCGCCGCTTTTGCTCAGTTTTGGCACAAAACGTGAGTTCCACGCACCGAATTGCTCCTCTTTTCATAAAACGTGCGTTTCGTGCACAGAATCGCGGCTTTTGCTCAGTTTTGGCACAATACGTGCGCTTTGTGCACATAATCGCCGCTTTTGCTCAGCTTTGGCACAATACGTGCGATTCGTGCACAGAATCGCCACTTTTGCTCAGGTTTGGCACAAAACGTGCGTTTCGTGCACAGAATCGCCGCTTTTGGTCAGTTTTGGCACAAAACGTGCGTTTCAAGCACAGAATCGCCGCTTTTGCTCAGTTTTGGCACAAAACGTGCGTTTCGTGCACAGAATCGTCGCTTTTGCTTAGTTTTGGCACAAATCCTGTGTTTCGTGCACAGATTCGCCGCTTTTGCCCAGTTTTGGCACAAAACGTGAGTTTTTCGCTCCGAATTTCACCTTTTGGCACATAACGTGCGCTTCGTGCACAGAATCGCCGCTTTTGCTCAGCTTTTGCACAATACGTGCGTTTCGTGCACAGAATCGCCGCTTTTGCTCAGTTTTGGAACAAAACGTGCGTTTCGTGCACAGAATCGCCGCTTTTGCTCAGTTTTGGAACAAAACGTGCGTTTCGTGCTCAGAATCGCCGCTTTTGCTCAGTTTTGGCACAAATCCCGTGTTTCGTGCGCAGAATCGCAGCTTTTCCTCAGCTTTAGCACAAAACGTGCGTTTCGTGCACAGAATCGCCGCTTTTGCTCAGTTTTGGTACAAAACGTGCGTTCCACGCACCGAATTGCTCCTCTTGGCATAAAACGTGCGTTTCGTGCACAGAATCGCCGCTTTTGCTCAGTTTTGGATAAAAACCTGCGTTTCGTGCAGAGAATCGCCCCTTATGCTCAGTTTTGGCACAAAACGTGCTTTTCGTACATAGAATCGCCGCTTTTGCTCAGTTTTGGCACAAAACGTGCGTTTCGTGCACAGAATCGCCGCTTTTGCTCAGTTTTGGCACAAGACGTGTGTTCCACGCACCGAATTGCTACTCTTGGCATAAGACGTGCGTTTCGTGCACAGAATCGCCGCTTTTGCTCAGTTTTGGATGAAAACCAGCGTTTCGTGCAGAGAATCGCCGCTTATGCTCAGTTTTGGCACAATACGTGCGTTTCGTGCACAGAATCGCCGCTTTTGCTCAGTTTTGGCACAAAACGTGCGTTCCACGCACCGAATTGCTCCTCGTTTCATAAAACATGCGTTTCGTGCACAGAATCGCCGCTTTTGCTCAGTTTTGGATAAAAACCTGCGTTTCGTGCAGAGAATCGCCACTTATGCTCAGTTTTGGCACAATACGTGCTTTTCGTGCACAGAATCGCCGTTTTTGCTCAGTTTTGCAACAAAACGTGCGTTTCGTGCACAGAATCGCCGCTTTTGCTCAGTTTTGGCACAAAACGAGCGTTTCGTGCATAAAATCGCCGCTTTTGCTCAGTTTTGGCACAAAACGTGCGTTTCGTGCACAGAATCGCCGCTTTTGCTCAGTTTTGGCACAAAACGTGCGTTCCACGCACCGAATTGCTCCTCTTTTCATAAAACGTGCGTTTCGTGCACAGAATCGCGGCTTTTGCTCAGTTTTGGCACAATACGTGCGCTTTGTGCACATAATCGCCGCTTTTGCTCAGCTTTGGCACAATACGTGCGTTTCGTGCACAGAATCGCCACTTTTGCTCAGTTTTGGCACAAAACGTGCGTTTCGTGCACAGAATCGCCGCTTTTGGTCAGTTTTGGCACAAAACGTGCGTTTCAAGCACAGAATCGCCGCTTTTGCTCAGTTTTGGCACAAAACGTGCGTTTCGTGCACAGAATCGTCGCTTTTGCTAAGTTTTGGCACAAATCCTGTGTTTCGTGCACAGATTCGCAGCTTTTGCCCAGTTTTGGCACAAAACGTGAGTTTTACGCTCCGAATTTCACCTTTTGGCACATAACGTGCGCTTCGTGCACAGAATCGCCGCTTTTGCTCAGCTTTTGCACAATACGTGCGTTTCGTGCACAGAATCGCCGCTTTTGCTCAGTTTTGGAACAAAACGTGCGTTTCGTGCACAGAATCGCCGCTTTTGCTCAGTTTTGGAACAAAACGTGCGTTTCGTGCTCAAAATCGCCGCTTTTGCTCAGTTTTGGCACAAATCCCGTGTTTCGTGCGCAGAATCGCCGCTTTTCCTCAGCTTTAGCACAAAACGTGCGTTTCGTGTACAGAATCGCCGCTTTTGCTCAGTTTTGGTACAAAACGTGCGTTCCACGCACCGAATTGCTCCTCTTGGCATAAAACGTGCGTTTCGTGCACAGAATCGCCGCTTTTGCTCAGTTTTGGATAAAAACCTGCGTTTCGTGCAGAGAATCGCCCCTTATGCTCAGTTTTGGCACAAAACGTGCTTTTCGTACATAGAATCGCCGCTTTTGCTCAGTTTTGGCACAAAACGTGCGTTTCGTGCACAGAATCGCCGCTTTTGCTCAGTTTTGGCACAAGACGTGTGTTCCACGCACCGAATTGCTACTCTTGGCATAAGACGTGCGTTTCGTGCACAGAATCGCCGCTTTTGCTCAGTTTTGGATAAAAACCTGCGTTTCGTGCAGAGAATCGCCGCTTATGCTCAGTTTTGGCACAATACGTGCGTTTCGTGCACAGAATCGCCGCTTTTGCTCAGTTTTGGCACAAAACGTGCGTTCCACGCACCGAATTGCTCCTCGTTTCATAAAACATGCGTTTCGTGCACAGAATCGCCGCTTTTTCTCAGTTTTGGATAAAAACCTGCGTTTCGTGCAGAGAATCGCCGCTTATGCTCAGTTTTGGCACAATACGTGCTTTTCGTGCACAGAATCGCCGTTTTTGCTCAGTTTTGCAACAAAACGTGCGTTTCGTGCACAGAATCGCCGCTTTTGCTCAGTTTTGGCACAAAACGAGCGTTTCGTGCATAAAATCGCCGCTTTTGCTCAGTTTTGGCACAAAACGTGCGTTTCGTGCACAGAATCGCCGCTTTTGCTCAGTTTTGGCACAAAACGTGCGTTCCACGCACCGAATTGCTCCTCTTTTCATAAAACGTGCGTTTCGTGCACAGAATCTTGGCTTTTGCTCAGTTTTGGCACAATACGTGCGCTTTGTGCACATAATCGCCGCTTTTGCTCAGCTTTGGCACAATACGTGCGTTTCGTGCACAGAATCGCCACTTTTGCTCAGTTTTGGCACAAAACGTGCGTTTCGTGCACAGAATCGCCGCTTTTGGTCAGTTTTGGCACAAAACGTGCGTTTCAAGCACAGAATCGCCGCTTTTGCTCAGTTTTGGCACAAAACGTGCGTTTCGTGCACAGAATCGTCGCTTTTGCTTAGTTTTGGCACAAATCCTGTGTTTCGTGCACAGATTCGCCGCTTTTGCCCAGTTTTGGCACAAAACGTGAGTTTTACGCTCCGAATTTCACCTTTTGGCACATAACGTGCGCTTCGTGCACAGAATCGCCGCTTTTGCTCAGCTTTTGCACAATACGTGCGTTTCGTGCACAGAATCGCCGCTTTTGCTCAGTTTTGGCACAAAACGTGCGTTTCGTGCACAGAATCGCCGCTTTTGCTCAGTTTTGGCACAAAACGTGCGTTCCACGCTCCGAATTGCTCCTCTTGGCATAAAACGTGCGTTTCGTGCACAGAATCGCCGCTTTTGCCCAGTTTTGGATAAAAACCTGCGTTTCGTGCAGAGAATCGCCGCTTATGCTCAGTTTTGGCACAAAACGTGCATTTCGAGCATAGAATCGCCGCTTTTGCTCAGTTTTGGCACAATACGTGCGTTTCGTGCACAGAATCGCCGCGTTTGTTCAGTTTTGGCGCAACACGTGCGTTTCGTGCAGAGAATCGCCGCTTATGCTCAGTTTTGGCACAATACGTGCGTTTCGTGCACAGAATCGCCGCTTTTGCTCAGTTTTGGCACAAAACGTGCGTTCCACGCACCGAATTGCTCCTCGTTTCATAAAACATGCGTTTCGTGCACAGAATCGCCGCTTTTGCTCAGTTTTGGATAAAAACCTGCGTTTCGTGCAGAGAATCGCCACTTATGCTCAGTTTTGGCACAATACGTGCTTTTCGTGCACAGAATCGCCGTTTTTGCTCAGTTTTGCAACAAAACGTGCGTTTCGTGCACAGAATCGCCGCTTTTGCTCAGTTTTGGCACAAAACGAGCGTTTCGTGCATAAAATCGCCGCTTTTGCTCAGTTTTGGCACAAAACGTGCGTTTCGTGCACAGAATCGCCGCTTTTGCTCAGTTTTGGCACAAAACGTGCGTTCCACGCACCGAATTGCTCCTCTTTTCATAAAACGTGCGTTTCGTGCACAGAATCGCGGCTTTTGCTCAGTTTTGGCACAATACGTGCGCTTTGTGCACATAATCGCCGCTTTTGCTCAGCTTTGGCACAATACGTGCGTTTCGTGCACAGAATCGCCACTTTTGCTCAGTTTTGGCACAAAACGTGCGTTTCGTGCACAGAATCGCCGCTTTTGGTCAGTTTTGGCACAAAACGTGCGTTTCAAGCACAGAATCGCCGCTTTTGCTCAGTTTTGGCACAAAACGTGCGTTTCGTGCACAGAATCGTCGCTTTTGCTTAGTTTTGGCACAAATCCTGTGTTTCGTGCACAGATTCGCCGCTTTTGCCCAGTTTTGGCACAAAACGTGAGTTTTACGCTCCGAATTTCACCTTTTGGCACATAACGTGCGCTTGGTGCACAGAATCGCCGCTTTTGCTCAGCTTTTGCACAATACGTGCGTTTCGTGCACAGAATCGCCGCTTTTGCTCAGTTTTGGAACAAAACGTGCGTTTCGTGCACAGAATCGCCGCTTTTGCTCAGTTTTGGAACAAAACGTGCGTTTCGTGCTCAAAATCGCCGCTTTTGCTCAGTTTTGGCACAAATCCCGTGTTTCGTGCGCAGAATCGCCGCTTTTCCTCAGCTTTAGCACAAAATGTGCGTTTCGTGCACAGAATCGCCGCTTTTGCTCAGTTTTGGCACAAGACGTGTGTTCCACGCACCGAATTGCTCCTCTTGGCATAAAACGTGCGTTTCGTGCACAGAATCGCCGCTTTTGCTCAGTTTTGGATAAAAACCTGCGTTTCGTGCAGAGAATCGCCGCTTATGCTCAGTTTTGGCACAATACGTGCGTTTCGTGCACAGAATCGCCGCTTTTGCTCAGTTTTGGCACAAAACGTGCGTTCCACGCACCGAATTGCTCCTCGTTTCATAAAACATGCGTTTCGTGCACAGAATCGCCGCTTTTTCTCAGTTTTGGATAAAAACCTGCGTTTCGTGCAGAGAATCGCCGCTTATGCTCAGTTTTGGCACAATACGTGCTTTTCGTGCATAAAATCGCCGCTTTTGCTCAGTTTTGGCACAAAACGTGCGTTTCGTGCACAGAATCGTCGCTTTTGCTTAGTTTTGGCACAAATCCTGTGTTTCGTGCACAGATTCGCCGCTTTTGCCCAGTTTTGGCACAAAACGTGAGTTTTACGCTCCGAATTTCACCTTTTGGCACATAACGTGCGCTTCGTGCACAGAATCGCCGCTTTTTCTCAGCTTTTGCACAATACGTGCGTTTCGTGCACAGAATCGCCGCTTTTGCTCAGTTTTGGCACAAAACGTGCGTTTCGTGCACAGAATCGCCGCTTTTGCTCAGTTTTGGCACAAAACGTGCGTTCCACGCTCCGAATTGCTCCTCTTGGCATAAAACGTGCGTTTCGTGCACAGAATCGCCGCTTTTGCCCAGTTTTGGATAAAAACCTGCGTTTCGTGCAGAGAATCGCCGCTTATGCTCAGTTTTGGCACAAAACGTGCATTTCGAGCATAGAATCGCCGCTTTTGCTCAGTTTTGGCACAATACGTGCGTTTCGTGCACAGAATCGCCGCTTTTGGTCAGTTTTGGCACAAAACGTGCGTTTCAAGCACAGAATCGCCGCTTTTGCTCAGTTTTGGCACAAAACGTGCATTTCGTGCACAGAATCGTCGCTTTTGCTTAGTTTTGGCACAAATCCTGTGTTTCGTGCACAGATTCGCCGCTTTTGCCCAGTTTTGGCACAAAACGTGAGTTTTACGCTCCGAATTTCACCTTTTGGCACATAACGTGCGCTTCGTGCACAGAATCGCCGCTTTTGCTCAGCTTTTGCACAATACGTGCGTTTCGTGCACAGAATCGCCGCTTTTGCTCAGTTTTGGCACAAAACGTGCGTTTCGTGCACAGAATCGCCGCTTTTGCTCAGTTTTGGCACAAAACGTGCGTTCCACGCTCCGAATTGCTCCTCTTGGCATAAAACGTGCGTTTCGTGCACAGAATCGCCGCTTTTGCCCAGTTTTGGATAAAAACCTGCGTTTCGTGCAGAGAATCGCCGCTTATGCTCAGTTTTGGCACAAAACGTGCATTTCGAGCATAGAATCGCCGCTTTTGCTCAGTTTTGGCACAATACGTGCGTTTCGTGCACAGAATCGCCGCGTTTGTTCAGTTTTGGCGCAACACGTGCGTTTCGTGCAGAGAATCGCCGCTTATGCTCAGTTTTGGCACAATACGTGCGTTTCGTGCACAGAATCGCCGCTTTTGCTCAGTTTTGGCACAAAACGTGCGTTCCACGCACCGAATTGCTCCTCGTTTCATAAAACATGCGTTTCGTGCACAGAATCGCCGCTTTTGCTCAGTTTTGGATAAAAACCTGCGTTTCGTGCAGAGAATCGCCACTTATGCTCAGTTTTGGCACAATACGTGCTTTTCGTGCACAGAATCGCCGTTTTTGCTCAGTTTTGCAACAAAACGTGCGTTTCGTGCACAGAATCGCCGCTTTTGCTCAGTTTTGGCACAAAACGAGCGTTTCGTGCATAAAATCGCCGCTTTTGCTCAGTTTTGGCACAAAACGTGCGTTTCGTGCACAGAATCGCCGCTTTTGCTCAGTTTTGGCACAAAACGTGCGTTCCACGCACCGAATTGCTCCTCTTTTCATAAAACGTGCGTTTCGTGCACAGAATCGCGGCTTTTGCTCAGTTTTGGCACAATACGTGCGCTTTGTGCACATAATCGCCGCTTTTGCTCAGCTTTGGCACAATACGTGCGTTTCGTGCACAGAATCGCCACTTTTGCTCAGTTTTGGCACAAAACGTGCGTTTCGTGCACAGAATCGCCGCTTTTGGTCAGTTTTGGCACAAAACGTGCGTTTCAAGCACAGAATCGCCGCTTTTGCTCAGTTTTGGCACAAAACGTGCGTTTCGTGCACAGAATCGTCGCTTTTGCTTAGTTTTGGCACAAATCCTGTGTTTCGTGCACAGATTCGCCGCTTTTGCCCAGTTTTGGCACAAAACGTGAGTTTTACGCTCCGAATTTCACCTTTTGGCACATAACGTGCGCTTGGTGCACAGAATCGCCGCTTTTGCTCAGCTTTTGCACAATACGTGCGTTTCGTGCACAGAATCGCCGCTTTTGCTCAGTTTTGGAACAAAACGTGCGTTTCGTGCACAGAATCGCCGCTTTTGCTCAGTTTTGGAACAAAACGTGCGTTTCGTGCTCAAAATCGCCGCTTTTGCTCAGTTTTGGCACAAATCCCGTGTTTCGTGCGCAGAATCGCCGCTTTTCCTCAGCTTTAGCACAAAACGTGCGTTTCGTGCACAGAATCGCCGCTTTTGCTCAGTTTTGGCACAAGACGTGTGTTCCACGCACCGAATTGCTCCTCTTGGCATAAAACGTGCGTTTCGTGCACAGAATCGCCGCTTTTGCTCAGTTTTGGATAAAAACCTGCGTTTCGTGCAGAGAATCGCCGCTTATGCTCAGTTTTGGCACAATACGTGCGTTTCGTGCACAGAATCGCCGCTTTTGCTCAGTTTTGGCACAAAACGTGCGTTCCACGCACCGAATTGCTCCTCGTTTCATAAAACATGCGTTTCGTGCACAGAATCGCCGCTTTTTCTCAGTTTTGGATAAAAACCTGCGTTTCGTGCAGAGAATCGCCGCTTATGCTCAGTTTTGGCACAATACGTGCTTTTCGTGCATAAAATCGCCGCTTTTGCTCAGTTTTGGCACAAAACGTGCGTTTCGTGCACAGAATCGTCGCTTTTGCTTAGTTTTGGCACAAATCCTGTGTTTCGTGCACAGATTCGCCGCTTTTGCCCAGTTTTGGCACAAAACGTGAGTTTTACGCTCCGAATTTCACCTTTTGGCACATAACGTGCGCTTCGTGCACAGAATCGCCGCTTTTTCTCAGCTTTTGCACAATACGTGCGTTTCGTGCACAGAATCGCCGCTTTTGCTCAGTTTTGGCACAAAACGTGCGTTTCGTGCACAGAATCGCCGCTTTTGCTCAGTTTTGGCACAAAACGTGCGTTCCACGCTCCGAATTGCTCCTCTTGGCATAAAACGTGCGTTTCGTGCACAGAATCGCCGCTTTTGCCCAGTTTTGGATAAAAACCTGCGTTTCGTGCAGAGAATCGCCGCTTATGCTCAGTTTTGGCACAAAACGTGCATTTCGAGCATAGAATCGCCGCTTTTGCTCAGTTTTGGCACAATACGTGCGTTTCGTGCACAGAATCGCCGCGTTTGTTCAGTTTTGGCGCAACACGTGCGTTTCGTGCACAGAATCGCCGCTTTTGCTCAGTTTTGGCGGCAAGACGTGCATTTCGAGCATAGAATCGCCGCTTTTGCTCAGTTTTCGCACAAAACGTGCATCCGAGCATAGAATCGCCGCTTTTGTTCAGTTTTGGCACAATACGTGCGTTTCGTGCACAGGATCGCCGCTTTTGCTCAGTTTTGCAACAAAACGTGCGTTTCGTACACAGAATCGCCGTTTTTGCTCAGTTTCGCAACAAAACGTGCGTTTCGTGCACAGAATCGCCGCTTTTGCTCAGTTTTGGAACAAAACGTGTGTTTCGTGCTCAGAATCGCCGCTTTTGCTCAGTTTTGGCACAAAACGTGCATTTCGAGCATAGAATCGCCGCTATTGGACAGTTTTGGCACAATACGTGCATCTCGAGCATAGAATCGCCGCTTTTGCTCAGTTTTGGCACAAAACGTGCGTTTCGTGCACAGAATCGTCGCTTTTGCTTAGTTTTGGCACAAATCCTGTGTTTCTTGCACAGAATCGCCGCTTTTGCTCAGTTTTGGCACAAAACGAGCGATTCGTGCATAGAATCGCCGCTTTTGCTCAGTTTTGGAACAAAACGTGCTTTTCGTGCACAGAATCGCCGTTTTTGCTCAGTTTTGCAACAAAACGTGCGTTTCGTGCACAGAATCGCCGCTTTTGCTCAGTTTTGGCACAAAACGAGCGTTTCGTGCATAGAGTCGCCGCTTTTGCTCAGTTTTGGCACAAAACGAGCGATTCGTGCATAGAATCGCCGCTTTTGCTCAGTTTTGGAACAAAACGTGCGTTTCGTGCTCAGAATCGCCGCTTTTGCTCAGTTTTGGCACAAATCCCGTGTTTCGTGCGCAGAATCGCCGCTTTTCCTCAGCTTTAGCACAAAACGTGCGTTTCGTGCACAGAATCGCCGCTTTTGCTCAGTTTTGGTGCAAAACGTGCGTTCCACGCATCGAATTGCTCCTCTTTTCATAAAACGTGCGTTTCGTGCACAGAATCGCCCCTTATGCTCAGTTTTGGCACAAAACGTGCGTTCCACGCACCGAATTGCTCCTCTTGGCATAAAACGTGCGTTTCGTGCACAGAATCGCCGCTTTTGCTCAGTTTTGGATAAAAACCTGCGTTTCGTGCAGAGAATCGCCGCTTATGCTCAGTTTTGGCACAAAACGTGCTTTTCGTGCATAGAATCGCCGCTTTTGCTCAGTTTTGGCACAATACGTGCGTTTCGTGCACAGAATCGCCGCTTTTGCTCAGTTTTGCACAAAACGTGCATTTCGAGCATAGAATCGCCGCTTTTGCTCAGTTTTTTCTCAATACGTGCGTTTCGTGCACAGAATCGCCGCTTTTGCTCAGTTTTGGTACAAAACGAGCGTTTCGTGAATAGAATCGCCGCTTTTACTCAGTTTTGGCACAAAACGTGCGTGTTACGCTCCGAATTTCTCCTTTTGGCACATAACGTGCGTTTCGTGATCAGAATCGCCGCTTTTGCTCAGTTTTGGCACAAAACGTGCATTTCGAGCATAGTATCGCCGCTTTTGCTCAGTTTTGGCACAATACGTGCGTTTCGAGCACAGATTCGCCGCTTTTGCTCAGTTTTGCAACAAAACGTGCGTTTCGTACACAGAATCGCCGTTTTTGCTCAGTTTCGCAACAAAACGTGCGTTTCGTGCACAGAATCGCCGCTTTTGCTCAGTTTTGGCACAAAACGAGCGATTCGTATATAGAATCGCCGCTTTCGCTCAGTTTTGGCACATAACGTTTGTTTCGTGATCAGAATCGCCGCTTTTGCTCAGTTTTGGCACAAAACGTGCATTCGAGCATAGAATCGCCGCTTTTGCTCAGTTTTGGCACAAAACGTGCGGTTCGTGCACAGAATCGCCGCTTTTGCTCAGTTTTGGATAAAAACCTGCGTTTCGGGCAGAGAATCGCCGCTTATGCTCAGTTTTGGCACAAAACGTGCGTTCCACGCACCGAATTGCTCCTCTTTTCATAAAACGTGCGTTTCCTGCACAGAATCGCCGCTTTTGCTCAGTTTTGGATAAAAACCTGCGTTTCGTGCAGAGAATCGCCGCTTATGCTCAGTTTTGGCACAAAACGTACTTTTCGTGCACAGAATCGCCGTTTTTGCTCAGTTTTGCTACAAAACGTGCGTTTCGTGCACAGAATCGCCGCTTTTGCTCAGTTTTGGCACTAAACGAGCGTTTCGTGCATAGAATCGCCGCTTTTGCTCATTTTTGGCACTAAACGAGCGTTTCGTGCATAGAATCGCCGCTTTTGCTCAGTTTTGGCACTAAACGAGCGTTTCGTGCATAGAATCGCCGCTTTTGCTCAGTTTTGGCACAAAACGTACTTTTCGTGCACAGAATCGCCGTTTTTGCTCAGTTTTGCTACAAAACGTGCGTTTCGTGCACAGAATCGCCGCTTTTGCTCAGTATTGGCACTAAACGAGCGTTTCGTGCATAGAATCGCCGCTTTTGCTCAGTTTTGGCACAAAACGTGCGTTTCGTGCACAGAATCGCCGCTTTTGCTCAGTTTTGGCACAAAACGTGCGTTCCACGCACCGAATTGCTCCTCTTGGCATAAAACGTGCGTTTCGTGCACAGAATCGCCGCTTTTGCTCAGTTTTTTCACAAGACGTGCGTTCCACGCACCGAATTGCTGCTCTTGGCATAAAACGTGCCTTTCGTGCGCAGAATCGCCGCTTTTGCTCAGTTTTGGATAAAAACCTGCGTTTCGTGCAGAGAATCGCCGCTTATGCTCAGTTTTGTCACAAAACGTGCCTTTCGTGCACAGAATCGCCGCTTTTGCTCAGTTTCGGATAAAAACCTGCGTTTCGTGCAGAGAATCGCCGCTTATGCTCAGTTTTGGCACAAAACGTGCTTTTCGTGCATAGAATCGCCGCTTTTGCTCAGTTTTGGCACAAAACGTACTTTTCGTGCACAGAATCGCCGTTTTTGCTCAGTTTTGCTACAAAACGTGCGTTTCGTGCACAGAATCGCCGCTTTTGCTCAGTTTTGGCACTAAACGAGCGTTTCGTGCATAGAATCGCCGCTTTTGCTCAGTTTTGGCACAAAACGTGCGTTTCGTGCACAGAATCGCCGCTTTTGCTCAGTTTTGGCACAAAACGTGCGTTCCACGCACCGAATTGCTCCTCTTGGCATAAAACGTGCGTTTCGTGCACAGAATCGCCGCTTTTGCTCAGTTTTTTCACAAGACGTGCGTTCCACGCACCGAATTGCTGCTCTTGGCATAAAACGTGCCTTTCGTGCGCAGAATCGCCGCTTTTGCTCAGTTTTGGATAAAAACCTGCGTTTCGTGCAGAGAATCGCCGCTTATGCTCAGTTTTGTCACAAAACGTGCCTTTCGTGCACAGAATCGCCGCTTTTGCACAGTTTTGGATAAAAACCTGCGTTTCGTGCAGAGAATCGCCGCTTATGCTCAGTTTTGGCACAAAACGTGCTTTTCGTGCATAGAATCGCCGCTTTTGCTCAGTTTTGGCACAAAACGTACTTTTCGTGCACAGAATCGCCGTTTTTGCTCAGTTTTGCTACAAAACGTGCGTTTCGTGCACAGAATCGCCGCTTTTGCTCAGTTTTGGCACTAAACGAGCGTTTCGTGCATAGAATCGCCGCTTTTGCTCAGTTTTGGCACAAAACGTGCGTTTCGTGCACAGAATCGCCGCTTTTGCTCAGTTTTGGCACAAAACGTGCGTTCCACGCACCGAATTGCTCCTCTTGGCATAAAACGTGCGTTTCGTGCACAGAATCGCCGCTTTTACTCATCTTTGGCACAATACGTGCGTTTCGTGCACAGAATCGCCGCTTTTGCTCAGTTTTGGCACAAAACCTGCGTTCCACGCACCGAATTGCTCCTCTTGGCATAAAACGTGCGTTGCGTGCATAAAATCGCCGCTTTTACTCAGTTTTGGCACAAAACGTGCGTGTTACGGTCCGAAATTCTCCTTTTGGCACATGACGTGCGTTTCGTGAACAGAATCGCCGCTTTTGCTCAGTTTTGGCGCAAACCGTGCATTTCGAGCATAGAATCCCCGCTTTTGCTCAGTTTTGGCACAATACGTGCGTTTCGTGCACAGAATCGCCGCTTTTGCTCATCTTTGGCACAATACGTGCGTTTCGTGCACACAATCGCAGCTTTTGCTCAGTTTTGGCACAAAACCTGCGTTCCACGCACCGAATTGCTCCTCTTGGCATAAAACGTGCGTTTCGTGCATAAAATCGCCGCTTTTACTCAGTTTTGGCACAAAACGTGCGTGTTACGGTCCGAAATTCTCCTTTTGGCACATGACGTGCGTTTCGTGAACAGAATCGCCGCTTTTCCTCAGTTTTGGATAAAAACCTGCGTTTCGTGCAGAGAATCGCCGCTTATGCTCAGTTTGGGCACAAAACGTGCTTTTCGTGCATAGAATCGCCGCTTATGCTCAGTTCTGGCACAATACGTGCGGATCGCGCACAGTATCGCCGCTTTTGCTCAGTTTTGGCACAAAACGTGCGTTTCGTGCACAGAATCGTCGCTTTTGCTTAGTTTTGGCACAAATCCTGTGTTTCGTGCACAGAATCGCCGCTTTTGTCCAGTTTTGGCACAAAACGTGCGTGTTACGGTCCGAAATTCTCCTTTTGGCACATGACGTGCGTTTCGTGAACAGAATCGCCGCTTTTCCTCAGTTTTGGATAAAAACCTGCGTTTCGTGCAGAGAATCGCCGCTTATGCTCAGTTTTGGCACAAAACGTACTTTTCGTGCACAGAATCGCCGTTTTTGCTCACTTTTGCTACAAAACGTGCGTTTCGTGCACAGAATCGCCGCTTTTGCTCAGTTTTGGCACTAAACGAGCGTTTCGTGCATAGAATCGCCGCTTTTGCTCAGTTTTGGATAAAAACCTGCGTTTCGTGCTGAGAATCGCCGCTTATGCTCAGTTTTGGCACAAAACGTGCTTTTCGTTCATAGAATCGCCGCTTATGCTCAGTTTTGGCACAAAACATGCATTCGAGCATAGAATCGCCGCTTTTGCTCAGTTTTGGCACAAAACGTGCGGTTCGTGCACAGAATCGCCGCTTTTGCTCAGTTTTGGATAAAAACCTGCGTTTCGTGCAGAGAATCGCCGCTTATGCTCAGTTTTGGCACAAAACGTACTTTTCGTGCACAGAATCGCCGTTTTTGCTCACTTTTGCTACAAAACGTGCGTTTCGTGCACAGAATCGCCGCTTTTGCTCAGTTTTGGCACTAAACGAGCGTTTCGTGCATAGAATCGCCGCTTTTGCTCAGTTTTGGATAAAAACCTGCGTTTCGTGCTGAGAATCGCCGCTTATGCTCAGTTTTGGCACAAAACGTGCTTTTCGTTCATAGAATCGCCGCTTATGCTCAGTTTTGGCACAAAACATGCATTCGAGCATAGAATCGCCGCTTTTGCTCAGTTTTGGCACAAAACGTGCGGTTCGTGCACAGAATCGCCGCTTTTGCTCAGTTTTGGATAAAAACCTGCGTTTCGGGCAGAGAATCGCCGCTTATGCTCAGTTTTGGCACAAAACGTGCGTTCCACGCACCGAATTGCTCCTCTTTTCATAAAACGTGCGTTTCGTGCACAGAATCGCCGCTTTTGCTCAGTTTTGAATAAAAACCTGCGTTTCGTGCAGAGAATCGCCGCTTATGCTCAGTTTTAGCACAAAACGTACTTTTCGTGCACAGAATCGCCGTTTTTGCTCAGTTTTGCTACAAAACGTGCGTTTCGTGCACAGAATCGCCGCTTTTGCTCAGTTTTGGCACTAAACGAGCGTTTCGTGCATAGAATCGCCGCTTTTGCTCAGTTTTGGCACAAAACGTGCGTTTCGTGCACAGAATCGCCGCTTTTGCTCAGTTTTGGCACAAAACGTGCGTTCCACGCACCGAATTGCTCCTCTTGGCATAAAACGTGCGTTTCGTGCACAGAATCGCCGCTTTTGCTCAGTTTTTTCACAAGACGTGCGTTCCACGCACCGAATTGCTGCTCTTGGCATAAAACGTGCCTTTCGTGCGCAGAATCGCCGCTTTTGCTCAGTTTTGGATAAAAACCTGCGTTTCGTGCAGAGAATCGCCGCTTATGCTCAGTTTTGTCACAAAACGTGCCTTTCGTGCACAGAATCGCCGCTTTTGCTCAGTTTTGGATAAAAACCTGCGTTTCGTGCAGAGAATCGCCGCTTATGCTCAGTTTTGGCACAAAACGTGCTTTTCGTGCATAGAATCGCCGCTTTTGCTCAGTTTTGGCACAAAACGTACTTTTCGTGCACAGAATCGCCGTTTTTGCTCAGTTTTGCTACAAAACGTGCGTTTCGTGCACAGAATCGCCGCTTTTGCTCAGTTTTGGCACTAAACCAGCGTTTCGTGCATAGAATCGCCGCTTTTGCTCAGTTTTGGCACAAAACGTGCGTTTCGTGCACAGAATCGCCGCTTTTGCTCAGTTTTGGCACAAAACCTGCGTTCCACGCACCGAATTGCTCCTCTTGGCATAAAACGTGCGTTGCGTGCATAAAATCGCCGCTTTTACTCAGTTTTGGCACAAAACGTGCGTGTTACGGTCCGAAATTCTCCTTTTGGCACATGACGTGCGTTTCGTGAACAGAATCGCCGCTTTTGCTCAGTTTTGGCGCAAACCGTGCATTTCGAGCATAGAATCCCCGCTTTTGCTCAGTTTTGGCACAATACGTGCGTTTCGTGCACAGAATCGCCGCTTTTGCTCAGTTTTGGCACAAAACGTGCGTTCCACGCACCGAATTGCTCCTCTTGGCATAAAACGTGCGTTTCGTGCACAGAATCGCCGCTTTTACTCATCTTTGGCACAATACGTGCGTTTCGTGCACAGAATCGCCGCTTTTGCTCAGTTTTGGCACAAAACCTGCGTTCCACGCACCGAATTGCTCCTCTTGGCATAAAACGTGCGTTGCGTGCATAAAATCGCCGCTTTTACTCAGTTTTGGCACAAAACGTGCGTGTTACGGTCCGAAATTCTCCTTTTGGCACATGACGTGCGTTTCGTGAACAGAATCGCCGCTTTTGCTCAGTTTTGGCGCAAACCGTGCATTTCGAGCATAGAATCCCCGCTTTTGCTCAGTTTTTTCACAATACGTGCGTTTCGTGCACAGAATCGCCGCTTTTGCTCATCTTTGGCACAATACGTGCGTTTCGTGCACACAATCGCAGCTTTTGCTCAGTTTTGGCACAAAACCTGCGTTCCACGCACCGAATTGCTCCTCTTGGCATAAAACGTGCGTTTCGTGCATAAAATCGCCGCTTTTACTCAGTTTTGGCACAAAACGTGCGTGTTACGGTCCGAAATTCTCCTTTTGGCACATGACGTGCGTTTCGTGAACAGAATCGCCGCTTTTCCTCAGTTTTGGATAAAAACCTGCGTTTCGTGCAGAGAATCGCCGCTTATGCTCAGTTTGGGCACAAAACGTGCGTTCCACGCACCGAATTGCTCCTCTTGGCATAAAACGTGCGTTTCGTGCACAGAATCGCCGCTTTTACTCATCTTTGGCACAATACGTGCGTTTCGTGCACAGAATCGCCGCTTTTGCTCAGTTTTGGCACAAAACCTGCGTTCCACGCACCGAATTGCTCCTCTTGGCATAAAACGTGCGTTGCGTGCATAAAATCGCCGCTTTTACTCAGTTTTGGCACAAAACGTGCGTGTTACGGTCCGAAATTCTCCTTTTGGCACATGACGTGCGTTTCGTGAACAGAATCGCCGCTTTTGCTCAGTTTTGGCGCAAACCGTGCATTTCGAGCATAGAATCCCCGCTTTTGCTCAGTTTTTTCACAATACGTGCGTTTCGTGCACAGAATCGCCGCTTTTGCTCATCTTTGGCACAATACGTGCGTTTCGTGCACACAATCGCAGCTTTTGCTCAGTTTTGGCACAAAACCTGCGTTCCACGCACCGAATTGCTCCTCTTGGCATAAAACGTGCGTTTCGTGCATAAAATCGCCGCTTTTACTCAGTTTTGGCACAAAACGTGCGTGTTACGGTCCGAAATTCTCCTTTTGGCACATGACGTGCGTTTCGTGAACAGAATCGCCGCTTTTCCTCAGTTTTGGATAAAAACCTGCGTTTCGTGCAGAGAATCGCCGCTTATGCTCAGTTTGGGCACAAAACGTGCTTTTCGTGCATAGAATCGCCGCTTATGATCAGTTCTGGCACAATACGTGCGGATCGCGCACAGTATCGCCGCTTTTGCTCAGTTTTGGCACAAAACGTGCGTTTCGTGCACAGAATCGTCGCTTTTGCTTAGTTTTGGCACAAATCCTGTGTTTCGTGCACAGAATCGCCGCTTTTGTCCAGTTTTGGCACAAAACGTGCGTGTTACGGTCCGAAATTCTCCTTTTGGCACATGACGTGCGTTTCGTGAACAGAATCGCCGCTTTTCCTCAATTTTGGATAAAAACCTGCGTTTCGTGCAGAGAATCGCCGCTTATGCTCAGTTTTGGCACAAAACGTACTTTTCGTGCACAGAATCGCCGTTTTTGCTCACTTTTGCTACAAAACGTGCGTTTCGTGCACAGAATCGCCGCTTTTGCTCAGTTTTGGCACTAAACGAGCGTTTCGTGCATAGAATCGCCGCTTTTGCTCAGTTTTGGATAAAAACCTGCGTTTCGTGCTGAGAATCGCCGCTTATGCTCAGTTTTGGCACAAAACGTGCTTTTCGTTCATAGAATCGCCGCTTATGCTCAGTTTTGGCACAAAACATGCATTCGAGCATAGAATCGCCGCTTTTGCTCAGTTTTGGCACAAAACGTGCGGTTCGTGCACAGAATCGCCGCTTTTGCTCAGTTTTGGATAAAAACCTGCGTTTCGTGCAGAGAATCGCCGCTTATGCTCAGTTTTGGCACAAAACGTACTTTTCGTGCACAGAATCGCCGTTTTTGCTCACTTTTGCTACAAAACGTGCGTTTCGTGCACAGAATCGCCGCTTTTGCTCAGTTTTGGCACTAAACGAGCGTTTCGTGCATAGAATCGCCGCTTTTGCTCAGTTTTGGATAAAAACCTGCGTTTCGTGCTGAGAATCGCCGCTTATGCTCAGTTTTGGCACAAAACGTGCTTTTCGTTCATAGAATCGCCGCTTATGCTCAGTTTTGGCACAAAACATGCATTCGAGCATAGAATCGCCGCTTTTGCTCAGTTTTGGCACAAAACGTGCGGTTCGTGCACAGAATCGCCGCTTTTGCTCAGTTTTGGATAAAAACCTGCGTTTCGGGCAGAGAATCGCCGCTTATGCTCAGTTTTGGCACAAAACGTGCGTTCCACGCACCGAATTGCTCCTCTTTTCATAAAACGTGCGTTTCGTGCACAGAATCGCCGCTTTTGCTCAGTTTTGAATAAAAACCTGCGTTTCGTGCAGAGAATCGCCGCTTATGCTCAGTTTTAGCACAAAACGTACTTTTCGTGCACAGAATCGCCGTTTTTGCTCAGTTTTGCTACAAAACGTGCGTTTCGTGCACAGAATCGCCGCTTTTGCTCAGTTTTGGCACTAAACGAGCGTTTCGTGCATAGAATCGCCGCTTTTGCTCAGTTTTGGCACAAAACGTGCGTTTCGTGCACAGAATCGCCGCTTTTGCTCAGTTTTGGCACAAAACGTGCGTTCCACGCACCGAATTGCTCCTCTTGGCATAAAACGTGCGTTTCGTGCACAGAATCGCGGCTTTTGCTCAGTTTTTTCACAAGACGTGCGTTCCACGCACCGAATTGCTGCTCTTGGCATAAAACGTGCCTTTCGTGCACAGAATCGCCGCTTTTGCTCAGTTTTGGATAAAAACCTGCGTTTCGTGCAGAGAATCGCCGCTTATGCTCAGTTTTGTCACAAAACGTGCTTTTCGTTCATAGAATCGCCGCTTATGCTCAGTTTTGGCACAAAACATGCGGATCGCGCACAGAATCGCCGCTTTTGCTCAGTTTTGGCACAAAACGTGCGTTTCGTGCACAGAATCGTCGCTTTTGCTTAGTTTTGGCACAAAACGTGCATTTCGTGCACAGAATCGCCGCTTTTGCTCAGTTTTGGCACAAAACGTGCGTTCCACGCACCGAATTGCTCCTCTTGGCATAAAACGTGCGTTTCGTGCACAGAATCGCCGCTTTTGCTCAGTTTTTTCACAAGACGTGCGTTCCACGCACCGAATTGCTGCTCTTGGCATAAAACGTGCCTTTCGTGCGCAGAATCGCCGCTTTTGCTCAGTTTTATATAAAAACCTGCGTTTCGTGCAGAGAATCGCCGCTTATGCTCAGTTTTGTCACAAAACGTGCCTTTCGTGCACAGAATCGCCGCTTTTGCTCAGTTTTGGATAAAAACCTGCGTTTCGTGCAGAGAATCGCCGCTTATGCTCAGTTTTGGCACAAAACGTGCTTTTCGTGCATAGAATCGCCGCTTTTGCTCAGTTTTGGCACAAAACGTACTTTTCGTGCACAGAATCGCCGTTTTTGCTCAGTTTTGCTACAAAACGTGCGTTTCGTGCACAGAATCGCCGCTTTTGCTCAGTTTTGGCACTAAACGAGCGTTTCGTGCATAGAATCGCCGCTTTTGCTCAGTTTTGGCACAAAACGTGCGTTTCGTGCACAGAATCGCCGCTTTTGCTCAGTTTTGGCACAAAACGTGCGTTCCACGCACCGAATTGCTCCTCTTGGCATAAAACGTGCGTTTCGTGCACAGAATCGCCGCTTTTGCTCAGTTTTTTCACAAGACGTGCGTTCCACGCACCGAATTGCTGCTCTTGGCATAAAACGTGCCTTTCGTGCGCAGAATCGCCGCTTTTGCTCAGTTTTGGATAAAAACCTGCGTTTCGTGCAGAGAATCGCCGCTTATGCTCAGTTTTGTCACAAAACGTGCCTTTCGTGCACAGAATCGCCGCTTTTGCTCAGTTTTGGATAAAAACCTGCGTTTCGTGCAGAGAATCGCCGCTTATGCTCAGTTTTGGCACAAAACGTGCTTTTCGTGCATAGAATCGCCGCTTTTGCTCAGTTTTGGCACAAAACGTACTTTTCGTGCACAGAATCGCCGTTTTTGCTCAGTTTTGCTACAAAACGTGCGTTTCGTGCACAGAATCGCCGCTTTTGCTCAGTTTTGGCACTAAACGAGCGTTTCGTGCATAGAATCGCCGCTTTTGCTCAGTTTTGGCACAAAACGTGCGTTTCGTGCACAGAATCGCCGCTTTTGCTCAGTTTTGGCACAAAACCTGCGTTCCACGCACCGAATTGCTCCTCTTGGCATAAAACGTGCGTTGCGTGCATAAAATCGCCGCTTTTACTCAGTTTTGGCACAAAACGTGCGTGTTACGGTCCGAAATTCTCCTTTTGGCACATGACGTGCGTTTCGTGAACAGAATCGCCGCTTTTGCTCAGTTTTGGCGCAAACCGTGCATTTCGAGCATAGAATCCCCGCTTTTGCTCAGTTTTGGCACAATACGTGCGTTTCGTGCACAGAATCGCCGCTTTTGCTCATCTTTGGCACAATACGTGCGTTTCGTGCACACAATCGCAGCTTTTGCTCAGTTTTGGCACAAAACCAGCGTTCCACGCACCGAATTGCTCCTCTTGGCATAAAACGTGCGTTTCGTGCATAAAATCGCCGCTTTTACTCAGTTTTGGCACAAAACGTGCGTGTTACGGTCCGAAATTCTCCTTTTGGCACATGACGTGCGTTTCGTGAACAGAATCGCCGCTTTTCCTCAGTTTTGGATAAAAACCTGCGTTTCGTGCAGAGAATCGCCGCTTATGCTCAGTTTGGGCACAAAACGTGCTTTTCGTGCATAGAATCGCCGCTTATGCTCAGCTCTGGCACAATACGTGCGGATCGCGCACAGTATCGCCGCTTTTGCTCAGTTTTGGCACAAAACGTGCGTTTCGTGCACAGAATCGTCGCTTTTGCTTAGTTTTGGCACAAATCCTGTGTTTCGTGCACAGAATCGCCGCTTTTGTCCAGTGTTGGCACAAAACGTGCGTGTTACGGTCCGAAATTCTCCTTTTGGCACATGACGTGCGTTTCGTGAACAGAATCGCCGCTTTTCCTCAGTTTTGGATAAAAACCTGCGTTTCGTGCAGAGAATCGCCGCTTATGCTCAGTTTTGGCACAAAACGTACTTTTCGTGCACAGAATCGCCGTTTTTGCTCACTTTTGCTACAAAACGTGCGTTTCGTGCACAGAATCGCCGCTTTTGCTCAGTTTTGGCACTAAACGAGCGTTTCGTGCATAGAATCGCCGCTTTTGCTCAGTTTTGGATAAAAACCTGCGTTTCGTGCTGAGAATCGCCGCTTATGCTCAGTTTTGGCACAAAACGTGCTTTTCGTTCATAGAATCGCCGCTTATGCTCAGTTTTGGCACAAAACATGCATTCGAGCATAGAATCGCCGCTTTTGCTCAGTTTTGGCACAAAACGTGCGGTTCGTGCACAGAATCGCCGCTTTTGCTCAGTTTTGGATAAAAACCTGCGTTTCGTGCAGAGAATCGCCGCTTATGCTCAGTTTTGGCACAAAACGTACTTTTCGTGCACAGAATCGCCGTTTTTGCTCACTTTTGCTACAAAACGTGCGTTTCGTGCACAGAATCGCCGCTTTTGCTCAGTTTTGGCACTAAACGAGCGTTTCGTGCATAGAATCGCCGCTTTTGCTCAGTTTTGGATAAAAACCTGCGTTTCGTGCTGAGAATCGCCGCTTATGCTCAGTTTTGGCACAAAACGTGCTTTTCGTTCATAGAATCGCCGCTTATGCTCAGTTTTGGCACAAAACATGCATTCGAGCATAGAATCGCCGCTTTTGCTCAGTTTTGGCACAAAACGTGCGGTTCGTGCACAGAATCGCCGCTTTTGCTCAGTTTTGGATAAAAACCTGCGTTTCGGGCAGAGAATCGCCGCTTATGCTCAGTTTTGGCACAAAACGTGCGTTCCACGCACCGAATTGCTCCTATTTTCATAAAACGTGCGTTTCGTGCACAGAATCGCCGCTTTTGCTCAGTTTTGAATAGAAACCTGCGTTTCGTGCAGAGAATCGCCGCTTATGCTCAGTTTTAGCACAAAACGTACTTTTCGTGCACAGAATCGCCGTTTTTGCTCAGTTTTGCTACAAAACGTGCGTTTCGTGCACAGAATCGCCGCTTTTGCTCAGTTTTGGCACTAAACGAGCGTTTCGTGCATAGAATCGCCGCTTTTGCTCAGTTTTGGCACAAAACGTGCGTTTCGTGCACAGAATCGCCGCTTTTGCTCAGTTTTGGCACAAAACGTGCGTTCCACGCACCGAATTGCTCCTCTTGGCATAAAACGTGCGTTTCGTGCACAGAATCGCCGCTTTTGCTCAGTTTTTTCACAAGACGTGCGTTCCACGCACCGAATTGCTGCTCTTGGCATAAAACGTGCCTTTCGTGCACAGAATCGCCGCTTTTGCTCAGTTTTGGATAAAAACCTGCGTTTCGTGCAGAGAATCGCCGCTTATGCTCAGTTTTGTCACAAAACGTGCTTTTCGTTCATAGAATCGCCGCTTATGCTCAGTTTTGGCACTAAACGAGCGTTTCGTGCATAGAATCGCCGCTTTTGCTCAGTTTTGGCACAAAACGTGCGTTTCGTGCACAGAATCGCCGCTTTTGCTCAGTTTTGGCACAAAACGTGCGTTCCACGCACCGAATTGCTCCTCTTGGCATAAAACGTGCGTTTCGTGCACAGAATCGCCGCTTTTGCTCAGTTTTTTCACAAGACGTGCGTTCCACGCACCGAATTGCTGCTCTTGGCATAAAACGTGCCTTTCGTGCGCAGAATCGCCGCTTTTGCTCAGTTTTGGATAAAAACCTGCGTTTCGTGCAGAGAATCGCCGCTTATGCTCAGTTTTGTCACAAAACGTGCCTTTCGTGCACAGAATCGCCGCTTTTGCTCAGTTTTGGATAAAAACCTGCGTTTCGTGCAGAGAATCGCCGCTTATGCTCAGTTTTGGCACAAAACGTGCTTTTCGTGCATAGAATCGCCGCTTTTGCTCAGTTTTGGCACAAAACGTACTTTTCGTGCACAGAATCGCCGTTTTTGCTCAGTTTTGCTACAAAACGTGCGTTTCGTGCACAGAATCGCCGCTTTTGCTCAGTTTTGGCACTAAACGAGCGTTTCGTGCATAGAATCGCCGCTTTTGCTCAGTTTTGGCACAAAACGTGCGTTTCGTGCACAGAATCGCCGCTTTTGCTCAGTTTTGGCACAAAACGTGCGTTCCACGCACCGAATTGCTCCTCTTGGCATAAAACGTGCGTTTCGTGCACAGAATCGCCGCTTTTACTCATCTTTGGCACAATACGTGCGTTTCGTGCACAGAATCGCCGCTTTTGCTCAGTTTTGGCACAAAACCTGCGTTCCACGCACCGAATTGCTCCTCTTGGCATAAAACGTGCGTTGCGTGCATAAAATCGCCGCTTTTACTCAGTTTTGGCACAAAACGTGCGTGTTACGGTCCGAAATTCTCCTTTTGGCACATGACGTGCGTTTCGTGAACAGAATCGCCGCTTTTGCTCAGTTTTGGCGCAAACCGTGCATTTCGAGCATAGAATCCCCGCTTTTGCTCAGTTTTGGCACAATACGTGCGTTTCGTGCACAGAATCGCCGCTTTTGCTCATCTTTGGCACAATACGTGCGTTTCGTGCACACAATCGCAGCTGTTGCTCAGTTTTGGCACAAAACCTGCGTTCCACGCACCGAATTGCTCCTCTTGGCATAAAACGTGCGTTTCGTGCATAAAATCGCTGCTTTTACTCAGTTTTGGCACAAAACGTGCGTGTTACGGTCCGAAATTCTCCTTTTGGCACATGACGTGCGTTTCGTGAACAGAATCGCCGCTTTTCCTCAGTTTTGGATAAAAACCTGCGTTTCGTGCAGAGAATCGCCGCTTATGCTCAGTTTGGGCACAAAACGTGCTTTTCGTGCATAGAATCGCCGCTTATGCTCAGTTCTGGCACAATACGTGCGGATCGCGCACAGTATCGCCGCTTTTGCTCAGTTTTGGCACAAAACGTGCGTTTCGTGCACAGAATCGTCGCTTTTGCTTAGTTTTGGCACAAATCCTGTGTTTCGTGCACAGAATCGCCGCTTTTGTCCAGTGTTGGCACAAAACGTGCGTGTTACGGTCCGAAATTCTCCTTTTGGCACATGACGTGCGTTTCGTGAACAGAATCGCCGCTTTTCCTCAGTTTTGGATAAAAACCTGCGTTTCGTGCAGAGAATCGCCGCTTATGCTCAGTTTTGGCACAAAACGTACTTTTCGTGCACAGAATCGCCGTTTTTGCTCACTTTTGCTACAAAACGTGCGTTTCGTGCACAGAATCGCCGCTTTTGCTCAGTTTTGGCACTAAACGAGCGTTTCGTGCATAGAATCGCCGCTTTTGCTCAGTTTTGGATAAAAACCTGCGTTTCGTGCTGAGAATCGCCGCTTATGCTCAGTTTTGGCACAAAACGTGCTTTTCGTTCATAGAATCGCCGCTTTTGCTCAGGTTTGAATAAAAACCTGCGTTTCGTGCAGAGAATCGCCGCTTATGCTCAGTTTTAGCACAAAACGTACTTTTCGTGCACAGAATCGCCGTTTTTGCTCAGTTTTGCTACAAAACGTGCGTTTCGTGCACAGAATCGCCGCTTTTGCTCAGTTTTGGATAAAAACCTGCGTTTCGTGCAGAGAATCGCCGCTTATGCTCAGTTTTGTCACAAAACGTGCCTTTCGTGCACAGAATCGCCGCTTTTGCTCAGTTTTGGATAAAAACCTGCGTTTCGTGCAGAGAATCGCCGCTTATGCTCAGTTTTGGCACAAAACGTGCTTTTCGTGCATAGAATCGCCGCTTTTGCTCAGTTTTGGCACAAAACGTACTTTTCGTGCACAGAATCGCCGTTTTTGCTCAGTTTTGCTACAAAACGTGCGTTTCGTGCACAGAATCGCCGCTTTTGCTCAGTTTTGGCACTAAACGAGCGTTTCGTGCATAGAATCGCCGCTTTTGCTCAGTTTTGGCACAAAACGTGCGTTTCGTGCACAGAATCGCCGCTTTTGCTCAGTTTTGGCACAAAACGTGCGTTCCACGCACCGAATTGCTCCTCTTGGCATAAAACGTGCGTTTCGTGCACAGAATCGCCGCTTTTGCTCAGTTTTTTCACAAGACGTGCGTTCCACGCACCGAATTGCTGCTCTTGGCATAAAACGTGCCTTTCGTGCGCAGAATCGCCGCTTTTGCTCAGTTTTGGATAAAAACCTGCGTTTCGTGCAGAGAATCGCCGCTTATGCTCAGTTTTGTCACAAAACGTGCCTTTCGTGCACAGAATCGCCGCTTTTGCTCAGTTTTGGATAAAAACCTGCGTTTCGTGCAGAGAATCGCCGTTTTTGCTCAGTTTTGCTACAAAACGTGCGCTTCGTGCACAGAATCGCCGCTTTTGCTCAGTTTTGGCACTAAACGAGCGTTTCGTGCATAGAATCGCCGCTTTTGCTCAGTTTTGGCACAAAATGTGCGTTTCGTGCACAGAATCGCCGCTTTTGCTCAGTTTTGGCACAAAACGTGCGTTCCACGCACCGAATTGCTCCTCTTGGCATAAAACGTGCGTTTCGTGCACAGAATCGCCGCTTTTACTCATCTTTGGCACAATACGTGCGTTTCGTGCACAGAATCGCCGCTTTTGCTCAGTTTTGGCACAAAACCTGCGTTCCACGCACCGAATTGCTCCTCTTGGCATAAAACGTGCGTTGCGTGCATAAAATCGCCGCTTTTACTCAGTTTTGGCACAAAACGTGCGTGTTACGGTCCGAAATTCTCCTTTTGGCACATGACGTGCGTTTCGTGAACAGAATCGCCGCTTTTGCTCAGTTTTGGCGCAAACCGTGCATTTCGAGCATAGAATCCCCGCTTTTGCTCAGTTTTGGCACAATACGTGCGTTTCGTGCACAGAATCGCCGCTTTTGCTCATCTTTGGCACAATACGTGCGTTTCGTGCACACAATCGCAGCTTTTGCTCAGTTTTGGCACAAAACCTGCGTTCCACGCACCGAATTGCTCCTCTTGGCATAAAACGTGCGTTTCGTGCATAAAATCGCCGCTTTTACTCAGTTTTGGCACAAAACGTGCGTGTTACGGTCCGAAATTCTCCTTTTGGCACATGACGTGCGTTTCGTGAACAGAATCGCCGCTTTTCCTCAGTTTTGGATAAAAACCTGCGTTTCGTGCAGAGAATCGCCGCTTATGCTCAGTTTGGGCACAAAACGTGCTTTTCGTGCATAGAATCGCCGCTTATGCTCAGTTCTGGCACAATACGTGCGGATCGCGCACAGTATCGCCGCTTTTGCTCAGTTTTGGCACAAAACGTGCGTTTCGTGCACAGAATCGTCGCTTTTGCTTAGTTTTGGCACAAATCCTGTGTTTCGTGCACAGAATCGCCGCTTTTGTCCAGTGTTGGCACAAAACGTGCGTGTTACGGTCCGAAATTCTCCTT
The DNA here is from genome assembly GCA_943735885.1 of Stelis phaeoptera. NCBI lineage: Eukaryota > Metazoa > Arthropoda > Insecta > Hymenoptera > Megachilidae > Stelis > Stelis phaeoptera. Next base: position 87,771 of record CALSEM010000051.1, on the reverse strand, counting down.
TTGGCACATGACGTGCGTTTCGTGAACAGAATCGCCGCTTTTCCTCAGTTTTGGATAAAAACCTGCGTTTCGTGCAGAGAATCGCCGCTTATGCTCAGTTTTGGCACAAAACGTACTTTTCGTGCACAGAATCGCCGTTTTTGCTCACTTTTGCTACAAAACGTGCGTTTCGTGCACAGAATCGCCGCTTTTGCTCAGTTTTGGCACTAAACGAGCGTTTCGTGCATAGAATCGCCGCTTTTGCTCAGTTTTGGATAAAAACCTGCGTTTCGTGCTGAGAATCGCCGCTTATGCTCAGTTTTGGCACAAAACGTGCTTTTCGTTCATAGAATCGCCGCTTATGCTCAGTTTTGGCACAAAACATGCATTCGAGCATAGAATCGCCGCTTTTGCTCAGTTTTGGCACAAAACGTGCGGTTCGTGCACAGAATCGCCGCTTTTGCTCAGTTTTGGATAAAAACCTGCGTTTCGTGCAGAGAATCGCCGCTTATGCTCAGTTTTGGCACAAAACGTACTTTTCGTGCACAGAATCGCCGTTTTTGCTCACTTTTGCTACAAAACGTGCGTTTCGTGCACAGAATCGCCGCTTTTGCTCAGTTTTGGCACTAAACGAGCGTTTCGTGCATAGAATCGCCGCTTTTGCTCAGTTTTGGATAAAAACCTGCGTTTCGTGCTGAGAATCGCCGCTTATGCTCAGTTTTGGCACAAAACGTGCTTTTCGTTCATAGAATCGCCGCTTATGCTCAGTTTTGGCACAAAACATGCATTCGAGCATAGAATCGCCGCTTTTGCTCAGTTTTGGCACAAAACGTGCGGTTCGTGCACAGAATCGCCGCTTTTGCTCAGTTTTGGATAAAAACCTGCGTTTCGGGCAGAGAATCGCCGCTTATGCTCAGTTTTGGCACAAAACGTGCGTTCCACGCACCGAATTGCTCCTATTTTCATAAAACGTGCGTTTCGTGCACAGAATCGCCGCTTTTGCTCAGTTTTGAATAAAAACCTGCGTTTCGTGCAGAGAATCGCCGCTTATGCTCAGTTTTAGCACAAAACGTACTTTTCGTGCACAGAATCGCCGTTTTTGCTCAGTTTTGCTACAAAACGTGCGTTTCGTGCACAGAATCGCCGCTTTTGCTCAGTTTTGGCACTAAACGAGCGTTTCGTGCATAGAATCGCCGCTTTTGCTCAGTTTTGGCACAAAACGTGCGTTTCGTGCACAGAATCGCCGCTTTTGCTCAGTTTTGGCACAAAACGTGCGTTCCACGCACCGAATTGCTCCTCTTGGCATAAAACGTGCGTTTCGTGAACAGAATCGCCGCTTTTCCTTAGTTTTGGATAAAAACCTGCGTTTCGTGCAGAGAATCGCCGCTTATGCTCAGTTTTGGCACAAAACGTACTTTTCGTGCACAGAATCGCCGTTTTTGCTCACTTTTGCTACAAAACGTGCGTTTCGTGCACAGAATCGCCGCTTTTGCTCAGTTTTGGCACTAAACGAGCGTTTCGTGCATAGAATCGCCGCTTTTGCTCAGTTTTGGATAAAAACCTGCGTTTCGTGCTGAGAATCGCCGCTTATGCTCAGTTTTGGCACAAAACGTGCTTTTCGTTCATAGAATCGCCGCTTATGCTCAGTTTTGGCACAAAACATGCATTCGAGCATAGAATCGCCGCTTTTGCTCAGTTTTGGCACAAAACGTGCGGTTCGTGCACAGAATCGCCGCTTTTGCTCAGTTTTGGATAAAAACCTGCGTTTCGTGCAGAGAATCGCCGCTTATGCTCAGTTTTGGCACAAAACGTACTTTTCGTGCACAGAATCGCCGTTTTTGCTCACTTTTGCTACAAAACGTGCGTTTCGTGCACAGAATCGCCGCTTTTGCTCAGTTTTGGCACTAAACGAGCGTTTCGTGCATAGAATCGCCGCTTTTGCTCAGTTTTGGATAAAAACCTGCGTTTCGTGCTGAGAATCGCCGCTTATGCTCAGTTTTGGCACAAAACGTGCTTTTCGTTCATAGAATCGCCGCTTATGCTCAGTTTTGGCACAAAACATGCATTCGAGCATAGAATCGCCGCTTTTGCTCAGTTTTGGCACAAAACGTGCGGTTCGTGCACAGAATCGCCGCTTTTGCTCAGTTTTGGATAAAAACCTGCGTTTCGGGCAGAGAATCGCCGCTTATGCTCAGTTTTGGCACAAAACGTGCGTTCCACGCGCCGAATTGCTCCTCTTTTCATAAAACGTGCGTTTCGTGCACAGAATCGCCGCTTTTGCTCAGTTTTGGCACAAAACATGCATTCGAGCATAGAATCGCCGCTTTTGCTCAGTTTTGGCACAAAACGTGCGGTTCGTGCACAGAATCGCCGCTTTTGCTCAGTTTTGGATAAAAACCTGCGTTTCGTGCAGAGAATCGCCGCTTATGCTCAGTTTTGGCACAAAACGTACTTTTCGTGCACAGAATCGCCGTTTTTGCTCACTTTTGCTACAACACGTGCGTTTCGTGCACAGAATCGCCGCTTTTGCTCAGTTTTGGCACTAAACGAGCGTTTCGTGCATAGAATCGCCGCTTTTGCTCAGTTTTGGATAAAAACCTGCGTTTCGTGCTGAGAATCGCCGCTTATGCTCAGTTTTGGCACAAAACGTGCTTTTCGTTCATAGAATCGCCGCTTATGCTCAGTTTTGGCACAAAACATGCATTCGAGCATAGAATCGCCGCTTATGCTCAGTTTTGGCACAAAACGTACTTTTCGTGCACAGAATCGCCGTTTTTGCTCACTTTTGCTACAAAACGTGCGTTTCGTGCACAGAATCGCCGCTTTTGCTCAGTTTTGGCACTAAACGAGCGTTTCGTGCATAGAATCGCCGCTTTTGCTCAGTTTTGGATAAAAACCTGCGTTTCGTGCTGAGAATCGCCGCTTATGCTCAGTTTTGGCACAAAACGTGCTTTTCGTTCATAGAATCGCCGCTTATGCTCAGTTTTGGCACAAAACATGCATTCGAGCATAGAATCGCCGCTTTTGCTCAGTTTTGGCACAAAACGTGCGGTTCGTGCACAGAATCGCCGCTTTTGCTCAGTTTTGGATAAAAACCTGCGTTTCGGGCAGAGAATCGCCGCTTATGCTCAGTTTTGGCACAAAACGTGCGTTCCACGCACCGAATTGCTCCTCTTTTCATAAAACGTGCGTTTCGTGCACAGAATCGCCGCTTTTGCTCAGTTTTGAATAAAAACCTGCGTTTCGTGCAGAGAATCGCCGCTTATGCTCAGTTTTAGCACAAAACGTACTTTTCGTGCACAGAATCGCCGTTTTTGCTCAGTTTTGCTACAAAACGTGCGTTTCGTGCACAGAATCGCCGCTTTTGCTCAGTTTTGGCACTAAACGAGCGTTTCGTGCATAGAATCGCCGTTTTTGCTCAGTTTTGCTACAAAACGTGCGTTTCGTGCACAGAATCGCCGCTTTTGCTCAGTTTTGGCACAAAACGTGCGTTTCGTGCACAGAATCGCCGCTTTTGCTCAGTTTTGGCACAATACGTGCGTTCCACGCACCGAATTGCTCCTCTTGGCATAAAACGTGCGTTTCGTGCACAGAATCGCCGCTTTTGCTCAGTTTTGGATAAAAACCTGCGTTTCGTGCAGAGAATCGCCGCTTATGCTCAGTTTTGGCACAAAACGTGCTTTTCGTGCATAGAATCGCCGCTTTTGCTCAGTTTTGGCACAAGACGTGCGTTTCGTGCACAGAATCGTCGCTTTTGCTTAGGTTTGGCACAAATCCTGTGTTTCGTGCACAGAATTGCCGCTTTCGCCCAGTTTTGGCACAAAACGTGCGTTTTACGCTCCGAATTTCTCCTTTTGGCACATAACGTGCGCTTCGTGCACAGAATCGCCGCTTTTACTCAGTTTTGGATAAAAACCTGCGTTTCGTGCAGAGAATCGCCGCTTATGCTCAGTTTGGGCACAAAACGTGCTTTTCGTGCATAGAATCGCCGCTTATGCACAGTTCTGGCACAAAACGTGCGGATCGCGCACAGAATCGCCGCTTTTGCTCAGTTTTGGCACAAAACGTGCGTTTCGTGCACAGAATCGCCGCTTTTGCCCAGTTTTGGCACAAAACGTGCGTTTTACGCTCCGAATTTCTCCTTTTGGCACATAACGTGCGTTTCGTGCACAGAATCGCCGCTTTTGCTCAGTTTTGAATAAAAACCTGCGTTTCGTGCAGAGAATCGCCGCTTATGCTCAGTTTTGGCACAAAACGTGCTTTTCGTGCATAGAATCGCCGCTTTTGCTCAGTTTTGGCACAAAACCTGCGTTCCACGCACCGAATTGCTCCTCTTGGCATAAAACGTGCGTTTCGTTCATAAAATCGCCGCTTTTACTCAGTTTTGGCACAAATCGTGCGTGTTACGGTCCGAAATTCTCCTTTTGGCACATGACTTGCGTTTCGTGAACAGAATCGCCGCTTTTGCTCAGTTTTGGCACAAAACGAGCATTTCGTGCATAGAATCGCCGCTTTTGCTCAGTTTTGGCACAAAACGTGCGTTTCGTGCACAGAATCGCCGCTTTTGCTCAGTTTTGTCACAAAACGTGCTTTTCGTTCATAGAATCGCCGTTTATGCTCAGTTTTGGCACAAAACATGCGGATCGCGCACAGAATCGCCGCTTTTGCTCAGTTTTGGCACAAAACGTGCGTTTCGTGCACAGAATCGTCGCTTTTGCTTAGTTTTGGCACAAAACGTGCATTTCGTGCACAGAATCGCCGCTTTTGCTCAGTTTTGGCACAATACGTGCGTTTCGTGCACAGAATCGCCGCTTTTGCTCAGTTTTGCACAAAACGTGCATTTCGAGCATAGAATCGCCGCTTTTGCTCAGTTTTTCCTCAATACGTGCGTTTCGTGCACAGAATCGCCGCTTTTGCTCAGTTTTGGTACAAAACGTGCGTTTCGTGAATAGAATCGCCGCTTTTACTCAGTTTTGGCACAAAACGTGCGTGTTACGCTCCGAATTTCTCCTTTTTGCACATAACGTGCGTTTCGTGATCAGAATCGCCGCTTTTGCTCAGTTTTGGCACAAAACGTGCATTCGAGCATAGAATCGCCGCTTTCGTTCAGTTTTGGCACAATACGTGCGTTTCGTGCACAGAATCGCCGCTTTTGCTCAGTTTTGCAACAAAACGTGCGTTTGGTACACAGAATCGCCGTTTTTGCTCAGTTTCGCAACAAAACGTGCGTTTCGTGCACAGAATCGCCGCTTTTGCTCAGTTTTGGCACAAAACGAGCGATTCGTATATAGAATCGCCGCTTTTGCTCAGTTTTGGCACATAACGTGCGTTTCGTTATCAGAATCGCCGCTTTTGCTCAGTTTTGGCACAAAACGTGCATTCGAGCATAGAATCGCCGCTTTTGCTCAGTTTTGGCACAAAACGTGCGGTTCGTGCACAGAATCGCCGATTTTGCTCAGTTTTGGATAAAAACCTGCGTTTCGGGCAAAGAATCGCCGCTTGTGTTCAGTTTTGGCACAAAACGTACTTTTCGTGCACAGAATCGCCGTTTTTGCTCAGTTTTGCTACAAAACGTGCGTTTCGTGAACAGAATCGCCGCTTTTGCTCAGTTTTGGCACAAAACGAGCATTTCGTGCATAGAATCGCCGCTTTTGCTCAGTTTTGGCACAAAACGTGCGTTTCGTGCACAGAATCGCCGCTTTTGCTCAGTTTTGTCACAAAACGTGCTTTTCGTTCATAGAATCGCCGTTTATGCTCAGTTTTGGCACAAAACATGCGGATCGCGCACAGAATCGCCGCTTTTGCTCAGTTTTGGCACAAAACGTGCGTTTCGTGCACAGAATCGTCGCTTTTGCTTAGTTTTGGCACAAAACGTGCATTTCGTGCACAGAATCGCCGCTTTTGCTCAGTTTTGGCACAATACGTGCGTTTCGTGCACAGAATCGCCGCTTTTGCTCAGTTTTGCACAAAACGTGCATTTCGAGCATAGAATCGCCGCTTTTGCTCAGTTTTTCCTCAATACGTGCGTTTCGTGCACAGAATCGCCGCTTTTGCTCAGTTTTGGTACAAAACGAGCGTTTCGTGAATAGAATCGCCGCTTTTACTCAGTTTTGGCACAAAACGTGCGTGTTACGCTCCGAATTTCTCCTTTTTGCACATAACGTGCGTTTCGTGATCAGAATCGCCGCTTTTGCTCAGTTTTGGCACAAAACGTGCATTCGAGCATAGAATCGCCGCTTTTGCTCAGTTTTGGCACAAAACGTGCGGTTCGTGCACAGAATCGCCGCTTTTGCTCAGTTTTGGATAAAAACCTGCGTTTCGGGCAGAGAATCGCCGCTTATGCTCAGTTTTGGCACAAAACGTGCGTTCCACGCACCGAATTGCTCCTCTTTTCATAAAACGTGCGTTTCCTGCACAGAATCGCCGCTTTTGCTCAGTTTTGGATAAAAACCTGCGTTTCGTGCAGAGAATCGCCGCTTATGCTCAGTTTTGGCACAAAACGTACTTTTCGTGCACAGAATCGCCGTTTTTGCTCAGTTTTGCTACAAAACGTGCGTTTCGTGCACAGAATCGCCGCTTTTGCTCAGTTTTGGCACTAAACGAGCGTTTCGTGCATAGAATCGCCGCTTTTGCTCATTTTTGGCACTAAACGAGCGTTTCGTGCATAGAATCGCCGCTTTTGCTCAGTTTTGGCACTAAACGAGCGTTTCGTGCATAGAATCGCCGCTTTTGCTCAGTTTTGGCACAAAACGTACTTTTCGTGCACAGAATCGCCGTTTTTGCTCAGTTTTGCTACAAAACGTGCGTTTCGTGCACAGAATCGCCGCTTTTGCTCAGTTTTGGCACTAAACGAGCGTTTCGTGCATAGAATCGCCGCTTTTGCTCAGTTTTGGCACAAAACGTGCGTTTCGTGCACAGAATCGCCGCTTATGCTCAGTTTTGGCACAAAACGTGCTTTTCGTTCATAGAATCGCCGCTTATACTCAGTTTTGGCACAAAACATGCATTCGAGCATAGAATCGCCGCTTTTGCTCAGTTTTGGCACAAAACGTGCGGTTCGTGCACAGAATCGCCGCTTTTGCTCAGTTTTGGATAAAAACCTGCGTTTCGTGCAGAGAATCGCCGCTTATGCTCAGTTTTGGCACAAAACGTACTTTTCGTGCACAGAATCGCCGTTTTTGCTCACTTTTGCTACAAAACGTGCGTTTCGTGCACAGAATCGCCGCTTTTGCTCAGTTTTGGCACTAAACGAGCGTTTCGTGCATAGAATCGCCGCTTTTGCTCAGTTTTGGATAAAAACCTGCGTTTCGTGCTGAGAATCGCCGCTTATGCTCAGTTTTGGCACAAAACGTGCTTTTCGTTCATAGAATCGCCGCTTATGCTCAGTTTTGGCACAAAACATGCATTCGAGCATAGAATCGCCGCTTTTGCTCAGTTTTGGCACAAAACGTGCGGTTCGTGCACAGAATCGCCGCTTTTGCTCAGTTTTGGATAAAAACCTGCGTTTCGGGCAGAGAATCGCCGCTTATGCTCAGTTTTGGCACAAAACGTGCGTTCCACGCACCGAATTGCTCCTCTTTTCATAAAACGTGCGTTTCGTGCACAGAATCGCCGCTTTTGCTCAGTTTTGAATAAAAACCTGCGTTTCGTGCAGAGAATCGCCGCTTATGCTCAGTTTTAGCACAAAACGTACTTTTCGTGCACAGAATCGCCGTTTTTGCTCAGTTTTGCTACAAAACGTGCGTTTCGTGCACAGAATCGCCGCTTTTGCTCAGTTTTGGCACTAAACGAGCGTTTCGTGCATAGAATCGCCGTTTTTGCTCAGTTTTGCTACAAAACGTGCGTTTCGTGCACAGAATCGCCGCTTTTGCTCAGTTTTGGCACAAAACGTGCGTTTCGTGCACAGAATCGCCGCTTTTGCTCAGTTTTGGCACAATACGTGCGTTCCACGCACCGAATTGCTCCTCTTGGCATAAAACGTGCGTTTCGTGCACAGAATCGCCGCTTTTGCTCAGTTTTGGATAAAAACCTGCGTTTCGTGCAGAGAATCGCCGCTTATGCTCAGTTTTGGCACAAAACGTGCTTTTCGTGCATAGAATCGCCGCTTTTGCTCAGTTTTGGCACAAGACGTGCGTTTCGTGCACAGAATCGTCGCTTTTGCTTAGGTTTGGCACAAATCCTGTGTTTCGTGCACAGAATTGCCGCTTTCGCCCAGTTTTGGCACAAAACGTGCGTTTTACGCTCCGAATTTCTCCTTTTGGCACATAACGTGCGCTTCGTGCACAGAATCGCCGCTTTTACTCAGTTTTGGATAAAAACCTGCGTTTCGTGCAGAGAATCGCCGCTTATGCTCAGTTTGGGCACAAAACGTGCTTTTCGTGCATAGAATCGCCGCTTATGCACAGTTCTGGCACAAAACGTGCGGATCGCGCACAGAATCGCCGCTTTTGCTCAGTTTTGGCACAAAACGTGCGTTTCGTGCACAGAATCGCCGCTTTTGCCCAGTTTTGGCACAAAACGTGCGTTTTACGCTCCGAATTTCTCCTTTTGGCACATAACGTGCGTTTCGTGCACAGAATCGCCGCTTTTGCTCAGTTTTGAATAAAAACCTGCGTTTCGTGCAGAGAATCGCCGCTTATGCTCAGTTTTGGCACAAAACGTGCTTTTCGTGCATAGAATCGCCGCTTTTGCTCAGTTTTGGCACAAAACCTGCGTTCCACGCACCGAATTGCTCCTCTTGGCATAAAACGTGCGTTTCGTTCATAAAATCGCCGCTTTTACTCAGTTTTGGCACAAATCGTGCGTGTTACGGTCCGAAATTCTCCTTTTGGCACATGACTTGCGTTTCGTGAACAGAATCGCCGCTTTTGCTCAGTTTTGGCACAAAACGAGCATTTCGTGCATAGAATCGCCGCTTTTGCTCAGTTTTGGCACAAAACGTGCGTTTCGTGCACAGAATCGCCGCTTTTGCTCAGTTTTGTCACAAAACGTGCTTTTCGTTCATAGAATCGCCGTTTATGCTCAGTTTTGGCACAAAACATGCGGATCGCGCACAGAATCGCCGCTTTTGCTCAGTTTTGGCACAAAACGTGCGTTTCGTGCACAGAATCGTCGCTTTTGCTTAGTTTTGGCACAAAAGGTGCATTTCGTGCACAGAATCGCCGCTTTTGCTCAGTTTTGGCACAATACGTGCGTTTCGTGCACAGAATCGCCGCTTTTGCTCAGTTTTGCACAAAACGTGCATTTCGAGCATAGAATCGCCGCTTTTGCTCAGTTTTTCCTCAATACGTGCGTTTCGTGCACAGAATCGCCGCTTTTGCTCAGTTTTGGTACAAAACGAGCGTTTCGTGAATAGAATCGCCGCTTTTACTCAGTTTTGGCACAAAACGTGCGTGTTACGCTCCGAATTTCTCCTTTTTGCACATAACGTGCGTTTCGTGATCAGAATCGCCGCTTTTGCTCAGTTTTGGCACAAAACGTGCATTCGAGCATAGAATCGCCGCTTGCGTTCAGTTTTGGCACAATACGTGCGTTTCGTGCACAGAATCGCCGCTTTTGCTCAGTTTTGCAACAAAACGTGCGTTTGGTACACAGAATCGCCGTTTTTGCTCAGTTTCGCAACAAAACGTGCGTTTCGTGCACAGAATCGCCGCTTTTGCTCAGTTTTGGCACAAAACGAGCGATTCGTATATAGAATCGCCGCTTTTGCTCAGTTTTGGCACATAACGTGCGTTTCGTTATCAGAATCGCCGCTTTTGCTCAGTTTTGGCACAAAACGTGCATTCGAGCATAGAATCGCCGCTTTTGCTCAGTTTTGGCACAAAACGTGCGGTTCGTGCACAGAATCGCCGATTTTGCTCAGTTTTGGATAAAAACCTGCGTTTCGGGCAAAGAATCGCCGCTTGTGCTCAGTTTTGGCACAAAACGTACTTTTCGTGCACAGAATCGCCGTTTTTGCTCAGTTTTGCTACAAAACGTGCGTTTCGTGCACAGAATCGCCGCTTTTGCTCAGTTTTGGCACAAAACGTGCGTTTCGTGCACAGAATCGCCGCTTTTGCTCAGTTTTGGCACAATACGTGCGTTCCACGCACCGAATTGCTCCTCTTGGCATAAAACGTGCGTTTCGTGCACAGAATCGCCGCTTTTGCTCAGTTTTGGATAAAAACCTGCGTTTCGTGCAGAGAATCGCCGCTTATGCTCAGTTTTGGCACAAAACGTGCTTTTCGTGCATAGAATCGCCGCTTTTGCTCAGTTTTGGCACAAGACGTGCGTTTCGTGCACAGAATCGTCGCTTTTGCTTAGGTTTGGCACAAATCCTGTGTTTCGTGCACAGAATTGCCGCTTTTGCCCAGTTTTGGCACAAAACGTGCGTTTTACGCTCCGAATTTCTCCTTTTGGCACATAACGTGCGCTTCGTGCACAGAATCGCCGCTTTTACTCAGTTTTGGATAAAAACCTGCGTTTCGTGCAGAGAATCGCCGCTTATGCTCAGTTTGGGCACAAAACGTGCTTTTCGTGCATAGAATCGCCGCTTATGCACAGTTCTGGCACAAAACGTGCGGATCGCGCACAGAATCGCCGCTTTTGCTCAGTTTTGGCACAAAACGTGCGTTTCGTGCACAGAATCGTCGCTTTTGCTTAGTTTTGGCACAAATCCTGTGTTTCGTGCACAGAATCGCTGCTTTTGCCCAGTTTGGGCACAAAACGTGCGTTTTACGCTTCGAATTTCTCCTTTTGGCACATAACGTGCGTTTCGTGCACAGAATCGCCGCTTTTGCTCAGTTTTGGATAAAAACCTGCGTTTCGTGCAGAGAATCGCCGCTTATGCTCAGTTTTGGCACAAAACGTGCTTTTCGTGCATAGAATCGCCGCTTTTGCTCAGTTTTGGCACAAAACGTGCGGTTCGTGCACAGAATCGCCGCTTTTGCTCAGTTTTGGCACAAAACGTGCGTTTCATGCACAGAATCGTCGCTTTTGCTTAGTTTTGGCACAAATCCTGTGTTTCGTGCACAGAATCGCCGCTTTTGCCCAGTTTTGGCACAAAACGTGCGTTTTACGCTCCGAATTTCTCCTTTTGGCACATAACGTGCGTTTCGTGCACAGAATCGCCGCTTTTGCTCAGTTTTGGATAAAAACCTGCGTTTCGTGCAGAGAATCGCCGCTTATGCTCAGTTTTGGCACAAAACGTGCTTTTCGTGCATAGAATCGCCGCTTTTGCTCAGTTTTGGCACAAGACGTGCGTTTCGTGCACAGAATCGTCGCTTTTGCTTAGGTTTGGCACAAATCCTGTGTTTCGTGCACAGAATTGCCGCTTTTGCCCAGTTTTGGCACAAAACGTGCGTTTTACGCTCCGAATTTCTCCTTTTGGCACATAACGTGCGCTTCGTGCACAGAATCGCCGCTTTTACTCAGTTTTGGATAAAAACCTGCGTTTCGTGCAGAGAATCGCCGCTTATGCTCAGTTTGGGCACAAAACGTGCTTTTCGTGCATAGAATCGCCGCTTATGCACAGTTCTGGCACAAAACGTGCGGATCGCGCACAGAATCGCCGCTTTTGCTCAGTTTTGGCACAAAACGTGCGTTTCGTGCACAGAATCGTCGCTTTTGCTTAGTTTTGGCACAAATCCTGTGTTTCGTGCACAGAATCGCTGCTTTTGCCCAGTTTGGGCACAAAACGTGCGTTTTACGCTTCGAATTTCTCCTTTTGGCACATAACGTGCGTTTCGTGCACAGAATCGCCGCTTTTGCTCAGTTTTGGATAAAAACCTGCGTTTCGTGCAGAGAATCGCCGCTTATGCTCAGTTTTGGCACAAAACGTGCTTTTCGTGCATAGAATCGCCGCTTTTGCTCAGTTTTGGCACAAAACGTGCGGTTCGTGCACAGAATCGCCGCTTTTGCTCAGTTTTGGCACAAAACGTGCGTTTCATGCACAGAATCGTCGCTTTTGCTTAGTTTTGGCACAAATCCTGTGTTTCGTGCACAGAATCGCCGCTTTTGCCCAGTTTTGGCACAAAACGTGCGTTTTACGCTCCGAATTTCTCCTTTTGGCACATAACGTGCGTTTCGTGCACAGAATCGCCGCTTTTGCTCAGTTTTGAATAAAAACCTGCGTTTCGTGCAGAGAATCGCCGCTTATGCTCAGTTTTGGCACAAAACGTGCTTTTCGTGCATAGAATCGCCGCTTTTGCTCAGTTTTGGCACAAAACCTGCGTTCCACGCACCGAATTGCTCCTCTTGGCATAAAACGTGCGTTTCGTTCATAAAATCGCCGCTTTTACTCAGTTTTGGCACAAATCGTGCGTGTTACGGTCCGAAATTCTCCTTTTGGCACATGACTTGCGTTTCGTGAACAGAATCGCCGCTTTTGCTCAGTTTTGGCACAAAACGAGCATTTCGTGCATAGAATCGCCGCTTTTGCTCAGTTTTGGCACAAAACGTGCGTTTCGTGCACAGAATCGCCGCTTTTGCTCAGTTTTGGCACAAAACGTGCGTTCCACGCACCGAATTGCTCCTCTTTTCATAAAACGTGCGTTTCGTGCACAGAATCGCCGCTTTTGCTCAGTTTTGGCCGCAAAACGTGCATTTCGAGCATAGATTCGCCGCTTTTGCTCAGTTTTGGCACATAACGTGCGCTTCGTGCACAGAATCGCCGCTTTTGCTCAGCTTTGGCACAATACGTGCGTTTCGTGCACAGAATCGCCACTTTTGCTCAGTTTTGGCACAAAACGTGCGTTTCGTGCACAGAATCGCCGCTTTTGGTCAGTTTTGGCACAAAACGGGCGTTTCGAGCACAGAATCGCCGCTTTTGCTCAGTTTTGGCACAAAACGTGTGTTTCGTGCACAGAATCGTCGCTTTTGCTTAGTTTTGGCACAAATCCTGTGTTTCGTGAACAGAATCGCCGCTTTTGCCCAGTTTTGGCACAAAACGTGAGTTTTACGCTCCGAATTTCTCCTTTTGGCACATAACGTGCGCTTCGTGCACAGAATCGCCGCTTTTGCTCAGCTTTTGCACAATACGTGCGTTTCGTGCACAGCATCGCCGCTTTTGCTCAGTTTTGGCACAAAACGTGCCTTTCGTGCACAGAATCGCCGCTTTTGCTCAGTTTTGGATAAAAACCTGCGTTTCGTGCAGAGAATCGCCGCTTATGCTCAGTTTTGGCACAAAACGTGCTTTTCGTGCATAGAATCGCCGCTTTTGCTCAGTTTTGGCACAAGACGTGCGTTTCGTGCACAGAATCGTCGCTTTTGCTTAGGTTTGGCACAAATCCTGTGTTTCGTGCACAGAATTGCCGCTTTTGCCCAGTTTTGGCACAAAACGTGCGTTTTACGCTCCGAATTTCTCCTTTTGGCACATAACGTGCGCTTCGTGCACAGAATCGCCGCTTTTACTCAGTTTTGGATAAAAACCTGCGTTTCGTGCAGAGAATCGCCGCTTATGCTCAGTTTGGGCACAAAACGTGCTTTTCGTGCATAGAATCGCCGCTTATGCACAGTTCTGGCACAAAACGTGCGGATCGCGCACAGAATCGCCGCTTTTGCTCAGTTTTGGCACAAAACGTGCGTTTCGTGCACAGAATCGTCGCTTTTGCTTAGTTTTGGCACAAATCCTGTGTTTCGTGCACAGAATCGCTGCTTTTGCCCAGTTTGGGCACAAAACGTGCGTTTTACGCTTCGAATTTCTCCTTTTGGCACATAACGTGCGTTTCGTGCACAGAATCGCCGCTTTTGCTCAGTTTTGGATAAAAACCTGCGTTTCGTGCAGAGAATCGCCGCTTATGCTCAGTTTTGGCACAAAACGTGCTTTTCGTGCATAGAATCGCCGCTTTTGCTCAGTTTTGGCACAAAACGTGCGGTTCGTGCACAGAATCGCCGCTTTTGCTCAGTTTTGGCACAAAACGTGCGTTTCATGCACAGAATCGTCGCTTTTGCTTAGTTTTGGCACAAATCCTGTGTTTCGTGCACAGAATCGCCGCTTTTGCCCAGTTTTGGCACAAAACGTGCGTTTTACGCTCCGAATTTCTCCTTTTGGCACATAACGTGCGTTTCGTGCACAGAATCGCCGCTTTTGCTCAGTTTTGAATAAAAACCTGCGTTTCGTGCAGAGAATCGCCGCTTATGCTCAGTTTTGGCACAAAACGTGCTTTTCGTGCATAGAATCGCCGCTTTTGCTCAGTTTTGGCACAAAACCTGCGTTCCACGCACCGAATTGCTCCTCTTGGCATAAAACGTGCGTTTCGTTCATAAAATCGCCGCTTTTACTCAGTTTTGGCACAAATCGTGCGTGTTACGGTCCGAAATTCTCCTTTTGGCACATGACTTGCGTTTCGTGAACAGAATCGCCGCTTTTGCTCAGTTTTGGCACAAAACGAGCATTTCGTGCATAGAATCGCCGCTTTTGCTCAGTTTTGGCACAAAACGTGCGTTTCGTGCACAGAATCGCCGCTTTTGCTCAGTTTTGGCACAAAACGTGCGTTCCACGCACCGAATTGCTCCTCTTTTCATAAAACGTGCGTTTCGTGCACAGAATCGCCGCTTTTGCTCAGTTTTGGCCGCAAAACGTGCATTTCGAGCATAGATTCGCCGCTTTTGCTCAGTTTTGGCACATAACGTGCGCTTCGTGCACAGAATCGCCGCTTTTGCTCAGCTTTGGCACAATACGTGCGTTTCGTGCACAGAATCGCCACTTTTGCTCAGTTTTGGCACAAAACGTGCGTTTCGTGCACAGAATCGCCGCTTTTGGTCAGTTTTGGCACAAACCGGGCGTTTCGAGCACAGAATCGCCGCTTTTGCTCAGTTTTGGCACAAAACGTGTGTTTCGTGCACAGAATCGTCGCTTTTGCTTAGTTTTGGCACAAATCCTGTGTTTCGTGAACAGAATCGCCGCTTTTGCCCAGTTTTGGCACAAAACGTGAGTTTTACGCTCCGAATTTCTCCTTTTGGCACATAACGTGCGCTTCGTGCACAGAATCGCCGCTTTTGCTCAGCTTTTGCACAATACGTGCGTTTCGTGCACAGCATCGCCGCTTTTGCTCAGTTTTGGCACAAAACGTGCGTTTCGTGCACAGAATCGCCGCTTTTGCTCAGTTTTGGCACAAAACGTGCGTTCCACGCTCCGAATTGCTCCTCTTGGCATAAAACGTGCGTTTCGTGCACAGAATCGCCGCTTTTGCCCAGTTTTGGATAAAAACCTGCGTTTCGTGCAGAGAATCGCCGCTTATGCTCAGTTTTGGCACAAAACGTGCATTTCGAGCACAGAATCGCCGCTTTTGCTCAGTTTTGGCACAATACGTGCGTTTCGTGCACAGAATCGCCGCGTTTGTTCAGTTTTGGCGCAACACGTGCGTTTCGTGCACAGAATCGCCGCTTTTGCTCAGTTTTGGCGGCAAAACGTGCATTTCGAGCATAGAATCGCCGCTTTTGCTCAGTTTTGGCACAAAACGTGCATCCGAGCATAGAATCACCGCTTTTGTTCAGTTTTGGCACAATACGTGCATCTCGAGCATAGAATCGCCGCTTTTGCTCAGTTTTGGCACAAAACGTGCGTTTCGTGCACAGAATCGTCGCTTTTGCTTAGTTTTGGCACAAATCCTGTGTTTCTTGCACAGAATCGCCGCTTTTGCTCAGTTTTGGCACAAAACGAGCGATTCGTGCATAGAATCGCCGCTTTTGCTCAGTTTTGGAACAAAACGTGCTTTTCGTGCACAGAATCGCCGTTTTTGCTCAGTTTTGCAACAAAACGTGCGTTTCGTGCACAGAATCGCCGATTTTGCTCAGTTTTGGCACAAACCGAGCGTTTCGTGCATAGAGTCGCCGCTTTTGCTCAGTTTTGGCACAAAACGAGCGATTCGTGCATAGAATCGCCGCTTTTGCTCAGTTTTGGTACAAAACGTGCGTTCCAGGCACCGAATTGCTCCTCATGGCATAAAACGTGCGTTTCGTGCACAGAATCGCCGCTTTTGCTCAGTTTTGGCACTAAACGAGCGTTTCGTGCATAGAATCGCCGCTTTTGCTCAGTTTTGGCACAAAACGTGCGTTTCGTGCACAGAATCGCCGCTTTTGCTCAGTTTTGGCACAAAACGTGCGTTCCACGCACCGAATTGCTCCTCTTGGCATAAAACGTGCGTTTCGTGCACAGAATCGCCGCTTTTGCTCAGTTTTTTCACAAGACGTGCGTTCCACGCACCGAATTGCTGCTCTTGGCATAAAACGTGCCTTTCGTGCACAGAATCGCCGCTTTTGCTCAGTTTTGGATAAAAACCTGCGTTTCGTGCAGAGAATCGCCGCTTATGCTCAGTTTGGGCACAAAACGTGCTTTTCGTGCATAGAATCGCCGCTTATGCTCAGTTCTGGCACAAAACGTGCGGATCGCGCACAGAATCGCCGCTTTTGCTCAGTTTTGGCACAAAACGTGCGTTTCGTGCACAGAATCGTCGCTTTTGCTTAGTTTTGGCACAAATCCTGTGTTTCGTGCACAGAATCGCTGCTTTTGCCCAGTTTGGGCACAAAACGTGCGTTTTACGCTTCGAATTTCTCCTTTTGGCACATAACGTGCGTTTCGTGCACAGAATCGCCGCTTTTGCTCAGTTTTGGATAAAAACCTGCGTTTCGTGCAGAGAATCGCCGCTTATGCTCAGTTTTGGCACAAAACGTGCTTTTCGTGCATAGAATCGCCGCTTTTGCTCAGTTTTGGCACAAAACGTGCGGTTCGTGCACAGAATCGCCGCTTTTGCTCAGTTTTGGCACAAAACGTGCGTTTCATGCACAGAATCGTCGCTTTTGCTTAGTTTTGGCACAAATCCTGTGTTTCGTGCACAGAATCGCCGCTTTTGCCCAGTTTTGGCACAAAACGTGCGTTTTACGCTCCGAATTTCTCCTTTTGGCACATAACGTGCGTTTCGTGCACAGAATCGCCGCTTTTGCTCAGTTTTGAATAAAAACCTGCGTTTCGTGCAGAGAATCGCCGCTTATGCTCAGTTTTGGCACAAAACGTGCTTTTCGTGCATAGAATCGCCGCTTTTGCTCAGTTTTGGCACAAAACGTGCGTTCCACGCACCGAATTGCTCCTCTTTTCATAAAACGTGCGTTTCGTGCACAGAATCGCCGCTTTTGCTCAGTTTTGGCCGCAAAACGTGCATTTCGAGCATAGATTCGCCGCTTTTGCTCAGTTTTGGCACATAACGTGCGCTTCGTGCACAGAATCGCCGCTTTTGCTCAGCTTTGGCACAATACGTGCGTTTCGTGCACAGAATCGCCACTTTTGCTCAGTTTTGGCACAAAACGTGCGTTTCGTGCACAGAATCGCCGCTTTTGGTCAGTTTTGGCACAAAACGTGCGTTTCGAGCACAGAATCGCCGCTTTTGCTCAGTTTTGGCACAAAACGTGTGTTTCGTGCACAGAATCGTCGCTTTTGCTTAGTTTTGGCACAAATCCTGTGTTTCGTGAACAGAATCGCCGCTTTTGCCCAGTTTTGGCACAAAACGTGAGTTTTACGCTCCGAATTTCTCCTTTTGGCACATAACGTGCGCTTCGTGCACAGAATCGCCGCTTTTGCTCAGCTTTTGCACAATACGTGCGTTTCGTGCACAGCATCGCCGCTTTTGCTCAGTTTTGGCACAAAACGTGCGTTTCGTGCACAGAATCGCCGCTTTTGCTCAGTTTTGGCACAAAACGTGCGTTCCACGCTCCGAATTGCTCCTCTTGGCATAAAACGTGCGTTTCGTGCACAGAATCGCCGCTTTTGCCCAGTTTTGGATAAAAACCTGCGTTTCGTGCAGAGAATCGCCGCTTATGCTCAGTTTTGGCACAAAACGTGCATTTCGAGCACAGAATCGCCGCTTTTGCTCAGTTTTGGCACAATACGTGCGTTTCGTGCACAGAATCGCCGCGTTTGTTCAGTTCTGGCGCAACACGTGCGTTTCGTGCACAGAATCGCCGCTTTTGCTCAGTTTTGGCGGCAAAACGTGCATTTCGAGCATAGAATCGCCGCTTTTGCTCAGTTTTGGCACAAAACGTGCATCCGAGCATAGAATCGCCGCTTTTGTTCAGTTTTGGCACAATACGTGCATCTCGAGCATAGAATCGCCGCTTTTGCTCAGTTTTGGCACAAAACGTGCGTTTCGTGCACAGAATCGTCGCTTTTGCTTTGTTTTGGCACAAATCCTGTGTTTCTTGCACAGAATCGCCGCTTTTGCTCAGTTTTGGCACAAAACGAGCGATTCGTGCATAGAATCGCCGCTTTTGCTCAGTTTTGGAACAAAACGTGCTTTTCGTGCACAGAATCGCCGTTTTTGCTCAGTTTTGCAACAAAACGTGCGTTTCGTGCACAGAATCGCCGATTTTGCTCAGTTTTGGCACAAACCGAGCGTTTCGTGCATAGAGTCGCCGCTTTTGCTCAGTTTTGGCACAAAACGAGCGATTCGTGCATAGAATCGCCGCTTTTGCTCAGTTTTGGTACAAAACGTGCGTTCCAGGCACCGAATTGCTCCTCATGGCATAAAACGTGCGTTTCGTGCACAGAATCGCCGCTTTTGCTCAGTTTTGCAACAAAACGTGCGTTTCGTACTGTGACGAGGCAAATTTCGCCTCGATCACGAGAGTCCGTCCGCTCCCTCCACCCTGGCGAGTCCCCGCCTCGACCGCGCCGTCCTGCGCCCCGGTCATTGTTCCCCACAGTCCCCCCCAGCATGGATAGAGCGAGCAAAGCCACAACCGCGACGATTGCCCGCCGTCGGCCGCGGTCGCCCTCCACCCGGGCGAGGGAGGGCCGGACGGGCCCCACCTCAACGCAGGACGACCCGGCTGACCGGTCGCCACCTCCGCCCCGGCAGCCTCCCCGGGAGCGACCGGCAGCCGGACTTCGAAATTGCCGGGCCTGGGGAAACGACAAGCTGCCTCCCGCACCAGCCCACAGAGGACTCCCCAGGTCCCGGCTGAAGCAGGACGACTCCTGGTGGCCCGCCTCGGCACCGAAACTCCCTGGGGAGGGGGAACCGCGAGCCGGCGAGATCGCGACCGCGGATAAGGAGCGATTAGCGTGCGCGCAGTGAGTCAGACCGTACCGAGCCGTTGCTTTCTTTTTGTAATTTTTCTTTTCTTCTTGGCGAAGGCCAATTCAAGTCGCGACGACAGAGTGCATTCGCGTGCGTGCGGAGCAGTCCCCCGCCACGAAAGCCAGCAGCGATCAAGGATCCGCCGATGCAAAGGTAGGATTCACGCCTCCTCACGGATATTTGGGTGTTTGGGTGCGAGAGTGCGAGAACGGATCGACGAGAGTGAGCGGGAAGCCGCCGGGCCCGCTACTGTCCCCGTCCCCTTCGCGACGTTGGCGACAGGACGCAATCCGAGAGGCGAGGACCCTCGAGGTCGATCCCTTGACCCCCGAATCGCCGCCCTTCTCTGTGCCGATTTCGAGCTGCGACGCCTCGAAAATCGGCTCGTAACGGTTCGCCCGCGCCAACCGCCGAGTTCGTCCTCCGCGTTCGAACGAAGGTCGTCCTCGTTCCGCGAGCCCGCGCGTTGCCGCCGCGGTCGGTTTCGTCGAGGTCATCGAGACCCCGGATTTGAATCGCGGACGGGTACCCCCGACCCCCCCCGCATTCCCGACTAATCTTTTTGCTTCTTCTTGTATTTGGAACTCTAGGGCCACCGACATTTTGTATCGACCCCTAGCTTTAGTTCTGCGATCGAGAACTTTCTTTGTATTGGGAATTTCCGCGCCGCGGTTCCTCTTTGCCGCACTTGGCGGCCGCGTACCCTTTTCCCTTGCGCAAAAGTGTACCGCGGAATTCCCGTTCTTTGGTTGTCTGGCACGGCCACCTTGGCCTTGAGTAAAATTCACGTTAAACGTCACTCGTGGGTCAAATTTTCTTTAACCTCCCCTGAGCCCCGCTCCCATACTGAGCAGCCGGAAGGGCGAGGTTTCCGGACGAGTGCTACGGCACTGGCGCCCAGAAATTCAAATCGTCCGTGGAATTGTGCACGGGGCGCGTCGAGAGCGGTTTTCCCTGATCGCCTCCGCGCAGGGCCACCCTTAGGCTGCCCTCATAACCCGTACGTCACAAAATTGGCGCCCAACGTGGGGCCGTTAAAATTTCGACCAAGGGACACGAGCGTTTCTTTTCTCCAACGACGGTTTGTCGGTTCGTTTAACGTTTTTTCTTCCCGTCGTTGTTTGAGTTGTCGGTCTAACCGCGGTGTTTTGTTTTGGTTCGGCCGGTTGGCAACGGAAGAGTTTCGCGGTCTCTTCGACGCCTCTTCACGTCAGCTGTTCAAAATAATAACGAGCGTGCGAGTTGCTGAGCGCGCGCCTGCCTGTTTACCTTTGCGGTATTCGACCCGTCGCTCGAGTCAGCTGTCGCGCCGCATCGCACAGACAGCACTTGTTGTGGTGGAAAAGAACGAGGAAGAGAGTTCGACTTTCCGTCTCTTTCCTTCTCTTACCGGAGAGTATTTTACGGCCGTTCTTTTCCACGTAGCCTTTTCAATCCTTCGATCAACCGCGCGATAAGATGTCGAGCTCCGAAGCCGCTCCATCCGACCGGTCACTCCGCCGCGCCCTTCGCGAACGGAAGTCGGCCGCGAAAGTGCGTTGTTCTCGATTTTTAGCGGGTCATTCCATCTTGGATGTCATCATGTTGATGGACCTGCTGGGGCTGAAATCGGATTCCCCATGGGATCAATTGGCGGACCGGTTCCAACGCTTTCACCTTCGCCGCGAATTTGGCCCGGACGCCGCGGGGTGGGACCCCCGAAAAGACGAAGGGGGGGAGATACTGACAACCGCAGTCGAAGCCGCGCTGGCAGGTAGTCGGGGGGACGATTTGCTGGAGCGATACGAATCGCTCCTCCGTCAATCCCCGCGCGGCCGGAACACAATTATCCCCCGGGCACCCCCGAGTACCTCCGCGATCCCGCAGGCGATCCCGACCACCACCGTGACCTCGGTAACATACTCGGTCGCGGGAACACAGGCCCAGATTTCATATACGGAGGCTCGCGTGCCGGTGGGCACGCCCCCGCGTGAGGCGACCTTAAATTGGGTCGACGCAGGGCGGTGGTTGCCTACCGGGCAGTCCGCTGGCCGGTGGAGGGACCCCATCAGCCTCCCGGCCAGCCCGAGGATGTCCAGCCGCGCGACAGGGGCGATTCCGCGCCGAGTACCGCCGATTGCGCCCCCGCGAGAAACCCTATCCACGCGGGTGAACTTTGTAGGAGAGAGGGAGACGGGCGAGCTCTCCACCCCGTCCGAGGAGGACCGTTTGTCCGCCCCCGCCCCCCGCGTTACGCCGAAGCCGGTCGAGCACCGTGCTACCCGTTCGGCGGATATTTATCTTCCGTGCGCCGGAAAAGGGTCGATGAGACAGGGATCTTCGAGGCCGCGTTCGCGGGACCCGTTGACCCCCCCACTCTCCCCTCGGCCGACACGAGACCATATTGATACCGAAGACAGTGAGAGCGACGATCACGTCCCGCTGTACGCCGCGGGTGGGTCCCGCACTTGCGGTCGACCCACGCGGCCGGAGACCGATCTTCGACACGTGGACGCGCCCCGTGTCCGGTCCCCCCTTCACCGGTATCCCTTTTGCGACCAGGCGGAGGTCTCTGCGCCTCGGCCCCACGCCTCCTCGACCTATCGGGACGAACCGTGGGAGCCTCGACGGCGGGAGCCTCTGACGCGACGATCCCGACCCTCCGCGGCCGGTGGTCATCGCAGCGTCGCCCCGCGAGAGTCGTCGGAGGAAGACCATCGGGTCTCCCCGCGAGCGGTAAGGAGGAGAGAGAGGGAAGCTCGCTCATCTTCGAGCGAGTCATGCCCCTCCCCCTCCCGCCACGCGGAGTATCGCGCCCACGCGCGATACCCCGACAGACCCCGGGATATTTGCCACGGGCACTGCTCCTGCCCCTCATCCGGTCGACCGCCGTCCCCAAGAACCTACTTCCGCGGGGACCGAGCCGTCGATACGTTGAATAAGTGGCACATTACGTATTCGAATGAGTCCGAAGAAGGCGCTGAAATGTTTTTAGAGCGTCTCGAACATTGTCGCCGCAGCGCCGGATTACCGGACCGCGACCTTTTAGCCGCGTTACCGGCTGTGTTCAGAGGCGAGGCAGCCAATTGGTATCGCCTCGAAGGGGCCGCGTGTATGTCTTGGCACGCGTTTTCCCGGGCTTTCCGGACGCGTTTCGGAGCCCAAAACTTGCAACGGCAGCTATGGAACGACGCGAGAAATCGGACTCAGGGGGAGAAGGAGCCGATTAACTCGTTCTTAGATAGCCTGTTAATCATCTTCTCGCATATGCGAAACCCGCCTCCCCGCGCTGAACGCCTCGACATGGCGTACGACAATTTGCGGCCGTTTTACCGCCGACGGTTTCGTCGTTCAGAGTTCGCGTCGTTCAGCGAACTCCGCGCTTTAGGGAGGGAAGTCGAGCTGGCCGCGGCGCAGGAACGCGTCCATCGCCCGTCCCCCGCGGCTTGCGAACTCGCGCTCCCGAACACCGCGTATAAACCCCCGCGAGGGTCATCCGCGAGGGTAGCCGCGATCGAGACTTCTCCCAGCCGCGAAACATCTTCGGACAGCTCGGGAGGGGGAACGTCGAGGAGAAGGAGGAGGAGGAAGCCGAAAGGACAGCGGAAATCCCCGACTCCCACGACGCGAGACGCGAAGGAGAGGCGAGGGGACCTTCGACCCCCGCTACCGGCGCCACGGTCCGCGTCGTACGATCCTCCGCCCCCCCCAGCAACGCGAACTTCCGCACCTCCCCAGCCGCCGCGGAAGAGCCCCTCGGCGCCGCGACCCAAAGCGCCGCCGCCGCAGAAGGGCCCCGCGAAAACGGCCCCGGTGACGCGCCCCGAAGCGACACCGACCCCGTCAACGACAAGGGGGGGGGCTTGCTTCAATTGTCAGCAGACCGGACATTGGGTCGCTGACTGCCCCCACCCCCGCCAAACGCGGGCCTGCTTTGGCTGCAACCGCGCCGGGGTAACGATCCTTACGTGCCCCGATTGTTCCGCGCGACGGCCGGGAAACGCGAAGCGGGCCGATCGCTAGAGGCCAGCGATCCCCCGCATAAGGACGAGGAGGCCTCGTTAACAGGCCCGACTCGAGTGGAGGGGCAGTCGAAGGGCCCGTACCTTTGTACGGATTTCCCAGAGACTCCAACGACCTCCACCGAGCCGACCCTCCCGTCACTTCCGTCGAATTCCGCGAGCGCGTCAACGACCGAGTCCGCCCCAGAGAAAAGGACGGAAGGTACCCCGAAGATTACCCCACGTTGCCATGGGACGGCTACTTCGCCGGCCGGCCAGGGGGAAAACGAGGTAGTCGTTTTGGCCCGCGAATCGTCGAGAATTCGCCGAGATTTTCCGCCGGGATACGTCGACCGCCGGTACTACGTTCGCTTACTCGTAGCCGGGCATCCGTTATGGGCGCTGATCGACAGCGGTGCCGCGCGTTCCTATTTGGGACCGTGCGCGGCGGCGTGGCTCGGAGAGCGCCTGGACACTGCATTTTCCGGGGAAATGCGGATGGCCAACGGGACGCAGGACCGTATCTTGGGCGAAGCGGTAATCGAAATCGAAATCGACGGGCGGAAAGTCGATCTGCCGATCCGAGTCGCGGGCAACCTTGATTACGATTGCGTTCTAGGGATCGATTTTCTGGAAGCTTTCGGGATCTCCATGAACACGGCCGACGCGACGTGGAAAATCCGCGACGGACCCGTTCACGCCTTCTTAGTACCGGGCATTCAGGATTCCGAGGAGGTTATCCACGCGGATTGCGCCGCGATCGTTGAGATTACTCCGAGTCAAAGCGAGCGTCTAAATCAGCTGTTGGACGAATTAATCTCCCCTCCCGCGGAAAAACCGCCCGCGACGAACCTCGTAAAGCATCGGATCGACGTGCAGGGACACGCCCCGATCAAACACCGCGCGCGCCGCGTTTCGCCGAAAATTTTCGAAGTCGCGCACGCGGAAGTTGACAAGATGCTCGGGGACGGGATTATCGAGCGTTCGGAAAGCGCGTGGGCGAGTTGTCCCGTGATAATCCCGAAACCGAACGGGAAATATAGGTTTTGCATCGATTACCGTGATGTAAACACCGTCACGAAGAAAGACGCGTACCCCCTCCCGCACATGGACGCGATCCTGGACAAACTACGCACGGCGCATTACATTTCGACGATCGACTTGAGCCAAGCGTACTTCCAAATTCCGCTGGAAGAGTCCAGTCGAGAGATTACCGCGTTCGTGGTGCCAGGGAAAGGGCTGTTTCAGTTCACGCGTATGCCGTTTGGGCTGACCAATGCGCCGGCCACCTTTCAAAGGCTGATGGATCGCTTGATCGGCCCAGAATTAGAACCGCACGCCTTTGCGTATCTTGACGATATCGTCATCGTCAACGAGACTTTCGATGACCACCTACGATGGATCGAAAAGATTCTCCGAATACTCAATGAGGCGGGGCTCGAGATAAATCGGGAAAAAAGCGAATTCTGCTGTCAAGAGGTCCGGTATCTGGGGTATTTGATTAACCGGAAAGGCCTCGAACCCGACCCCGAAAAGGTCGCGCCGGTTTTGTCGTATCCGGCGCCCACCAATCTAAAGCAACTGCGGAGCTTCCTTGGCATGGTCGGCTGGTACGCCCGATTTCTTCCAAACCATGCACGAGACAAAATCCCATTGGTGCAGCTGCTGAAAAAAGACGAGCCCTGGCATTGGGGAAAAGCTCAGGAAATGGCCTTTCAACGTTTGAAGGAAGCCCTGAGCACGGCCCCGGTTCTAGCCCGCCCTAATTTTTCGCTCCCATTTATACTTCAAACCGACGCGAGCAACTACGCGATCGGCGCGGTCCTCACACAAAAACAGGAGGAGGAAGAACATCCCATTGTTTACGTGAATCGAGTCTTGACCGCAGCCGAACAGAAGTACTCGGTGACAGAAAAGGAGTGTTTGGCCGTTTTATGGGCAATTAAAAAACTTCGTCCGTACCTCGAGGGGTACACTTTTACGGTGATTACGGATCACAGCAGCCTAAGATGGTTGCACAATTTAAAAGATCCGACCGGTCGGCTGGCACGGTGGGCCCTTGACCTGCAGCAATATTCTTTTAATATTGAACATCGCAGGGGTGCCCTCCACCAGGTACCCGACGCACTTTCACGTGCAATTGTACCCCCGACCGACGCGATCGCGGGAAACGACACCGCTTCCAACCTCGTAGCGGCCCTTAAAGACCTTGAAGACAAGTGGTACGCCGGCCGCTTGGAAAAGGTGCAATCGCACCCCGCGTCGTACCCTGATTGGCGAGTCGACGACGGGCGACTGTACGTTTATCGTCCGTCTCCCACGAGGGAGGTTATCGGGGACGACCCCGACGCGTGGAAACTCGTCCTTCCCGAGAAATTTCGTGAAAAGGCCATGCGAGAGGCCCACGACCCCCCCTCGGCCGGCCACCCTGGCGCGGATAAAACTTATCAAAGGGTGTGCCAGGAATTTTATTGGCCGGGGATGTTTCGGGACGTCCGCCGCTTTGTGCGGAAATGTCCCGTGTGTCAACAGCACAAGGTCGAGCAGCGCGCTCCCGCTGGACACATGGGCCGGCGAATACCTAATCGGCCTTGGGCCGTGGTATCCGCTGACGTAATGGGCCCTTTTCCGCCGGGGAGAGACCAATCCCGGTACATCGTCGTCTTTTTAGATACGTTCACGAAGTGGGTCGAGTGCAGGGCGCTCCGAAAAGCCACGGGGTCGACCATCTTGGCGGCTTTCGAGGACCTCGTGCTCTTTCGCTGGGGAGCCCCTGAAATACTCCTCACGGACAACGGGACGGAATTTTGCAATCGAAAACTCGACGATCCCTTGAAAGAATGGGGTATCCAACATCATACGATACCCCCGTATCACGCCCAAGCGAATCCGGTGGAGCGAGTCAATCGCGTCCTTAAAACGATGATTTCTTCATTCATCAAAAAGGACCACCGTGATTGGAACGTGCACTTGCACGAATTCCGATTCGCCGTGAATACCGCTGTGCACTCTTCAGCTGGCGATTCCCCCGCGGTGCTCAACTTTGGAAGAGCCCCACGGCCCATCGGCAGTCTCCGCCGCGCCGTGGAAGGAGAACCCTTGCTCTCCCGCGAGAATCCCCGGGAGTGGGGAGAGCGCACGCGACGCTTGTCCCTTTTACACGACTTAGTAAAGGAGCAATTGGAAAAAGCTCACACCCGGCAAGCGAAATATTACGACGCGCGTCACCGCGATATTAGATTTCGGGTAGGCGATTTGGTTTGGCGGCGCAACCGAGTTTTGTCGTCCGCCGCCGAGAACGTGGCCGCGAAGCTGTCGGCAGCGTACGCCGGCCCGTTCCGCATTACGAAAGTCCTGTCGCCAGTCGTATACGAGGTCGAGACGCCCGGGACCCGCATGGTCCCGAAGGTCCACGTCTCCGACCTCAAGCCTTTTTTTGGGGACGATTTCAGTGAGGGCGAGGTAAGCGACCCTGTTGACCCTCCGCAAACCCCGCAGGAGCCAGCACCGAGGAAGAGGGGTCGCCCGCGCCGGGACCCGACGGCCGGCAACCAACCACCGGCCCGACGAGGAGTTCGAGGCCGTCCCCCCGGGCGCCTGTATGGACCCCCGACGACCCGTCGAGGCGACGCCGCGCCTCCACGCGGCCCTCGACGAGTTCGAGGGCCCAAACCTGGGGAAGACGGAAGCCCGTCGGAGGAGGGCCCGCGGACCGCGGAAGAAGAAACCGGCCGCCCCGCCGCCGGCCCAAGGACCCGCGCCAGGACCCGCCACTCGGCCAACCCCGGCCCCACGGACCGCGCCCACGCGCCGAGGAGGACGCGCGCAGCCCCGAGGGCGCGCCGTCGGACAGGCCCCAAGGCCCGTCCCGAACCCCCGCCGACGAGGAACGGCGGGAAGCGCCCGCGAAGCGCGGCCGTTTAAACGGCCACGCGTCGAACCGGCCATGCCGCCGGTGGGACCCGCCACCGGGACGGCTTCGGCAGAGCGAGTGGTGTCGGCGGCAGCCCACATCGCCACCGTCCTGCTGGGGCTGACCCGGCCGGAGGGACCGCCAGCAGGCCCGCGGCCCCCTTATTGCTTCGGGTGCGGGCAGCCCGGGGTGACCCGTCCGTCCTGCCCCCGCTGCTCGTGGGAGTGGCGGAACGAGACGGGGGCCCCGCACCCCTGGCGGTGAACCGCCCCGTCCCCGGCCGTTAACCCGGGGAACGGAAATTCGTGTAAATTGTCCGCTTGTCTTGTCCGTTCTCGGCGTCCGTGACCGTCCACGCCGCCATTTGTCCGTCCGTGTCTTCGTGGAAAAAAAAAAAAAAGAAAAAGAAAAAAAAACTAATATACAAAAAAAAAGAGAAAAAAAAATATATGTACTTTTTTTTTGATTTTTTGTGGTGACGGGAAAGCATAGGATTAAGCGTCTCTCGTCCAGTGTTCCGTGTTTCGTCCGCCGCTTAGGCAGGCTATCTGTTTTATGTATCTTACCTTTTCTTTTGTTTCGTGCGCTGTCGATGAGAATGATCTATCATCAAACAGCGCGGCAGTATTCGCGACAATCCCGGTCGACGCAGGCCGACCAGCGAGACGGGAGTGTCGACTACAAGTGTTTGTTTACTTCTCACAGCCTCTTTCTCCGTCCAAATGCTGAAGCACAGACCTTCCTGTCCAGCGGCCGAGAGAAATCGAAGGCAGCTGGCCACTGAACCCACTCCGCCCGACACCTCTCACCCCAAGTGTCCCGCGGAACCCTCCGTGTGGAATCGCGTTGAGCCTCCGTCTCGAAAATCGACGTCGAGCGACTCTCGCATCGACAAGGGTGATTAACCAGCGTGAGAATGTTGATAGGAAGAAATACTGCCAACGACACCGACGGCGATGAAAAAGCCGAGCCGCTAATAGGATTACGATAATCCAATTAGTTTTTACGAGCGGCACGGCTTGCCGAGCCCGGACGAAGACGGCGCGACGATTTCTTGCGCCAGTTTTTATCCGAGGCCCGTCGCACGTCGGTGCGTCACGCGTGACGGTGCGCTACGCACACCGCACGCCGCGCCCCGCGGCCCCACCGTTCGATCCCCGCGCAGGAGAGAATGAGCGAGTGCTTGGTAATCGTGGTGTGTGTGGGGGGGAGGCGTGAGTCCTCCCTGAGCATCGGGACACGGACTCTTTCCCGCCTCTCGTTTCTCGTTGTCCTTGTCCCCGTGGAACTGGAGAATTTCCTTTTGTTTTTTATATTTTTTTTTGGGAGAGTTGCAGGGGACGGCACCGGAGTGTGCCCCTTTTCTGTCCGGGTTTCAGGACGCTCAGCCTCGCTGCCCGCCACGCTGCGACCTCGAGGAGCGAGAGGAGGAGGAAGCCGAGACCGCCGGACGATTTTAAGGGGGGGGGGGTGTGTGACGAGGCAAATTTCGCCTCGATCACGAGAGTCCGTCCGCTCCCTCCACCCTGGCGAGTCCCCGCCTCGACCGCGCCGTCCTGCGCCCCGGTCATTGTTCCCCACAGTCCCCCCCCAGCATGGATAGAGCGAGCAAAGCCACAACCGCGACGATTGCCCGCCGTCGGCCGCGGTCGCCCTCCACCCGGGCGAGGGAGGGCCGGACGGGCCCCACCTCAACGCAGGACGACCCGACTGACCGGTCGCCACCTCCGCCCCGGCAGCCTCCCCGGGAGCGACCGGCAGCCGGACTTCGAAATTGCCGGGCCTGGGGAAACGACAAGCTGCCTCCCGCACCAGCCCACAGAGGACTCCCCAGGTCCCGGCTGAAGCAGGACGACTCCTGGTGGCCCGCCTCGGCACCGAAACTCCCTGGGGAGGGGGAACCGCGAGCCGGCGAGATCGCGACCGCGGATAAGGAGCGATTAGCGTGCGCGCAGTGAGTCAGACCGTACCGAGCCGTTGCTTTCTTTTTGTAATTTTTCTTTTCTTCTTGGCGAAGGCCAATTCAAGTCGCGACGACAGAGTGCATTCGCGTGCGTGCGGAGCAGTCCCCCGCCACGAAAGCCAGCAGCGATCAAGGATCCGCCGATGCAAAGGTAGGATTCACGCCTCCTCACGGATATTTGGGTGTTTGGGTGCGAGAGTGCGAGAACGGATCGACGAGAGTGAGCGGGAAGCCGCCGGGCCCGCTACTGTCCCCGTCCCCTTCGCGACGTTGGCGACAGGACGCAATCCGAGAGGCGAGGACCCTCGAGGTCGATCCCTTGACCCCCGAATCGCCGCCCTTCTCTGTGCCGATTTCGAGCTGCGACGCCTCGAAAATCGGCTCGTAACGGTTCGCCCGCGCCAACCGCCGAGTTCGTCCTCCGCGTTCGAACGAAGGTCGTCCTCGTTCCGCGAGCCCGCGCGTTGCCGCCGCGGTCGGTTTCGTCGAGGTCATCGAGACCCCGGATTTGAATCGCGGACGGGTACCCCCGACCCCCCCGCATTCCCGACTAATCTTTTTGCTTCTTCTTGTATTTGGAACTCTAGGGCCACCGACATTTTGTATCGACCCCTAGCTTTAGTTCTGCGATCGAGAACTTTCTTTGTATTGGGAATTTCCGCGCCGCGGTTCCTCTTTGCCGCACTTGGCGGCCGCGTACCCTTTTCCCTTGCGCAAAAGTGTACCGCGGAATTCCCGTTCTTTGGTTGTCTGGCACGGCCACCTTGGCCTTGAGTAAAATTCACGTTAAACGTCACTCGTGGGTCAAATTTTCTTTAACCTCCCCTGAGCCCCGCTCCCATACTGAGCAGCCGGAAGGGCGAGGTTTCCGGACGAGTGCTACGGCACTGGCGCCCAGAAATTCAAATCGTCCGTGGAATTGTGCACGGGGCGCGTCGAGAGCGGTTTTCCCTGATCGCCTCCGCGCAGGGCCACCCTTAGGCTGCCCTCATAACCCGTACGTCACAGTACACAGAATCGCCGTTTTTGCTCAGATTCGCAACGAAACGTGCGTTTCGTGCACAGAATCGCCGCTTTTGCTCAGTTTTGGCACAAAACGTGCGTTCCACGCACCGAATTGCTCCTCTTTTCATAAAACGTGCGTTTCGTGCACAGAATCGCCGCTTTTGCTCAGTTTTGGCCGCAAAACGTGCATTTCGAGCATAGATTCGCCGCTTTTGCTCAGTTTTGGCACATAACGTGCGCTTCGTGCACAGAATCGCCGCTTTTGCTCAGTTTTGGATAAAAACCTGCGTTTCGTGCAGAGAATCGCCGCTTATGCTCAGTTTTGGCACAAAACGTGCTTTTCGTGCATAGAATCGCCGCTTTTGCTCAGTTTTGGCACAAAACGTGCGGTTCGTGCACAGAATCGCCGCTTTTGCTCAGTTTTGGCACAAAACGTGCGTTTCATGCACAGAATCGTCGCTTTTGCTTAGTTTTGGCACAAATCCTGTGTTTCGTGCACAGAATCGCCGCTTTTGCCCAGTTTTGGCACAAAACGTGCGTTTTACGCTCCGAATTTCTCCTTTTGGCACATAACGTGCGTTTCGTGCACAGAATCGCCGCTTTTGCTCAGTTTTGAATAAAAACCTGCGTTTCGTGCAGAGAATCGCCGCTTATGCTCAGTTTTGGCACAAAACGTGCTTTTCGTGCATAGAATCGCCGCTTTTGCTCAGTTTTGGCACAAAACGTGCGTTCCACGCACCGAATTGCTCCTCTTTTCATAAAACGTGCGTTTCGTGCACAGAATCGCCGCTTTTGCTCAGTTTTGGCCGCAAAACGTGCATTTCGAGCATAGATTCGCCGCTTTTGCTCAGTTTTGGCACATAACGTGCGCTTCGTGCACAGAATAGCCGCTTTTGCTCAGCTTTGGCACAATACGTGCGTTTCGTGCACAGAATCGCCACTTTTGCTCAGTTTTGGCACAAAACGTGCGTTTCGTGCACAGAATCGCCGCTTTTGGTCAGTTTTGGCACAAAACGTGCGTTTCGAGCACAGAATCGCCGCTTTTGCTCAGTTTTGGCACAAAACGTGTGTTTCGTGCACAGAATCGTCGCTTTTGCTTAGTTTTGGCACAAATCCTGTGTTTCGTGAACAGAATCGCCGCTTTTGCCCAGTTTTGGCACAAAACGTGAGTTTTACGCTCCGAATTTCTCCTTTTGGCACATAACGTGCGCTTCGTGCACAGAATCGCCGCTTTTGCTCAGCTTTTGCACAATACGTGCGTTTCGTGCACAGCATCGCCGCTTTTGCTCAGTTTTGGCACAAAACGTGCGTTTCGTGCACAGAATCGCCGCTTTTGCTCAGTTTTGGCACAAAACGTGCGTTCCACGCTCCGAATTGCTCCTCTTGGCATAAAACGTGCGTTTCGTGCACAGAATCGCCGCTTTTGCCCAGTTTTGGATAAAAACCTGCGTTTCGTGCAGAGAATCGCCGCTTATGCTCAGTTTTGGCACAAAACGTGCATTTCGAGCACAGAATCGCCGCTTTTGCTCAGTTTTGGCACAATACGTGCGTTTCGTGCACAGAATCGCCGCGTTTGTTCAGTTTTGGCGCAACACGTGCGTTTCGTGCACAGAATCGCCGCTTTTGCTCAGTTTTGGCGGCAAAACGTGCATTTCGAGCATAGAATCGCCGCTTTTGCTCAGTTTTGGCACAAAACGTGCATCCGAGCATAGAATCGCCGCTTTTGTTCAGTTTTGGCACAATACGTGCATCTCGAGCATAGAATCGCCGCTTTTGCTCAGTTTTGGCACAAAACGTGCGTTTCGTGCACAGAATCGTCGCTTTTGCTTTGTTTTGGCACAAATCCTGTGTTTCTTGCACAGAATCGCCGCTTTTGCTCAGTTTTGGCACAAAACGAGCGATTCGTGCATAGAATCGCCGCTTTTGCTCAGTTTTGGAACAAAACGTGCTTTTCGTGCATAGAATCGCCGCTTTTGCTCAGTTTTGGTACAAAACGTGCGTTCCAGGCACCGAATTGCTCCTCATGGCATAAAACGTGCGTTTCGTGCACAGAATCGCCGCTTTTGCTCAGTTTTGCAACAAAACGTGCGTTTCGTACACAGAATCGCCGTTTTTGCTCAGATTCGCAACGAAACGTGCGTTTCGTGCACAGAATCGCCGCTTTTGCTCAGTTTTGGCACAAAACGAGCGATTCGTATATAGAATCGCCGCTTTTGCTCAGTTTTGGAACAAAACGCGCGTTTCGTGCTCAGAATCGCCGCTTTTGCTCAGTTTTGGCACAAAACGTGCATTTCGAGCATAGAATCGCCGCTTTTGCTCAGTTTTGACACAATACGTGCATCTCGAGCATAGAATCGCCGCTTTTGCTCAGTTTTGGCACAAATCCTGTGTTTCTTGCACAGAATCGCCGCTTTTGCTCAGTTTTGGCACAAATCGAGCGATTCGTGCACAGAATCGCCGCTTTTGCTCAGTTTTGGAACAAAACGTGCGTTTCGTGCTCAGAATCGCCGCTTTTGCTCAGTTTTGGCCCAAATCCCGTGTTTCGTGCGGAGAATCGCCGCTTTTCCTCAGTTTTAGCACAAAACGTGCGTTTCGTGCACAGAATCGCCGCTTTTGCTCAGTTTTGGTACAAAACGTGCGTTCCACGCACCGAATTGCTCCTCTTGGCATAAAACGTGCGTTTCGTGCACAGAATCGCCGCTTTTGCTCAGTTTTGGCACAAAACGAGCATTTCGTGCATAGAATCGCCGCTTTTGCTCAGTTTTGGCACAAAACGTGCGTTTCGTGCACAGAATCGCAGCTTTTGCTCAGTTTTGGCACAAAACGTGCGTTCCACGCACCGAATTGCTCCCCTTTTCATAAAACGTGCGTTTCGTGCACAGAATCGCCCCTTATGCTCAGTTTTGGCACAAAACGTGCTTTTCGTGCATAGAATCGCCGCTTTTGCTCAGTTTTGGCACAAAACGTGCGTTTCGTGCACATAATCGCCGCTTTTGCTCAGTTTTGGCACAAGACGTGTGTTCCACGCACCGAATTGCTACTCTTGGCATAAAACGTGCGTTTCGTGCACAGAATCGCTGCTTTTGCTCAGTTTTGTCACAAAACGTGCGTTCCACGCACCGAATTGCTCCTCTTTTCATAAAACGTGCGTTTCGTGCACAGAATCGCGGCTTTTGCTCAGTTTTGGCACAATACGTGCGCTTTGTGCACAGAATCGCCGCTTTTGCTCAGTTTTGGCACAAAACGTGCGTTTCGTGCACAGAATCGCCGCATTTGCTCAGTTTTGGCACAAAACGTGCGTTCCACGAACCGAATTGCTCCTCTTTTCATAAAACGTGCGTTTCGTGCACAGAATCGACGATTTTGCTCAGTTTTGGCACAAAACGTGCGTTTCGTGCACAGAATCGTCGCTTTTGCTTAGGTTTTTCACATATCCTGTGTTTCGTGCACATAATCGCCGCTTTTGCCCAGTTTTGGCACAAAACGTGCGTTTTACGCTCCGAATTTCTCCTTTTGGCACATAACGTGCGCTTCGTGCACAGAATCGCCGCTTTTGCTTATCTGTGGCACAATACGTGCGTTTCGTGCACAGAATCGCCGCTTTTGCTCAGTTTTGGCACAAAACGTGCGTTCCAGGCACCGAATTGCTCCTCATGGCATAAAACGTGCGTTTCGTGCACAGAATAGCCGCTTTTGCTCAGTTTTGCAACAAAACGTGCGTTTCGTACACAGAATCGCCGTTTTTGCTCAGATTCGCAACAAAACGTGCGTTTCGTGCACAGAATCGCCGCTTTTGCTCAGTTTTGGCACAAAACGAGCGATTCGTATATAGAATCGCCGCTTTTGCTCAGTTTTGGAACAAAACGTGCGTCTCGTGCTCAGAATCGCCGCTTTTGCTCAGTTTTGGCACAAAACGTGCATTTCGAGCATAGAATCGCCGCTTTTGCTCGGTTTTGGCACAATACGTGCATCTCGAGCATAGAATCGCCGCTTTTGCTCAGTTTTGGCACAAAACGTGCGTTCCACGCACCGAATTGCTCCTATTTTCATAAAACGTGCGTTTCGTGCACAGAATCGCGGCTTTTGCTCAGTTTTGGCACAATACGTGCGCTTTGTGCACAGAATCGCCGCTTTTGCTCAGTTTTGGCACAAAACGAGCGTTTCGTGCATAGAATCGCCGCTTTTGCTCAGTTTTGGCACAATACGTGCGTTTCGTGCACAGAATCGCCGCTTTTGCTCAGTTTTGGCACAAAACGTGCGTTCCACGCACCGAATTGCTCCTCTTTTCATAAAACGTGCGTTTCGTGCACAGAATCGCCGCTTTTGCTCAGTTTTGGCAGCAAAACGTGCATTTCGAGCATAGATTCGCCGCTTTTGCTCAGTTTTGGCACAAAATGTGCATTTGGAGCATGGAATCGCCGCTTTTGCTCAGTTTTGGCACAAAACGTGCGTTCCAGGCACCGAATTGCTCCTCATGGCATAAAACGTGCGTTTCGTGCACAGAATAGCCGCTTTTGCTCAGTTTTGCAACAAAACGTGCGTTTCGTACACAGAATCGCCGTTTTTGCTCAGATTCGCAACAAAACGTGCGTTTCGTGCACAGAATCGCCGCTTTTGCTCAGTTTTGGCACAAAACGAGCGATTCGTATATAGAATCGCCGCTTTTGCTCAGTTTTGGAACAAAACGTGCGTCTCGTGCTCAGAATCGCCGCTTTTGCTCAGTTTTGGCACAAAACGTGCATTTCGAGCATAGAATCGCCGCTTTTGCTCGGTTTTGGCACAATACGTGCATCTCGAGCATAGAATCGCCGCTTTTGCTCAGTTTTGGCACAAAACGTGCGTTCCACGCACCGAATTGCTCCTATTTTCATAAAACGTGCGTTTCGTGCACAGAATCGCGGCTTTTGCTCAGTTTTGGCACAATACGTGCGCTTTGTGCACAGAATCGCCGCTTTTGCTCAGTTTTGGCACAAAACGAGCGTTTCGTGCATAGAATCGCCGCTTTTGCTCAGTTTTGGCACAATACGTGCGTTTCGTGCACAGAATCGCCGCTTTTGCTCAGTTTTGGCACAAAACGTGCGTTCCACGCACCGAATTGCTCCTCTTTTCATAAAACGTGCGTTTCGTGCACAGAATCGCCGCTTTTGCTCAGTTTTGGCAGCAAAACGTGCATTTCGAGCATAGATTCGCCGCTTTTGCTCAGTTTTGGCACAAAATGTGCATTTGGAGCATGGAATCGCCGCTTTTGCTCAGTTTTGGCACAATACGTGCGTTTCGTGCACAGAATCGTCGCTTTTGCTTAGTTTTGGCACAAATCCTGTGTTTCGTGCACAGAATCGCCGCTTTTGCCCAGTTTTTGCGCAAAACGTGCGTTTTACGCTCCGAATTTCTAATTTTGGCACATAACGTGCGCTTCGTGCACAGAATCGCCGCTTTTGCTCAGCTTTGGCACAATACGTGCGTTTCGTGCACAGAATCGCCACTTTTGCTCAGTTTTGGCACAAAACGTGCGTTTCGTGCACAGAATCGCCGCTTTTGGTCAGTTTTGGCACAAAACGTGAGTTTTACGCTCCGAATTTCTCCTTTTGGCACATAACGTGCGCTTCGTGCACAGAATCGCCGGTTTTGCTAAGCTTTTGCACAATACGTGCGTTTCGTGCACAGAATCGGCGCTTTTGCTCAGTTTTGGCACAAAACGTGCGTTTCGTGCACAGAATCGCCGCTTTTGCTCAGTTTTGGCACAAAACGTGCGTTCCACGCTCCGAATTGCTCCTCTTGGCATAAAACGTGCGTTTCGTGCTCAGAATCGCCGCTTTTGCTCAGTTTTGGCACAAAACGTGCATTTCGAGCATAGAATCGCCGCTTTTGCTCAGTTTTGACACAATACGTGCATCTCGAGCATAGAATCGCCGCTTTTGCTCAGTTTTGGCACAAATCCTGTGTTTCTTGCACAGAATCGCCGCTTTTGCTCAGTTTTGGCACAAATCGAGCGATTCGTGCACAGAATCGCCGCTTTTGCTCAGTTTTGGAACAAAACGTGCGTTTCGTGCTCAGAATCGCCGCTTTTGCTCAGTTTTGGCCCAAATCCCGTGTTTCGTGCGGAGAATCGCCGCTTTTCCTCAGTTTTAGCACAAAACGTGCGTTTCGTGCACAGAATCGCCGCTTTTGCTCAGTTTTGGTACAAAACGTGCGTTCCACGCACCGAATTGCTCCTCTTGGCATAAAACGTGCGTTTCGTGCACAGAATCGCCGCTTTTGCTCAGTTTTGGCACAAAACGAGCATTTCGTGCATAGAATCGCCGCTTTTGCTCAGTTTTGGCACAAAACGTGCGTTTCGTGCACAGAATCGCAGCTTTTGCTCAGTTTTGGCACAAAACGTGCGTTCCACGCACCGAATTGCTCCCCTTTTCATAAAACGTGCGTTTCGTGCACAGAATCGCCCCTTATGCTCAGTTTTGGCACAAAACGTGCTTTTCGTGCATAGAATCGCCGCTTTTGCTCAGTTTTGGCACAAAACGTGCGTTTCGTGCACATAATCGCCGCTTTTGCTCAGTTTTGGCACAAGACGTGTGTTCCACGCACCGAATTGCTACTCTTGGCATAAAACGTGCGTTTCGTGCACAGAATCGCTGCTTTTGCTCAGTTTTGTCACAAAACGTGCGTTCCACGCACCGAATTGCTCCTCTTTTCATAAAACGTGCGTTTCGTGCACAGAATCGCGGCTTTTGCTCAGTTTTGGCACAATACGTGCGCTTTGTGCACAGAATCGCCGCTTTTGCTCAGTTTTGGCACAAAACGTGCGTTTCGTGCACAGAATCGCCGCATTTGCTCAGTTTTGGCACAAAACGTGCGTTCCACGAACCGAATTGCTCCTCTTTTCATAAAACGTGCGTTTCGTGCACAGAATCGACGATTTTGCTCAGTTTTGGCACAAAACGTGCGTTTCGTGCACAGAATCGTCGCTTTTGCTTAGGTTTTTCACATATCCTGTGTTTCGTGCACATAATCGCCGCTTTTGCCCAGTTTTGGCACAAAACGTGCGTTTTACGCTCCGAATTTCTCCTTTTGGCACATAACGTGCGCTTCGTGCACAGAATCGCCGCTTTTGCTTATCTCTGGCACAATACGTGCGTTTCGTGCACAGAATCGCCGCTTTTGCTCAGTTTTGGCACAAAACGTGCGTTCCAGGCACCGAATTGCTCCTCATGGCATAAAACGTGCGTTTCGTGCACAGAATAGCCGCTTTTGCTCAGTTTTGCAACAAAACGTGCGTTTCGTACACAGAATCGCCGTTTTTGCTCAGATTCGCAACAAAACGTGCGTTTCGTGCACAGAATCGCCGCTTTTGCTCAGTTTTGGCACAAAACGAGCGATTCGTATATAGAATCGCCGCTTTTGCTCAGTTTTGGAACAAAACGTGCGTCTCGTGCTCAGAATCGCCGCTTTTGCTCAGTTTTGGCACAAAACGTGCATTTCGAGCATAGAATCGCCGCTTTTGCTCGGTTTTGGCACAATACGTGCATCTCGAGCATAGAATCGCCGCTTTTGCTCAGTTTTGGCACAAAACGTGCGTTCCACGCACCGAATTGCTCCTATTTTCATAAAACGTGCGTTTCGTGCACAGAATCGCGGCTTTTGCTCAGTTTTGGCACAATACGTGCGCTTTGTGCACAGAATCGCCGCTTTTGCTCAGTTTTGGCACAAAACGAGCGTTTCGTGCATAGAATCGCCGCTTTTGCTCAGTTTTGGCACAATACGTGCGTTTCGTGCACAGAATCGCCGCTTTTGCTCAGTTTTGGCACAAAACGTGCGTTCCACGCACCGAATTGCTCCTCTTTTCATAAAACGTGCGTTTCGTGCACAGAATCGCCGCTTTTGCTCAGTTTTGGCAGCAAAACGTGCATTTCGAGCATAGATTCGCCGCTTTTGCTCAGTTTTGGCACAAAATGTGCATTTGGAGCATGGAATCGCCGCTTTTGCTCAGTTTTGGCACAAAACGTGCGTTCCAGGCACCGAATTGCTCCTCATGGCATAAAACGTGCGTTTCGTGCACAGAATAGCCGCTTTTGCTCAGTTTTGCAACAAAACGTGCGTTTCGTACACAGAATCGCCGTTTTTGCTCAGATTCGCAACAAAACGTGCGTTTCGTGCACAGAATCGCCGCTTTTGCTCAGTTTTGGCACAAAACGAGCGATTCGTATATAGAATCGCCGCTTTTGCTCAGTTTTGGAACAAAACGTGCGTCTCGTGCTCAGAATCGCCGCTTTTGCTCAGTTTTGGCACAAAACGTGCATTTCGAGCATAGAATCGCCGCTTTTGCTCGGTTTTGGCACAATACGTGCATCTCGAGCATAGAATCGCCGCTTTTGCTCAGTTTTGGCACAAAACGTGCGTTCCACGCACCGAATTGCTCCTATTTTCATAAAACGTGCGTTTCGTGCACAGAATCGCGGCTTTTGCTCAGTTTTGGCACAATACGTGCGCTTTGTGCACAGAATCGCCGCTTTTGCTCAGTTTTGGCACAAAACGAGCGTTTCGTGCATAGAATCGCCGCTTTTGCTCAGTTTTGGCACAATACGTGCGTTTCGTGCACAGAATCGCCGCTTTTGCTCAGTTTTGGCACAAAACGTGCGTTCCACGCACCGAATTGCTCCTCTTTTCATAAAACGTGCGTTTCGTGCACAGAATCGCCGCTTTTGCTCAGTTTTGGCAGCAAAACGTGCATTTCGAGCATAGATTCGCCGCTTTTGCTCAGTTTTGGCACAAAATGTGCATTTGGAGCATGGAATCGCCGCTTTTGCTCAGTTTTGGCACAATACGTGCGTTTCGTGCACAGAATCGTCGCTTTTGCTTAGTTTTGGCACAAATCCTGTGTTTCGTGCACAGAATCGCCGCTTTTGCCCAGTTTTTGCGCAAAACGTGCGTTTTACGCTCCGAATTTCTAATTTTGGCACATAACGTGCGCTTCGTGCACAGAATCGCCGCTTTTGCTCAGCTTTGGCACAATACGTGCGTTTCGTGCACAGAATCGCCACTTTTGCTCAGTTTTGGCACAAAACGTGCGTTTCGTGCACAGAATCGCCGCTTTTGGTCAGTTTTGGCACAAAACGTGAGTTTTACGCTCCGAATTTCTCCTTTTGGCACATAACGTGCGCTTCGTGCACAGAATCGCCGGTTTTGCTAAGCTTTTGCACAATACGTGCGTTTCGTGCACAGAATCGCCGCTTTTGCTCAGTTTTGGCACAAAACGTGCGTTTCGTGCACAGAATCGCCGCTTTTGCTCAGTTTTGGCACAAAACGTGCGTTCCACGCTCCGAATTGCTCCTCTTGGCATAAAACGTGCGTTTCGTGCATAGAATCGCCGCTTTTGCCCAGTTTTGGATAAAAACCTGCGTTTCGTGCAGAGAATCGCCGTGTATGCTCAGTTTTGGCACAAAACGTGCATTTCGAGCATAGAATCGCCGCTTTTGCTCAGTTTTGGCACAATACGTGCGTTTCGTGCACAGAATCGCCGCGTTTGTTCAGTGTTGGCGCAACACGTGCGTTTCGTGCACAGAATCGCCGCTTTTGCTCAGTTTTGGCGG
Source organism: Stelis phaeoptera (assembly GCA_943735885.1). NCBI lineage: Eukaryota > Metazoa > Arthropoda > Insecta > Hymenoptera > Megachilidae > Stelis > Stelis phaeoptera. Next base: position 48,298 of record CALSEM010000051.1, on the reverse strand, counting down.
CAAAACGTGCATTTCGAGCATAGAATCGCTGCTTTTGCTCAGTTTTGGCACAAAACGTGCGGTTCGTGCACAGAATCGCCGCTTTTGCTCAGTTTTGGATAAAAACCTGCGTTTCGTGCAGAGAATCGCCGCTTATGCTCAGTTTTGGAACAAAACGTACTTTTCGTGCACAGAATCGCCGTTTTTGCTCAGTTTTGCTACAAAACGTGCGTTTCGTGCACAGAATCGCCGCTTTTGCTCAGTTTTGGCACTAAACGAGCGTTTCGTGCATAGAATCGCCGCTTTTGCTCAGTTTTGGCACAAAACGTGCGTTTCGTGCACAGAATCGCCGCTTTTGCTCAGTTTTGGCACAAAACGTGCGTTCCACGCACCGAATTGCTCCTCTTGGCATAAAACGTGCGTTTCGTGCACAGAATCGCCGCTTTTGCTCAGTTTTTTCACAAGACGTGCGTTCCACGCACGAATTGCTGCTCTTGGCATAAAACGTGCCTTTCGTGCACAGAATCGCCGCTTTTGCTCAGTTTTGGATAAAAACCTGCGTTTCGTGCAGAGAATCGCCGCTTATGCTCAGTTTTGTCACAAAACGTGCTTTTCGTTCATAGAATCGCCGCTTATGCGCAGTTTTGGCACAAAACATGCGGATCGCGCACAGAATCGCCGCTTTTGCTCAGTTTTGGCACAAAACGTGCGTTTCGTGCACAGAATCGTCGCTTTTGCTTAGTTTTGGCACAAAACGTGCGTTTCGTGCACAGAATCGCCGCTTTTGCTCAGTTTTGGCACAATACTGCGTTTCGTGCACAGCATCGCCGCTTTTGCTCAGTTTTGCACAAAACGTGCATTTCGAGCATAGAATCGCCGCTTTTGCTCAGTTTTTCCTCAATACGTGCGTTTCGTGCACAGAATCGCCGCTTTTGCTCAGTTTTGGTACAAAACGAGCGTTTCGTGAATAGAATCGCCGCTTTTACTCAGTTTTGGCACAAAACGTGCGTGTTACGCTCCGAATTTCTCCTTTTTGCACATAACGTGCGTTTCGTGATCAGAATCGCCGCTTTTGCTCAGTTTTGGCACAAAACGTGCATTCGAGCATAGAATCGCCGCTTTCGTTCAGTTTTGGCACAATACGTGCGTTTCGTGCACAGAATCGCCGCTTTTGCTCAGTTTTGCAACAAAACGTGCGTTTGGTACACAGAATCGCCGTTTTTGCTCAGTTTGGCAACAAAACGTGCGTTTCGTGCACAGAATCGCCGCTTTTGCTCAGTTTTGGCACAAAACGAGCGATTCGTATATAGAATCGCCGCTTTTGCTCAGTTTTGGCACATAACGTGCGTTTCGTGATCAGAATCGCCGCTTTTGCTCAGTTTTGGCACAAAACGTGCATTCGAGCATAGAATCGCCGCTTTTGCTCAGTTTTGGCACAAAACGTGCGGTTCGTGCACAGAATCGCCGATTTTGCTCAGTTTTGGATAAAAACCTGCGTTTCGGGCAAAGAATCGCCGCTTTTGCTCAGTTTTGGCACAAAGCGTGCGGTTCGTGCACAGAATCGCCGCTTTTGCTCAGTTTTGGCACAAAACGTGCGTTTCGTGCACAGAATCGTCGCTTTTGCTTAGTTTTGGCACAAATCCTGTGTTTCGTGCACAGAATCGCCGCTTTTGCCCAGTTTTGGCACAAAACGTGCGTTTTACGCTCCGAATTTCTCCTTTTGGCACATAACGTGCGTTTCGTGCACAGAATCGCCGCTTTTGCTCAGTTTTGAATAAAAGCCTGCGTTTCGTGCGGAGAATCGCCGCTTATGCTCAGTTTTGGCACAAAACGTGCTTTTCGTGCATAGAATCGCCGCTTTTGCTCAGTTTTGGCACAAAACGTGCGTTTCGTGCACAGAATCGTCGCTTTTGCTTAGGTTTGGCACAAAACGTGCGTTTTACGCTCCGAATTTCTGCTTTTGGCACATAACGTGCGCTTCGTGCACAGAATCGCCGCTTTTACTCATCTTTGGCACAATACGTGCGTTTCGTGCACAGAATCGCCGCTTTTGCTCAGTTTTGGCACAAAACCTGCGTTCCACGCACCGAATTGCTCCTCTTGGCATAAAACGTGCGTTTCGTTCCTAAAATCGCCGCTTTTACTCAGTTTTGGCACAAATCGTGCTTGTTACGGTTCGAAATTCTCCTTTTGGCACATGACTTGCGTTTCGTGAACAGAATCGCCGCTTTTGCTCAGTTTTGGCACAAAACGAGCATTTCGTGCATAGAATCGCCGCTTTTGCTCAGTTTTGGCACAAAACGTGCGTTTCGTGCACAGAATCGCCGCTTTTGCTCAGTTTTGGCACAAAACGTGCGTTCCACGCACCGAATTGCTCCTCTTTTCATAAAACGTGCGTTTCGTGCACAGAATCGCCGCTTTTGCTCAGTTTTGGCCGCAAAACGTGCATTTCGAGCATAGATTCGCCGCTTTTGCTCAGTTTTGGCACATAACGTGCGCTTCGTGCACAGAATCGCCGCTTTTGCTCAGCTTTGGCACAATACGTGCGTTTCGTGCACAGAATCGCCGCTTTTGGTCAGTTTTGGCACAAAACGTGCGTTTCGAGCACAGAATCGCCGCTTTTGCTCAGTTTTGGCACAAAACGTGTGTTTCGTGCACAGAATCGTCGCTTTTGCTTAGTTTTGGCACAAATCCTGTGTTTCGTGCACAGAATCGCCGCTTTTGCCCAGTTTTGGCACAAAACGTGAGTTTTACGCTCCGAATTTCTCCTTTTGGCACATAACGTGCGCTTCGTGCACAGAATCGCCGCTTTTGCTCAGCTTTTGCACAATACGTGCGTTTCGTGCACAGAATCGCCGCTTTTGCTCAGTTTTGGCACAAAACGTGCGTTTCGTGCACAGAATCGCCGCTTTTGCTCAGTTTTGGCACAAAACGTGCGTTCCACGCTCCGAATTGCTCCTCTTGGCATCAAACGTGCGTTTCGTGCACAGAATCGCCGCTTTTGCCCAGTTTTGGATAAAAACCTGCGTTTCGTGCAGAGAATCGCCGCTTATGCTCAGTTTTGGCACAAAACGTGCATTTCGAGCATAGAATCGCCGCTTTTGCTCAGTTTTGGCACAATACGTGCATTTCGAGCATAGAATCGCCGCTTTTGCTCAGTTTTGGCACAATACGTGCGTTTCGTGCACAGAATCGCCGCGTTTGTTCAGTTTTGGCGCAACACGTGCGTTTCGTGCACAGAATCGCCGCTTTTGCTCAGTTTTGGCGGCAAAACGTGCATTTCGAGCATAGAATCGCCGCTTTTGCTCAGTTTTGGCACAAAACGTGCATCCGAGCATAGAATCGCCGCTTTTGTTCAGTTTTGGCACAATACGTGCATCTCGAGCATAGAATCGCCGCTTTTGCTCAGTTTTGGCACAAAACGTGCGTTTCGTGCACAGAATCGTCGCTTTTGCTTAGTTTTGGCACAAATCCTGTGTTTCTTGCACAGAATCGCCGCTTTTGCTCAGTTTTGGCACAAAACGAGCGATTCGTGCATAGAATCGCCGCTTTTGCTCAGTTTTGGACCAAAACGTGCTTTTCGTGCACAGAATCGCCGTTTTTGCTCAGTTTTGCAACAAAACGTGCGTTTCGGGCACAGAATCGCCGCTTTTGCTCAGTTTTGGCACAAACCGAGCGTTTCGTGCATAGAGTCGCCGCTTTTGCTCAGTTTTGGCACAAAACGAGCGATTCGTGCATAGAATCGACGCTTTTGCTCAGTTTTGGTAAAAAACGTGCGTTCCAGGCACCGAATTGCTCCTCATGGCATAAAACGTGCGTTTCGTGCACAGAATCGCCGCTTTTGCTCAGTTTTGCAACAAAACGTGCGTTTCGTACACAGAATCGCCGTTTTTGCTCAGATTCGCAACGAAACGTGCGATTCGTGCACAGAATCGCCGCTTTTGCTCAGTTTTGGCACAAAACGAGCGTTTCGTGCATAGAATCGCCGCTTTTGCTCAGTTTTGGCACAAAACGTGCGTTTCGTGCACAGAATCGCCGCTTTTGCTCAGTTTTGGCACAAAATGTGCATTTCGAGCATAGAATCGCCGCTTTTGCTCAGTTTTGGCACAAAACGAGCGTTTCGTTCATAGAATCCCCGCTTTTGCCCAGTTTTGGCACAAAACGTGCGTTTTACGCTCTGAATTTCTCCTTTTGGCACATAACGAGCGCTTCGTGCACAGAATCGCCGCTTTTGCTTATCTCTGGCACAATACGTGCGTTTCGTGCACAGAATCGCCGCTTTTGCTCAATTTTGCAACAAAACGTGCGTTTCGTACACAGAATCGCCGTTTTTGCTCAGATTCGCAACAAAACGTGCGTTTCGTGCACAGAATCGCCGCTTTTGCTCAGTTTTGGCACAAAACGAGCGATTCTTATAAAGAATCGCCGCTTTTGCTCAGTTTTGGAACAAAACGTGCGTTTCGTGCTCAGAATCGCCGCTTTTGCTCAGTTTTGGCACAAAACGTGCATTTCGAGCATAGAATCGCCGCTTTTGCTCAGTTTTGGCACAATACGTGCATCTCGAGCATAGAATCGCCGCTTTTGCTCAGTTTTGGCACAAAACGTGCGTTTCGTGCACAGAATCGTCGCTTTTGCTTAGTTTTGGCACAAATCCTGTGTTTCGTGCACAGAATCGCAGCATTTGACCAGTTTTGGCACAAAACGTGCGCTTTGCGCTCCGAATTTCTCCTTTTGGCACATAACGTGCGCTTCGTGCACAGAATCGCCGCTTTTCCTCAGTTTTAGCACAAAACGTGCGTTTCGTGCACAGAATCGCCGCTTTTGCTCAGTTTTGGTACATAACGTGCGTTCCACGCACCGAATTGCTCCTCTTGGCATAAAACGTGCGTTTCGTGCACAGAATCGCCGCTTTTGCTCAGTTTTGGATAAAAACCTGCGTTTCGTGCAGAGAATCGCCGCTTATGCTCAGTTTTGGCACAATACGTGCGTTTTGTGCACAGAATCGCCGCTTTTGCTCAGTTTTGCAACAAAACGTGCGTTTCGTACACAGAATCGCCGTTTTTGCTCAGATTCGCAACAAAACGTGCGTTTCGTGCACAGAATCGCCGCTTTTGCTCAGTTTTGGCACAAAACGAGCGATTCGTATATAGAATCGCCGCTTTTGCTCAGCTTTTGCACAATACGTGCGTTTCGTGCAGAGAACCGCCGCTTATGCTCAGTTTTGGCACAAAACGTGCATTTCGAGCATAGAATCGCCGCTTTTGCTCAGTTTTGGCACAAAATGTGCATTTCGAGCATAGAATCGCCGCTTTTGCTCAGTTTTGGCACAAAACGAGCGTTTCGTTCATAGAATCCCCGCTTTTGCCCAGTTTTGGCACAAAACGTGCGTTTTACGCTCCGAATTTCTCCTCTTTTCATAAAACGTGCGTTTCGTGCACAGAATCGCCGCTTTTGCTCAGTTTTGGCCGCAAAACGTGCATTTCGAGCATAGATTCGCCGCTTTTGCTCAGTTTTGGCACATAACGTGCGCTTCGTGCACAGAATCGCCGCTTTTGCTCAGCTTTGGCACAATACGTGCGTTTCGTGCACAGAATCGCCGCTTTTGGTCAGTTTTGGCACAAAACGTGCGTTCCAGGCACCGAATTGCTCCTCATGGCATAAAACGTGCGTTTCGTGCACTGAATCGCCGCTTTTGCTCAATTTTGCAACAAAACGTGCGTTTCGTACACAGAATCGCCGTTTTTGCTCAGATTCGCAACAAAACGTGCGTTTCGTGCACAGAATCGCCGCTTTTGCTCAGTTTTGGCACAAAACGAGCGATTCTTATAAAGAATCGCCGCTTTTGCTCAGTTTTGGAACAAAACGTGCGTTTCGTGCTCAGAATCGCCGCTTTTGCTCAGTTTTGGCACAAAACGTGCATTTCGAGCATAGAATCGCCGCTTTTGCTCAGTTTTGGCACAATACGTGCATCTCGAGCATAGAATCGCCACTTTTGCTCAGTTTTGGCACAAAACGTGCGTTTCGTGCACAGAATCGTCGCTTTTGCTTAGTTTTGGCACAAATCCTGTGTTTCGTGCACAGAATCGCAGCTTTTGACCAGTTTTGGCACAAAACGTGCGTTTTGCGCTCCGAATTTCTCCTTTTGGCACATAACGTGCGCTTCGTGCACAGAATCGCCGCTTTTCCTCAGTTTTAGCACAAAACGTGCGTTTCGTGCACAGAATCGCCGCTTTTGCTCAGTTTTGGATAAAAACCTGCGTTTCGTGCAGAGAATCGCCCCTTATGCTCAGTTTTGGCACAAAACGTGCTTTTCGTGCATAGAATCGCCGCTTTTGCTCAGTTTTGGATAAAAACCTGCGTTTCGTGCAGAGAATCGCCGCTTATGCTCAGTTTTGGCACAATACGTGCGTTTTGTGCACAGAATCGCCGCTTTTGCTCAGTTTTGCAACAAAACGTGCGTTTCGTGCACAGAATCGCCGCTTTTGCTCAGTTTTGGCACAAAACGAGCGTTTCGTGCACAGAATCGCCGCTTTTGCTCAGTTTTGGCACAAAACGTGCGTTCCATGCACCGAATTGCTCCTCTTGGCATAAAACGTGCGTTTCGTGCACAGAATCGCCGCTTTTGCTCTGTTTTGCAACAAAACGTGCGTTTCGTACACAGAATCGCCGTTTTTGCTCAGATTCGCAACAAAACGTGCGTTTCGTGCACAGAATCGCCGCTTTTGCTCAGTTTTGGCACAAAACGAGCGATTCGTATATAGAATGGCCGCTTTTGCTCAGTTTTGGAACAAAACGTGCGTTTCGTGCTCAGTATCGCCGCTTTTGCTCAGTTTTGGCACAAAACGTGTATTTCGAGCATAGAATCGCCGCTTTTGCTCAGTTTTGGCACAATACGTGCATCTCGAGCATAGAATCGCCGCTTTTGCTCAGTTTTGGCACAAAACGTGCGTTTCGTGCACAGAATCGTCGCTTTTGCTCAGTTTTGGCACAAAACGTGCGTTTCGTGCATAAAATCGCCGCTTTTGCTCAGTTTTGGCACAAAACGTGCGTTTTACGCTCCGAATTTCTCCTTTTGGCACATAACGTGCGTTTCGTGCACAGAATCGCCGCTTTTGCTCAGTTTTGGATAAAAACCTGCGTTTCGTGCAGAGAATCGCCGCTTATGCTCAGTTTTGGCACAAAACGTGCGTTTCGTGCACAGAATCGTCGCTTTTGCTTAGTTTTGACACAAATCCTGTGTTTCGTGCACAGAATCGCCGCTTTTGCTCAGTTTTGGCACAAATCCTGTGTTTCGTGCACAGAATCGCCGCTTTTGCTCAGTTTTGGCACAAAACGTGCGTTGCGTGCACAGAATCGCCGCTTTAGTTCAGGTTTGGCACAAAACGTGCGTTTCGTGCACAGAATCGCCGCATTTGCTCAGTTTTGGCACAAAACGTGCGTTCCACCCACCGAATTGCTACTCTTGGCATAAAACGTGCGTTTCGTGCACAGAATCGCCGCTTTTGCTCAGTTTTGGATAAAAACCTGCGTTTCGTGCAGAGAATCGCCGCTTATGCTCAGTTTTGGCACAAAACGTGCATTTCGAGCATAGAATCGCCGCTTTTGCTCAGTTTTGGCACAAAACGTGCGTTTCGTGCACAGAATCGCCACTTTTGCTCAGTTTTGGCACAAAACGTGCGTTTCGTGCACAGAATCGCCGCATTTGCTCAGTTTTGGCACAAAACGTGCGTTCCACCCACCGAATTGCTACTCTTGGCATAAAACGTGCGTTTCGTGCACAGAATCGCCGCTTTTGCTCAGTTTTGGATAAAAACCTGCGTTTCGTGCAGAGAATCGCCGCTTATGCTCAGTTTTGGCACAAAACGTGCATTTCGAGCATAGAATCGCCGCTTTTGCTCAGTTTTGGCACAAAACGTGCATTTCGAGCATAGAATCGCCGCTTTTGCTCAGTTTTGGCACAATACGTGCGTTTCGTGCACAGAATCGCCGCTTTTGTTCAGTTTTGGCGCAACACCTGCGTTTCGTGCACAGAATCGCCGCTTTTGCGCAGTTTTGCACAAAACGTGCATTTCGAGCATAGAATCGCCGCTTTTGCTCAGTTTTGGCACAATACGTGCGTTCCGTGCACAGAATAGCCGCTTTTGCTCAGTTTTGCAACAAAACGTGCGCTTCGTGCACAGAATCGCCGTTTTTGCTCAGTTTTGCAACAAAACGTGTGTTTCGTGCACAAAATCGCCGCTTTTGCTCAGTTTTGGCACAAAACGAGCGTTTCGTGCATAGAATCGCCGCTTTTGCTCAGTTTTGGCACAAAACGTGCGTTTCGTGCACAGAATCGCCGCTTTAGCTCAGTTTTGGCACAAAACGTCGGTTTCGTGCACAGAATCGTCGCTTTTGCTTAGTTTTGTCACAAATCCTGTGTTTCGTGCACAGAATCGCAGCTTTTGCCCAGTTTTGGCACAAAACGTGCGTTTTACGCTCCGAATTTCTCCTTTTGGCACATAACGTGCGCTTCGAGCATAGAATCGCCGCTTTTGCTCAGTTTTGGCACAAAACGTGCGTTTCGTGCTCAGAATCGCCGCTTTTGCTCAGTTTTGGCACAAAACGTGCGTTTCGTGCACAGAATCGTCGCTTTTGCTTAGGTTTGGCACAAATCCTGTGTTTCGTGCACAGAATCGCCGCTTTTGCCCAGTTTTGGCACAAAACGTGCGTTTTACGCTCCGAATTTCTCCTTTTGGCACATAACGTGCGCTTCGTGCACAGAATCGCCGCTCTTGCTCATCTTTGGCACAACACGTGCGTTTCGTGCACAGAATCGCCGCTTTTGCTCAGTTTTGGCACAAAACGTGCGTTCCACGCACCGAATTGCTCCTCTTGGCATAAAACGTGCGTTTCGTACATAAAATCGCAGCTTTTACTCAGTTTTGGGACAAAACGTGCGTGTTACGATCCGAAATTCTCCTTTTGGCTCATGACGTGCGTTTCGTTAACAGAATCGCCGCTTTTGCTCAGTTTTGACACAAAACGTGCATTTCGAGCATAGAATCGCCGCTTTTGCTCAGTTTTGGCACAAATCCTGTGTTTCGTGCACAGAATCGCCGCTTTTGCTCAGTTTTGGCACAAAACGTGCGTTGCGTGCACAGAATCGCCGCTTTAGTTCAGGTTTGGCACAAAACGTGCGTTTCGTGCACAGAATCGCCGCATTTGCTCAGTTTTGGCACAAAACGTGCGTTCCACCCACCGAATTGCTACTCTTGGCATAAAACGTGCGTTTCGTGCACAGAATCGCCGCTTTTGCTCAGTTTTGGATAAAAACCTGCGTTTCGTGCAGAGAATCGCCGCTTATGCTCAGTTTTGGCACAAAACGTGCATTTCGAGCATAGAATCGCCGCTTTTGCTCAGTTTTGGCACAAAACGTGCATTTCGAGCATAGAATCGCCGCTTTTGCTCAGTTTTGGCACAATACGTGCGTTTCGTGCACAGAATCGCCGCTTTTGTTCAGTTTTGGCGCAACACCTGCGTTTCGTGCACAGAATCGCCGCTTTTGCGCAGTTTTGCACAAAACGTGCATTTCGAGCATAGAATCGCCGCTTTTGCTCAGTTTTGGCACAATACGTGCGTTCCGTGCACAGAATAGCCGCTTTTGCTCAGTTTTGCAACAAAACGTGCGCTTCGTGCACAGAATCGCCGTTTTTGCTCAGTTTTGCAACAAAACGTGTGTTTCGTGCACAAAATCGCCGCTTTTGCTCAGTTTTGGCACAAAACGAGCGTTTCGTGCATAGAATCGCCGCTTTTGCTCAGTTTTGGCACAAAACGTGCGTTTCGTGCACAGAATCGCCGCTTTAGCTCAGTTTTGGCACAAAACGTCGGTTTCGTGCACAGAATCGTCGCTTTTGCTTAGTTTTGTCACAAATCCTGTGTTTCGTGCACAGAATCGCAGCTTTTGCCCAGTTTTGGCACAAAACGTGCGTTTTACGCTCCGAATTTCTCCTTTTGGCACATAACGTGCGCTTCGAGCATAGAATCGCCGCTTTTGCTCAGTTTTGGCACAAAACGTGCGTTTCGTGCTCAGAATCGCCGCTTTTGCTCAGTTTTGGCACAAAACGTGCGTTTCGTGCACAGAATCGTCGCTTTTGCTTAGGTTTGGCACAAATCCTGTGTTTCGTGCACAGAATCGCCGCTTTTGCCCAGTTTTGGCACAAAACGTGCGTTTTACGCTCCGAATTTCTCCTTTTGGCACATAACGTGCGCTTCGTGCACAGAATCGCCGCTCTTGCTCATCTTTGGCACAACACGTGCGTTTCGTGCACAGAATCGCCGCTTTTGCTCAGTTTTGGCACAAAACGTGCGTTCCACGCACCGAATTGCTCCTCTTGGCATAAAACGTGCGTTTCGTACATAAAATCGCAGCTTTTACTCAGTTTTGGGACAAAACGTGCGTGTTACGATCCGAAATTCTCCTTTTGGCTCATGACGTGCGTTTCGTTAACAGAATCGCCGCTTTTGCTCAGTTTTGACACAAAACGTGCATTTCGAGCATAGAATCGCCGCTTTTGCTCAGTTTTGGCACAAATCCTGTGTTTCGTGCACAGAATCGCCGCTTTTGCTCAGTTTTGGCACAAAACGTGCGTTGCGTGCACAGAATCGCCGCTTTAGTTCAGGTTTGGCACAAAACGTGCGTTTCGTGCACAGAATCGCCGCATTTGCTCAGTTTTGGCACAAAACGTGCGTTCCACCCACCGAATTGCTACTCTTGGCATAAAACGTGCGTTTCGTGCACAGAATCGCCGCTTTTGCTCAGTTTTGGATAAAAACCTGCGTTTCGTGCAGAGAATCGCCGCTTATGCTCAGTTTTGGCACAAAACGTGCATTTCGAGCATAGAATCGCCGCTTTTGCTCAGTTTTGGCACAAAACGTGCATTTCGAGCATAGAATCGCCGCTTTTGCTCAGTTTTGGCACAATACGTGCGTTTCGTGCACAGAATCGCCGCTTTTGTTCAGTTTTGGCGCAACACCTGCGTTTCGTGCACAGAATCGCCGCTTTTGCGCAGTTTTGCACAAAACGTGCATTTCGAGCATAGAATCGCCGCTTTTGCTCAGTTTTGGCACAATACGTGCGTTCCGTGCACAGAATAGCCGCTTTTGCTCAGTTTTGCAACAAAACGTGCGCTTCGTGCACAGAATCGCCGTTTTTGCTCAGTTTTGCAACAAAACGTGTGTTTCGTGCACAAAATCGCCGCTTTTGCTCAGTTTTGGCACAAAACGATCGTTTCGTGCATAGAATCGCCGCTTTTGCTCAGTTTTGGCACAAAACGTGCGTTTCGTGCACAGAATCGCCGCTTTAGCTCAGTTTTGGCACAAAACGTCGGTTTCGTGCACAGAATCGTCGCTTTTGCTTAGTTTTGTCACAAATCCTGTGTTTCGTGCACAGAATCGCAGCTTTTGCCCAGTTTTGGCACAAAACGTGCGTTTTACGCTCCGAATTTCTCCTTTTGGCACATAACGTGCGCTTCGAGCATAGAATCGCCGCTTTTGCTCAGTTTTGGCACAAAACGTGCGTTTCGTGCACAGAATCGCCACTTTTGCTCAGTTTTGGCACAAAACGTGCGTTTCGTGCACAGAATCGTCGCTTTTGCTGAGTTTTGGCACCAATCCTGTGTTTCGTGCACAGAATCGCCGCTTTTGCCCAGTTTTGGCACAAAACGAGCGTTTTACGCTCCGAATTTCTCCTTTTGGCACATAACGTGCGCTTCGTGCACAGAATCGCCGCTCTTGCTCATCTTTGGCACAACACGTGCGTTTCGTGCACAGAATCGCCGCTTTTGCTCAGTTTTGGCACAAAACGTGCGTTCCACGCACCGAATTGCTCCTCTTGGCATAAAACGTGCGTTTCGTACATAAAATCGCAGCTTTTACTCAGTTTTGGGACAAAACGTGCGTGTTACGATCCGAAATTCTCCTTTTGGCTCATGACGTGCGTTTCGTTAACAGAATCGCCGCTTTTGCTCAGTTTTGACACAAAACGTGCATTTCGAGCATAGAATCGCCGCTTTTGCTCAGTTTTGGCACAATACGTGCGTTTCGAGCACAGAATCGCCGCTTTTGTTCAGTTTTGGCGCAACACGTGCGTTTCGTGCACAGAATCGCCGCTTTTGCTCAGTTTTGGATAAAAACCTGCGTTTCGTGCAGAGAATCGCCGCTTATGCTCAGTTTTGGCACAAAACGTGCGTTTTACGCTCCGAATTTCTCCTTTTGGCACATAACGTGCGCTTCGTTGCACAGAATCGTCGCTTTTGCTCAGCTTTGGCACAAAACCTGCGCTTCGTGCACAGAATCGCCGCTTTTGCTCAGTTTTGGCACAAAACGCGCGTTTCGTGCATAGGATCGCCGCTTTTACTCAGTTTTGGCACAAAACGTGCTTTTCGTGCATAGAATCGCCGCTTTTGCGCAGTTTTGGCACAAAACGTGCGTTTCGTGCACAGAATCGCCGATTTTGCTCAGTTTTGGCACAAAACGTGCGTTGCGTGCACAGAATCGCCGCTTTTGCTCAGTTTTGGATAAAAACCTGCGTTTCGTGCAGAGAATCGCCGCTTATGCTCTGTTTTGGCACAAAACGTGCTTTTCGTGCATAGAATCGCCGCTTTTGCTCAGTTTTGGCACAAAACGTGCGTTTCGTGCACAGAATCGCCACTTTTGCTCAGTTTTGGCACAAAACGTGCGTTTCGTGCACAGAATCGTCGCTTTTGCTGAGTTTTGGCACCAATCCTGTGTTTCGTGCACAGAATCGCCGCTTTTGCCCAGTTTTGGCACAAAACGAGCGTTTTACGCTCCGAATTTCTCCTTTTGGCACATAACGTGCGCTTCGTTGCACAGAATCGTCGCTTTTGCTCAGCTTTGGCACAAAACGTGCGCTTCGTGCACAGAATCGCCGCTTTTGCTCAGTTTTGGCACAAAACGCCCGTTTCGTGCATAGATCGCCGCTTTTACTCAGTTTTGGCACAAAACGTGCGTTTCGTGTATAGAATCGCCGCTTTTGCTCAGTTTTGGCACAATACGTGCGTTTCGTGCACAGAATCGCCGCTTTTGCTCATTTTTGGCACAAAACGTGCGTTCCACGCACCGAATTGCTCCTCTTGGCATAAAACGTGCGTTTCGTGCACAGAATCGCCGCTTTTGCTCAGTTTTGGATAAAAACCTGCGTTTCGTGCAGACAATCGCCGCTTATGCTCTGTTTTGGCACAAAACGTGCTTTTCGTGCATAGAATCGCCGCTTTTGCTCAGTTTTGGCACAAAACGTGCGTTTCGTGCACAGAATCGCCACTTTTGCTCAGTTTTGGCACAAAACGTGCGTTTCGTGCACAGAATCGTCGCTTTTGCTTAGTTTTGGCACCAATCCTGTGTTTCGTGCACAGAATCGCCGCTTTTGCCCAGTTTTGGCACAAAACGTGCGTTTTACGCTCCGAATTTCTCCTTTTGGCACATAACGTGCGCTTCGTAGCACAGAATCGCCGCTTTTGCTCAGTTTTGGCACAAAACGCGTGTTTCGTGCATAGAATCGCCGCTTTTACTCAGTTTTGGCACAAAACGTGCGTTTCGTGCAGAGAATCGCCGCTTATGCTCAGTTTTGCAACAAAACGTGCATTTCGAGCATAGAATCGCCGCTTTTGCTCAGTTTTGGCACAAAACGTGCTTTTCGTGCATAGAATCGCCGCTTTTGCTCAGTTTTGGCACAAAACGTGCGTTTCGTGCACAGAATCGCCGATTTTGCTCAGTTTTGGCACAAGACGTGCGTTCCACGCACCGAATTGCTCCTCTTGGCATAAAACGTGCGTTTCGTGCACAGAATCGCCGCTTATGCTCAGTTTTGGATAAAAACCTGCGTTTCGTGTAGAGAATCGCCGCTTATGCTCAGTTTTGGCACAAAACGTGCATTTCGAGCATAGAATCGACGTTTTTGCTCAGTTTTGGCACAATACGTGCGTTTCGTGCACAGAATCGCCGCTTTTGTTCAGTTTTGGCGCAACACGTGCGTTTCGTGCACTGAATCGCCGCTTTTGCTCAGTTTTGCACAAAACGTGCATTTCGAGCATAGAATCGCCGCTTTTGCTCAGTTTTTTCTCAATACGTGCGTTTCGTGCACAGAATCGCCGCTTTTGCTCAGTTTTGGTACAAAACGAGTGTTTCGTGCATAGAATCGCCGCTTTTACTCTGTTTTGGCACAAAACGTGCGTGGTACGCTCCGAATTTCTCCTTTTGTCACATAAGGTGCGTTTCGTGATCAGAATAGCCGCTTTTGCTCAGTTTTGGCACAAAACGTGCATTTCGAGCATAGAATCGCCGCCTATGCTCAGTTTTGGCACAAGACGTGCGTTCCACGCACCGAATTGCTCCTCTTTGCATAAAAGTGCGTTTCGTGCACAGAATCGCCGCTTATGCTCAGTTTTGGATAAAAACCTGCGTTTCGTGTAGAGAATCGCCGCTTATGCTCAGTTTTGGCACAAAACGTGCATTTCGAGCATAGAATCGCCGCTTTTGCTCAGTTTTGGCACAATACGTGCGTTTCGTGCACAGAATCGCCGCTTTTGTTCAGTTTTGGCGCAACACCTGCGTTTCGTGCACAGAATCGCCGCTTTTGCGCAGTTTTGCACAAAACGTGCATTTCGAGCATAGAATCGCCGCTTTTGCTCAGTTTTGGCACAATACGTGCGTTCCGTGCACAGAATAGCCGCTTTTGCTCAGTTTTGCAACAAAACGTGCGCTTCGTGCACAGAATCGCCGTTTTTGCTCAGTTTTGCAACAAAACGTGTGTTTCGTGCACAAAATCGCCGCTTTTGCCCAGTTTTGGCACAAAACGAGCGTTTTACGCTCCGAATTTCTCCTTTTGGCACATAACGTGCGCTTCGTTGCACAGAATCGTCGCTTTTGCTCAGCTTTGGCACAAAACGTGCGCTTCGTGCACAGAATCGCCGCTTTTGCTCAGTTTTGGCACAAAACGCGCGTTTCGTGCATAGATCGCCGCTTTTACTCAGTTTTGGCACAAAACGTGCGTTTCGTGTATAGAATCGCCGCTTTTGCTCAGTTTTGGCACAATACGTGCGTTTCGTGCACAGAATCGCCGCTTTTGCTCATTTTTGGCACAAAACGTGCGTTCCACGCACCGAATTGCTCCTCTTGGCATAAAACGTGCGTTTCGTGCACAGAATCGCCGCTTTTGCTCAGTTTTGGATAAAAACCTGCGTTTCGTGCAGACAATCGCCGCTTATGCTCTGTTTTGGCACAAAACGTGCTTTTCGTGCATAGAATCGCCGCTTTTGCTCAGTTTTGGCACAAAACGTGCGTTTCGTGCACAGAATCGCCACTTTTGCTCAGTTTTGGCACAAAACGTGCGTTTCGTGCACAGAATCGTCGCTTTTGCTTAGTTTTGGCACCAATCCTGTGTTTCGTGCACAGAATCGCCGCTTTTGCCCAGTTTTGGCACAAAACGTGCGTTTTACGCTCCGAATTTCTCCTTTTGGCACATAACGTGCGCTTCGTAGCACAGAATCGCCGCTTTTGCTCAGTTTTGGCACAAAACGCGTGTTTCGTGCATAGAATCGCCGCTTTTACTCAGTTTTGGCACAAAACGTGCGTTTCGTGCAGAGAATCGCCGCTTATGCTCAGTTTTGCAACAAAACGTGCATTTCGAGCATAGAATCGCCGCTTTTGCTCAGTTTTGGCACAAAACGTGCTTTTCGTGCATAGAATCGCCGCTTTTGCTCAGTTTTGGCACAAAACGTGCGTTTCGTGCACAGAATCGCCGATTTTGCTCAGTTTTGGCACAAGACGTGCGTTCCACGCACCGAATTGCTCCTCTTGGCATAAAACGTGCGTTTCGTGCACAGAATCGCCGCTTATGCTCAGTTTTGGATAAAAACCTGCGTTTCGTGTAGAGAATCGCCGCTTATGCTCTGTTTTGGCACAAAACGTGCATTTCGAGCATAGAATCGACGTTTTTGCTCAGTTTTGGCACAATACGTGCGTTTCGTGCACAGAATCGCCGCTTTTGTTCAGTTTTGGCGCAACACGTGCGTTTCGTGCACTGAATCGCCGCTTTTGCTCAGTTTTGCACAAAACGTGCATTTCGAGCATAGAATCGCCGCTTTTGCTCAGTTTTTTCTCAATACGTGCGTTTCGTGCACAGAATCGCCGCTTTTGCTCAGTTTTGGTACAAAACGAGTGTTTCGTGCATAGAATCGCCGCTTTTACTCTGTTTTGGCACAAAACGTGCGTGGTACGCTCCGAATTTCTCCTTTTGTCACATAAGGTGCGTTTCGTGATCAGAATAGCCGCTTTTGCTCAGTTTTGGCACAAAACGTGCATTTCGAGCATAGAATCGCCGCCTATGCTCAGTTTTGGCACAAGACGTGCGTTCCACGCACCGAATTGCTCCTCTTTGCATAAAAGTGCGTTTCGTGCACAGAATCGCCGCTTATGCTCAGTTTTGGATAAAAACCTGCGTTTCGTGTAGAGAATCGCCGCTTATGCTCAGTTTTGGCACAAAACGTGCATTTCGAGCATAGAATCGCCGCTTTTGCTCAGTTTTGGCACAATACGTGCGTTTCGTGCACAGAATCGCCGCTTTTGTTCAGTTTTGGCGCAACACCTGCGTTTCGTGCACAGAATCGCCGCTTTTGCGCAGTTTTGCACAAAACGTGCATTTCGAGCATAGAATCGCCGCTTTTGCTCAGTTTTGGCACAATACGTGCGTTCCGTGCACAGAATAGCCGCTTTTGCTCAGTTTTGCAACAAAACGTGCGCTTCGTGCACAGAATCGCCGTTTTTGCTCAGTTTTGCAACAAAACGTGTGTTTCGTGCACAAAATCGCCGCTTTTGCTCAGTTTTGGCACAAAACGAGCGTTTCGTGCATAGAATCGCCGCTTTTGCTCAGTTTTGGCACAAAACGTGCGTTTCGTGCACAGAATCGCCGCTTTAGCTCAGTTTTGGCACAAAACGTCGGTTTCGTGCACAGAATCGTCGCTTTTGCTTAGTTTTGTCACAAATCCTGTGTTTCGTGCACAGAATCGCAGCTTTTGCCCAGTTTTGGCACAAAACGTGCGTTTTACGCTCCGAATTTCTCCTTTTGGCACATAACGTGCGCTTCGAGCATAGAATCGCCGCTTTTGCTCAGTTTTGGCACAAAACGTGCGTTTTACGCTCCGAATTTCTCCTTTTGGCACATAACGTGCGCTTCGTGCACAGAATCGCCGCTCTTGCTCATCTTTGGCACAACACGTGCGTTTCGTGCACAGAATCGCCGCTTTTGCTCAGTTTTGGCACAAAACGTGCGTTCCACGCACCGAATTGCTCCTCTTGGCATAAAACGTGCGTTTCGTACATAAAATCGCAGCTTTTACTCAGTTTTGGGACAAAACGTGCGTGTTACGATCCGAAATTCTCCTTTTGGCTCATGACGTGCGTTTCGTTAACAGAATCGCCGCTTTTGCTCAGTTTTGACACAAAACGTGCATTTCGAGCATAGAATCGCCGCTTTTGCTCAGTTTTGGCACAATACGTGCGTTTCGAGCACAGAATCGCCGCTTTTGTTCAGTTTTGGCGCAACACGTGCGTTTCGTGCACAGAATCGCCGCTTTTGCTCAGTTTTGGATAAAAACCTGCGTTTCGTGCAGAGAATCGCCGCTTATGCTCAGTTTTGGCACAAAACGTGCGTTTTACGCTCCGAATTTCTCCTTTTGGCACATAACGTGCGCTTCGTTGCACAGAATCGTCGCTTTTGCTCAGCTTTGGCACAAAACCTGCGCTTCGTGCACAGAATCGCCGCTTTTGCTCAGTTTTGGCACAAAACGCGCGTTTCGTGCATAGGATCGCCGCTTTTACTCAGTTTTGGCACAAAACGTGCTTTTCGTGCATAGAATCGCCGCTTTTGCTCAGTTTTGGCACAAAACGTGCGTTTCGTGCACAGAATCGCCGATTTTGCTCAGTTTTGGCACAAAACGTACATTTCGAGCATAGAATCGCCGCTTTTGCTCAGTTTTGGCACAATACGTGCGTTTCGTGCACAGAATCGCCGCTTTTGTTCAGTTTTGGCGCAACACGTGCGTTTCGTGCACAGAATCGCCGCTTTTGCTCAGTTTTGGATAAAAACCTGCGTTTCGTGCAGAGAATCGCCGATTTTGCTCAGTTTTGGCACAAGACGTGCGTTCCACGCACCGAATTGCTCCTCTTGGCATAAAACGTGCGTTTCGTGCACAGAATCGCCGCTTATGCTCGATTTTGGATAAAAACCTGCGTTTCGCGTAGAGAATCGCCGCTTATGCTCAGTTTTGGCACAAAACGTGCATTTCGAGCATAGAATCGCCGCTTTTGCTCAGTTTTGGCACAATACGTGCGTTTCGTGGCACAGAATCGCCGCTTTCGTTCAGTTTTGGCGCAACACGTGCGTTTCGTGCACAGAATCGCCGCTTTTGCTCAGTTTTGCACAAAACGTGCATTTCGAGCATAGAATCGCCGCTTTTGCTCAGTTTTGGCACAATACGTGCGTTTCGTGCACAGAATAGCCGCTTTTGCTCAGTTTTGCAACAAAACGTGCGCTTCGTGCACAGAATCGCCGTTTTTGCTCAGTTTTGCAACAAAACGTGTGTTTCGTGCACAAAATCGCCGCTTTTGCTCAGTTTTGGCACAAAACGAGCGTTTCGTGCATAGAATCGCCGCTTTTGCTCAGTTTTGGCACAAAACGTGGGTTTAGTGCACAGAATCGTCGCTTTTGCTTAGTTTTGGCACAAATCCTGTGTTTCGTGCACAGAATCGCAGCTTTTGCCCAGTTTTGGCACAAAACGTGCGTTTTACGCTCCGAATTTCTCCTTTTGGCACATAATGTGCGCTTCGAGCATAGAATCGCCGCTTTTGCTCAGCTTTGGCACAAAACGTGCGGTTCGTGCTCAGAATCGCCGCTTTTGCTCAGTTTTGGCACAAAACGTGCGTTCCACGCACCGAATTGCTCCTCTTGGCATAAAACGTGCGTTTCGTACATAAAATCGCAGCTTTTACTCAGTTTTGGGACAAAACGTGCGTGTTACGATCCGAAATTCTCCTTTTGGCACATGACGTGCGTTTCGTTAACAGAATCGCCGCTTTTGCTCAGTTTTGACACAAAACGTGCGTTTCGAGCATAGAATCGCCGCTTTTGCTCAGTTTTGGCACAATACGTGCGTTTCGAGCACAGAATCGCCGCTTTTGTTCAGTTTTGGCGCAACACGTGCGTTTCGTGCACAGAATCGCCTCTTTTGCTCAGTTTTGGCACAATACGTGCGTTCCACGCACCGAATTGCTTCTCTTGGCATAAAACGTGCGTTTCGTGCATAAAATCGCCGCTTTTACTCAGTTTTGGCACAAAACGTGCGTGTTACGGTCCGAAATTCTCCTTTTGGCACATGACGTGCGTTTCGTGAACAGAATCGCCGCTTTTGCTCAGTTTTGGCACAAAACGTACATTTCGAGCATAGAATCGCCGCTTTTGCTCAGTTTTGGCACAATACGTGCGTTTCGTGCACAGAATCGCCGCTTTTGTTCAGTTTTGGCGCAACACGTGCGTTTCGTGCACTGAATCGCCGCTTTTGCTCAGTTATGGCACAAAACGTGCATTTCGAGCATAGCATCGCCGCTTTTGCTCAGTTTTGGCACAAAACGTGCGTTTCGTGCATAAAATCGCCGCTTTTGCTCAGTTTTGGCACAAAACGTGCGTTTTACGCTCCGAATTTCTCCTTTTGGCACATAACGTGCGTTTCGTGCACAGAATCGCCGCTTTTGCTCAGTTTTGGATAAAAACCTGCGTTTCGTGCAGAGAATCGCCGCTTATGCTCAGTTTTGGCACAAAACGTGCGTTTCGTGCACAGAATCGTCGCTTTTGCTTAGTTTTGACACAAATCCTGTGTTTCGTGCACAGAATCGCCGCTTTTGCTCAGTTTTGGCACAAATCCTGTGTTTCGTGCACAGAATCGCCGCTTTTGCTCAGTTTTGGCACAAAACGTGCGTTGCGTGCACAGAATCGCCGCTTTAGTTCAGGTTTGGCACAAAACGTGCGTTTCGTGCACAGAATCGCCGCATTTGCTCAGTTTTGGCACAAAACGTGCGTTCCACCCACCGAATTGCTACTCTTGGCATAAAACGTGCGTTTCGTGCACAGAATCGCCGCTTTTGCTCAGTTTTGGATAAAAACCTGCGTTTCGTGCAGAGAATCGCCGCTTATGCTCAGTTTTGGCACAAAACGTGCATTTCGAGCATAGAATCGCCGCTTTTGCTCAGTTTTGGCACAAAACGTGCTTTTCGTGCATAGAATCGCCGCTTTTGCTCAGTTTTGGATAAAAACCTGCGTTTCGTGCAGAGAATCGCCGCTTATGCTCTGTTTTGGCACAAAACGTGCTTTTCGTGCATAGAATCGCCGCTTTTGCTCAGTTTTGGCACAAAACGTGCGTTTCGTGCACAGAATCGCCACTTTTGCTCAGTTTTGGCACAAAACGTGCGTTTCGTGCACAGAATCGTCGCTTTTGCTGAGTTTTGGCACCAATCCTGTGTTTCGTGCACAGAATCGCCGCTTTTGCCCAGTTTTGGCACAAAACGAGCGTTTTACGCTCCGAATTTCTCCTTTTGGCACATAACGTGCGCTTCGTTGCACAGAATCGTCGCTTTTGCTCAGCTTTGGCACAAAACGTGCGCTTCGTGCACAGAATCGCCGCTTTTGCTCAGTTTTGGCACAAAACGCGCGTTTCGTGCATAGATCGCCGCTTTTACTCAGTTTTGGCACAAAACGTGCGTTTCGTGTATAGAATCGCCGCTTTTGCTCAGTTTTGGCACAATACGTGCGTTTCGTGCACAGAATCGCCGCTTTTGCTCATTTTTGGCACAAAACGTGCGTTCCACGCACCGAATTGCTCCTCTTGGCATAAAACGTGCGTTTCGTGCACAGAATCGCCGCTTTTGCTCAGTTTTGGATAAAAACCTGCGTTTCGTGCAGACAATCGCCGCTTATGCTCTGTTTTGGCACAAAACGTGCTTTTCGTGCATAGAATCGCCGCTTTTGCTCAGTTTTGGCACAAAACGTGCGTTTCGTGCACAGAATCGCCACTTTTGCTCAGTTTTGGCACAAAACGTGCGTTTCGTGCACAGAATCGTCGCTTTTGCTTAGCTTTGGCACCAATCCTGTGTTTCGTGCACAGAATCGCCGCTTTTGCCCAGTTTTGGCACAAAACGTGCGTTTTACGCTCCGAATTTCTCCTTTTGGCACATAACGTGCGCTTCGTAGCACAGAATCGCCGCTTTTGCTCAGTTTTGGCACAAAACGCGCGTTTCGTGCATAGAATCGCCGCTTTTACTCAGTTTTGGCACAAAACGTGCGTTTCGTGCAGAGAATCGCCGCTTATGCTCAGTTTTGCAACAAAACGTGCATTTCGAGCATAGAATCGCCGCTTTTGCTCAGTTTTGGCACAAAACGTGCTTTTCGTGCATAGAATCGCCGCTTTTGCTCAGTTTTGGCACAAAACGTGCGTTTCGTGCACAGAATCGCCGATTTTGCTCAGTTTTGGCACAAGACGTGCGTTCCACGCACCGAATTGCTACTCTTGGCATAAAACGTGCGTTTCGTGCACAGAATCGCCGCTTATGCTCAGTTTTGGATAAAAACCTGCGTTTCGTGTAGAGAATCGCCGCTTATGCTCAGTTTTGGCACAAAACGTGCATTTCGAGCATAGAATCGACGTTTTTGCTCAGTTTTGGCACAATACGTGCGTTTCGTGCACAGAATCGCCGCTTTTGTTCAGTTTTGGCGCAACACGTGCGTTTCGTGCACTGAATCGCCGCTTTTGCTCAGTTTTGCACAAAACGTGCATTTCGAGCATAGAATCGCCGCTTTTGCTCAGTTTTTTCTCAATACGTGCGTTTCGTGCACAGAATCGCCGCTTTTGCTCAGTTTTGGTACAAAACGAGTGTTTCGTGCATAGAATCGCCGCTTTTACTCTGTTTTGGCACAAAACGTGCGTGGTACGCTCCGAATTTCTCCTTTTGTCACATAAGGTGCGTTTCGTGATCAGAATAGCCGCTTTTGCTCAGTTTTGGCACAAAACGTGCATTTCGAGCATAGAATCGCCGCCTATGCTCAGTTTTGGCACAAGACGTGCGTTCCACGCACCGAATTGCTCCTCTTTGCATAAAAGTGCGTTTCGTGCACAGAATCGCCGCTTATGCTCAGTTTTGGATAAAAACCTGCGTTTCGTGTAGAGAATCGCCGCTTATGCTCAGTTTTGGCACAAAACGTGCATTTCGAGCATAGAATCGCCGCTTTTGCTCAGTTTTGGCACAATACGTGCGTTTCGTGCACAGAATCGCCGCTTTTGTTCAGTTTTGGCGCAACACCTGCGTTTCGTGCACAGAATCGCCGCTTTTGCGCAGTTTTGCACAAAACGTGCATTTCGAGCATAGAATCGCCGCTTTTGCTCAGTTTTGGCACAATACGTGCGTTCCGTGCACAGAATAGCCGCTTTTGCTCAGTTTTGCAACAAAACGTGCGCTTCGTGCACAGAATCGCCGTTTTTGCTCAGTTTTGCAACAAAACGTGTGTTTCGTGCACAAAATCGCCGCTTTTGCTCAGTTTTGGCACAAAACGAGCGTTTCGTGCATAGAATCGCCGCTTTTGCTCAGTTTTGGCACAAAACGTGCGTTTCGTGCACAGAATCGCCGCTTTAGCTCAGTTTTGGCACAAAACGTCGGTTTCGTGCACAGAATCGTCGCTTTTGCTTAGTTTTGTCACAAATCCTGTGTTTCGTGCACAGAATCGCAGCTTTTGCCCAGTTTTGGCACAAAACGTGCGTTTTACGCTCCGAATTTCTCCTTTTGGCACATAACGTGCGCTTCGAGCATAGAATCGCCGCTTTTGCTCAGTTTTGGCACAAAACGTGCGTTTCGTGCTCAGAATCGCCGCTTTTGCTCAGTTTTGGCACAAAACGTGCGTTTCGTGCACAGAATCGTCGCTTTTGCTTAGGTTTGGCACAAATCCTGTGTTTCGTGCACAGAATCGCCGCTTTTGCCCAGTTTTGGCACAAAACGTGCGTTTTACGCTCCGAATTTCTCCTTTTGGCACATAACGTGCGCTTCGTGCACAGAATCGCCGCTCTTGCTCATCTTTGGCACAACACGTGCGTTTCGTGCACAGAATCGCCGCTTTTGCTCAGTTTTGGCACAAAACGTGCGTTCCACGCACCGAATTGCTCCTCTTGGCATAAAACGTGCGTTTCGTACATAAAATCGCAGCTTTTACTCAGTTTTGGGACAAAACGTGCGTGTTACGATCCGAAATTCTCCTTTTGGCTCATGACGTGCGTTTCGTTAACAGAATCGCCGCTTTTGCTCAGTTTTGACACAAAACGTGCATTTCGAGCATAGAATCGCCGCTTTTGCTCAGTTTTGGCACAATACGTGCGTTTCGAGCACAGAATCGCCGCTTTTGTTCAGTTTTGGCGCAACACGTGCGTTTCGTGCACAGAATCGCCGCTTTTGCTCAGTTTTGGATAAAAACCTGCGTTTCGTGCAGAGAATCGCCGCTTATGCTCAGTTTTGGCACAAAACGTGCGTTTTACGCTCCGAATTTCTCCTTTTGGCACATAACGTGCGCTTCGTTGCACAGAATCGTCGCTTTTGCTCAGCTTTGGCACAAAACCTGCGCTTCGTGCACAGAATCGCCGCTTTTGCTCAGTTTTGGCACAAAACGCGCGTTTCGTGCATAGGATCGCCGCTTTTACTCAGTTTTGGCACAAAACGTGCTTTTCGTGCATAGAATCGCCGCTTTTGCTCAGTTTTGGCACAAAACGTGCGTTTCGTGCACAGAATCGCCGATTTTGCTCAGTTTTGGCACAAAACGTACATTTCGAGCATAGAATCGCCACTTTTGCTCAGTTTTGGCACAATACGTGCGTTTCGTGCACAGAATCGCCGCTTTTGTTCAGTTTTGGCGCAACACGTGCGTTTCGTGCACAGAATCGCCGCTTTTGCTCAGTTTTGGATAAAAACCTGCGTTTCGTGCAGAGAATCGCCGATTTTGCGCAGTTTTGGCACAAGACGTGCGTTCCACGCACCGAATTGCTCCTCTTGGCATAAAACGTGCGTTTCGTGCACAGAATCGCCGCTTATGCTCAATTTTGGATAAAAACCTGCGTTTCGCGTAGAGAATCGCCGCTTATGCTCAGGTTTGGCACAAAACGTGCATTTCGAGCATAGAATCGCTGCTTTTGCTCAGTTTTGGCACAATACGTGCGTTTCGTGGCACAGAATCGCCGCTTTTGTTCAGTTTTGGCGCAACACGTGCGTTTCGTGCACAGAATCGCCGCTTTTGCTCAGTTTTGCACAAAACGTGCATTTCGAGCATAGAATCGCCGCTTTTGCTCAGTTTTGGCACAATACGTGCGTTTCGTGCACAGAATAGCCGCTTTTGCTCAGTTTTGCAACAAAACGTGCGCTTCGTGCACAGAATCGCCGTTTTTGCTCAGTTTTGCAACAAAACGTGTGTTTCGTGCACAAAATCGCCGCTTTTGCTCAGTTTTGGCACAAAACGAGCGTTTCGTGCATAGAATCGCCGCTTTTGCTCAGTTTTGGCACAAAACGTGGGTTTAGTGCACAGAATCGTCGCTTTTGCTTAGTTTTGGCACAAATCCTGTGTTTCGTGCACAGAATCGCAGCTTTTGCCCAGTTTTGGCACAAAACGTGCGTTTTACGCTCCGAATTTCTCCTTTTGGCACATAATGTGCGCTTCGAGCATAGAATCGCCGCTTTTGCTCAGCTTTGGCACAAAACGTGCGGTTCGTGCTCAGAATCGCCGCTTTTGCTCAGTTTTGGCACAAAACGTGCGTTCCACGCACCGAATTGCTCCTCTTGGCATAAAACGTGCGTTTCGTACATAAAATCGCAGCTTTTACTCAGTTTTGGGACAAAACGTGCGTGTTACGATCCGAAATTCTCCTTTTGGCACATGACGTGCGTTTCGTTAACAGAATCGCCGCTTTTGCTCAGTTTTGACACAAAACGTGCGTTTCGAGCATAGAATCGCCGCTTTTGCTCAGTTTTGGCACAATACGTGCGTTTCGAGCACAGAATCGCCGCTTTTGTTCAGTTTTGGCGCAACACGTGCGTTTCGTGCACAGAATCGCCGCTTTTGCTCAGTTTTGGATAAAAACCTGCGTTTCGTGCAGAGAATCGCCGCTTATGCTCAGTTTTGGCACAAAACGTGCGTTTTACGCTACGAATTTCTCCTTTTGGCACATAACGTGCGCTTCGTTGCACAGAATCGTCGCTTTTGCTCAGCTTTGGCACAAAACCTGCGCTTCGTGCACAGAATCGCCGCTTTTGCTCAGTTTTGGCACAAAACGCGCGTTTCGTGCATAGGATCGCCGCTTTTACTCAGTTTTGGCACAAAACGTGCTTTTCGTGCATAGAATCGCCGCTTTTGCTCAGTTTTGGCACAAAACGTGCGTTTCGTGCACAGAATCGCCGATTTTGCTCAGTTTTGGCACAAAACGTACATTTCGAGCATAGAATCGCCGCTTTTGCTCAGTTTTGGCACAATACGTGCGTTTCGTGCACAGAATCGCCGCTTTTGTTCAGTTTTGGCGCAACACGTGCGTTTCGTGCACAGAATCGCCGCTTTTGCTCAGTTTTGGATAAAAACCTGCGTTTCGTGCAGAGAATCGCCGATTTTGCTCAGTTTTGGCACAAGACGTGCGTTCCACGCACCGAATTGCTCCTCTTGGCATAAAACGTGCGTTTCGTGCACAGAATCGCCGCTTATGCTCGATTTTGGATAAAAACCTGCGTTTCGCGTAGAGAATCGCCGCTTATGCTCAGTTTTGGCACAAAACGTGCATTTCGAGCATAGAATCGCCGCTTTTGCTCAGTTTTGGCACAATACGTGCGTTTCGTGGCACAGAATCGCCGCTTTTGTTCAGTTTTGGCGCAACACGTGCGTTTCGTGCACAGAATCGCCGCTTTTGCTCAGTTTTGCACAAAACGTGCATTTCGAGCATAGAATCGCCGCTTTTGCTCAGTTTTGGCACAATACGTGCGTTTCGTGCACAGAATAGCCGCTTTTGCTCAGTTTTGCAACAAAACGTGCGCTTCGTGCACAGAATCGCCGTTTTTGCTCAGTTTTGCAACAAAACGTGTGTTTCGTGCACAAAATCGCCGCTTTTGCTCAGTTTTGGCACAAAACGAGCGTTTCGTGCATAGAATCGCCGCTTTTGCTCAGTTTTGGCACAAAACGTGGGTTTAGTGCACAGAATCGTCGCTTTTGCTTAGTTTTGGCACAAATCCTGTGTTTCGTGCACAGAATCGCAGCTTTTGCCCAGTTTTGGCACAAAACGTGCGTTTTACGCTCCGAATTTCTCCTTTTGGCACATAATGTGCGCTTCGAGCATAGAATCGCCGCTTTTGCTCAGCTTTGGCACAAAACGTGCGGTTCGTGCTCAGAATCGCCGCTTTTGCTCAGTTTTGGCACAAAACGTGCGTTCCACGCACCGAATTGCTCCTCTTGGCATAAAACGTGCGTTTCGTACATAAAATCGCAGCTTTTACTCAGTTTTGGGACAAAACGTGCGTGTTACGATCCGAAATTCTCCTTTTGGCACATGACGTGCGTTTCGTTAACAGAATCGCCGCTTTTGCTCAGTTTTGACACAAAACGTGCGTTTCGAGCATAGAATCGCCGCTTTTGCTCAGTTTTGGCACAATACGTGCGTTTCGAGCACAGAATCGCCGCTTTTGTTCAGTTTTGGCGCAACACGTGCGTTTCGTGCACAGAATCGCCTCTTTTGCTCAGTTTTGGCACAATACGTGCGTTCCACGCACCGAATTGCTTCTCTTGGCATAAAACGTGCGTTTCGTGCATAAAATCGCCGCTTTTACTCAGTTTTGGCACAAAACGTGCGTGTTACGGTCCGAAATTCTCCTTTTGGCACATGACGTGCGTTTCGTGAACAGAATCGCCGCTTTTGCTCAGTTTTGGCACAAAACGTACATTTCGAGCATAGAATCGCCGCTTTTGCTCAGTTTTGGCACAATACGTGCGTTTCGTGCACAGAATCGCCGCTTTTGTTCAGTTTTGGCGCAACACGTGCGTTTCGTGCACTGAATCGCCGCTTTTGCTCAGTTATGGCACAAAACGTGCATTTCGAGCATAGCATCGCCGCTTTTGCTCAGTTTTGGAACAATACGTGCGTTTCGTGCATAGAATCGCCGCTTTTGCTCAGTTTCGGCACAAAACGAGCGTTTCGTGCATAGAATCGCCTCTTTTATTCTGTTTTGGCACAAAACGTGCGTGGTACGCTCCGAATTTCTCCTTTTGTCACATAACGTGCGTTTCGTGCACAGAATAGCCGCTTTTGCTCAGTTTTGCAACATAACGTGCGCTTCGTGCACAGAATCGCCGCTTTTGCTCAGTTTTGGCACAAAACGCGCGTTTCGTGCATAGGATCGCCGCTTTTACTCAGTTTTGGCACAAAACGTGCGTTTCGTGCAGAGAATCGCCGCTTATGCTCAGTTTTGCAACAAAACGTGCGTTTCGTGCACAGAATCGCCGCTTTTGCTCAGTTTTGGCACAAATCCTGTCTTTCGTGCGCAGAATCGCCGCTTTTGCTCAGTTTTGGCACAAAACGTGAGTTTCGTGCACAGAATCGCCGCTTTTGCTCAGTTTTGGCACAAATCCTGTGTTTCGTGCGCAGAATCGCCGCTTTTGCTCAGTTTTGGCACAAAACGTGAGTTTCGTGCACAGAATCGCCGCTTTTGCTCAGTTTTGGATAGAAACCTGCGTTTCGTGCACAGAATCATCGCTTTTGCTTACTTTTGGCACAAATCCTGTGTTTCGTGCGCAGAATCGCCGCTTTTGCTCAGTTTTGGCACAAAACGTGAGTTAGGTGCACAGCATCGCCGCTTTTGCTCAGTTTTGGATAAAAACCTGCGTTTCGTGCAGAGAATCGCCGCTTATGCTCAGTTTTGGCACAAAACGTGCATTTCGAGCATAGAATCGCCGCTTTTGCTCAGTTTTGGAACAAAACGTGCTTTTCGTGCATAGAATCGCCGCTTTTGCTCAGTTTTGGCACAAAACGTGCGTTTCGTGCACAGAATCGCCGATTTTGCTCAGTTTTGGCACAAGACGTGCGTTCCACGCACCGAATTGCTCCTCTTGGCATAAAACGTGCGTTTCGTGCATAAAATCGCCGCTTCTACTCAGTTTTGGCACAAAACGTGCGTGTTACGGTCCGAAATTCTCCTTTTGGCACATCACGTGCGTTTCGTGAACAGAATCGCAGCTTTTACTCAGTTTTGGCACAAAACGTGCGTGTTACGATCCGAAATTCTCCTTTTGGCACATGACGTGCGTTTCGTTAACAGAATCGCCGCTTTTGCTCAGTTTTGACACAAAACGTGCATTTCGAGCATAGAATCGCCGCTTTTGCTCAGTTTTGGCACAAAACGTGCTTTTCGTGCATAGAATCGCCGCTTTTGCTCAGTTTTGGCACAAAACGTGCGTTTCGTGCACAGAATCGCCGATTTTGCTCAGTTTTGGCACAAAACGTACATTTCGAGCATAGAATCGCCGCTTTTGCTCAGTTTTGGCACAATACGTGCGTTTCGTGCACAGAATCGCCGCTTTTGTTCAGTTTTGGCGCAACACGTGCGTTTCGTGCACAGAATCGCCGCTTTTGCTCAGTTTTGGATAAAAACCTGCGTTTCGTGCAGAGAATCGCCGATTTTGCTCAGTTTTGGCACAAGACGTGCGTTCCACGCACCGAATTGCTCCTCTTGGCATAAAACGTGCGTTTCGTGCACAGAATCGCCGCTTATGCTCGATTTTGGATAAAAACCTGCGTTTCGCGTAGAGAATCGCCGCTTATGCTCAGTTTTGGCACAAAACGTGCATTTCGAGCATAGAATCGCCGCTTTTGCTCAGTTTTGGCACAATACGTGCGTTTCGTGGCACAGAATCGCCGCTTTTGTTCAGTTTTGGCGCAACACGTGCGTTTCGTGCACAGAATCGCCGCTTTTGCTCAGTTTTGCACAAAACGTGCATTTCGAGCATAGAATCGCCGCTTTTGCTCAGTTTTGGCACAATACGTGCGTTTCGTGCACAGAATAGCCGCTTTTGCTCAGTTTTGCAACAAAACGTGCGCTTCGTGCACAGAATCGCCGTTTTTGCTCAGTTTTGCAACAAAACGTGTGTTTCGTGCACAAAATCGCCGCTTTTGCTCAGTTTTGGCACAAAACGAGCGTTTCGTGCATAGAATCGCCGCTTTTGCTCAGTTTTGGCACAAAACGTGGGTTTAGTGCACAGAATCGTCGCTTTTGCTTAGTTTTGGCACAAATCCTGTGTTTCGTGCACAGAATCGCAGCTTTTGCCCAGTTTTGGCACAAAACGTGCGTTTTACGCTCCGAATTTCTCCTTTTGGCACATAATGTGCGCTTCGAGCATAGAATCGCCGCTTTTGCTCAGCTTTGGCACAAAACGTGCGGTTCGTGCTCAGAATCGCCGCTTTTGCTCAGTTTTGGCACAAAACGTGCGTTCCACGCACCGAATTGCTCCTCTTGGCATAAAACGTGCGTTTCGTACATAAAATCGCAGCTTTTACTCAGTTTTGGGACAAAACGTGCGTGTTACGATCCGAAATTCTCCTTTTGGCACATGACGTGCGTTTCGTTAACAGAATCGCCGCTTTTGCTCAGTTTTGACACAAAACGTGCGTTTCGAGCATAGAATCGCCGCTTTTGCTCAGTTTTGGCACAATACGTGCGTTTCGAGCACAGAATCGCCGCTTTTGTTCAGTTTTGGCGCAACACGTGCGTTTCGTGCACAGAATCGCCTCTTTTGCTCAGTTTTGGCACAATACGTGCGTTCCACGCACCGAATTGCTTCTCTTGGCATAAAACGTGCGTTTCGTGCATAAAATCGCCGCTTTTACTCAGTTTTGGCACAAAACGTGCGTGTTACGGTCCGAAATTCTCCTTTTGGCACATGACGTGCGTTTCGTGAACAGAATCGCCGCTTTTGCTCAGTTTTGGCACAAAACGTACATTTCGAGCATAGAATCGCCGCTTTTGCTCAGTTTTGGCACAATACGTGCGTTTCGTGCACAGAATCGCCGCTTTTGTTCAGTTTTGGCGCAACACGTGCGTTTCGTGCACTGAATCGCCGCTTTTGCTCAGTTATGGCACAAAACGTGCATTTCGAGCATAGCATCGCCGCTTTTGCTCAGTTTTGGAACAATACGTGCGTTTCGTGCATAGAATCGCCGCTTTTGCTCAGTTTCGGCACAAAACGAGCGTTTCGTGCATAGAATCGCCTCTTTTATTCTGTTTTGGCACAAAACGTGCGTGGTACGCTCCGAATTTCTCCTTTTGTCACATAACGTGCGTTTCGTGCACAGAATAGCCGCTTTTGCTCAGTTTTGCAACATAACGTGCGCTTCGTGCACAGAATCGCCGCTTTTGCTCAGTTTTGGCACAAAACGCGCGTTTCGTGCATAGGATCGCCGCTTTTACTCAGTTTTGGCACAAAACGTGCGTTTCGTGCAGAGAATCGCCGCTTATGCTCAGTTTTGC
Organism: Stelis phaeoptera; assembly: GCA_943735885.1. Taxonomy (NCBI): domain Eukaryota; kingdom Metazoa; phylum Arthropoda; class Insecta; order Hymenoptera; family Megachilidae; genus Stelis; species Stelis phaeoptera. The sequence continues at coordinate 17,698 of CALSEM010000051.1, read as the reverse complement.
AACAAAACGTGCGTTTCGTGCACAGAATCGCCGCTTTTGCTCAGTTTTGGCACAAATCCTGTCTTTCGTGCGCAGAATCGCCGCTTTTGCTCAGTTTTGGCACAAAACGTGAGTTTCGTGCACAGAATCGCCGCTTTTGCTCAGTTTTGGCACAAATCCTGTGTTTCGTGCGCAGAATCGCCGCTTTTGCTCAGTTTTGGCACAAAACGTGAGTTTCGTGCACAGAATCGCCGCTTTTGCTCAGTTTTGGATAGAAACCTGCGTTTCGTGCACAGAATCATCGCTTTTGCTTACTTTTGGCACAAATCCTGTGTTTCGTGCGCAGAATCGCCGCTTTTGCTCAGTTTTGGCACAAAACGTGAGTTAGGTGCACAGCATCGCCGCTTTTGCTCAGTTTTGGATAAAAACCTGCGTTTCGTGCAGAGAATCGCCGCTTATGCTCAGTTTTGGCACAAAACGTGCATTTCGAGCATAGAATCGCCGCTTTTGCTCAGTTTTGGAACAAAACGTGCTTTTCGTGCATAGAATCGCCGCTTTTGCTCAGTTTTGGCACAAAACGTGCGTTTCGTGCACAGAATCGCCGATTTTGCTCAGTTTTGGCACAAGACGTGCGTTCCACGCACCGAATTGCTCCTCTTGGCATAAAACGTGCGTTTCGTGCATAAAATCGCCGCTTCTACTCAGTTTTGGCACAAAACGTGCGTGTTACGGTCCGAAATTCTCCTTTTGGCACATCACGTGCGTTTCGTGAACAGAATCGCAGCTTTTACTCAGTTTTGGCACAAAACGTGCGTGTTACGATCCGAAATTCTCCTTTTGGCACATGACGTGCGTTTCGTTAACAGAATCGCCGCTTTTGCTCAGTTTTGACACAAAACGTGCATTTCGAGCATAGAATCGCCGCTTTTGCTCAGTTTTGGCACAAAACGTGCTTTTCGTGCATAGAATCGCCGCTTTTGCTCAGTTTTGGCACAAAACGTGCGTTTCGTGCACAGAATCGCCGATTTTGCTCAGTTTTGGCACAAGACGTGCGTTCCACGCACCGAATTGCTCCTCTTGGCATAAAACGTGCGTTTCGTGCACAGAATCGCCGCTTATGCTCAATTTTGGATAAAAACCTGCGTTTCGTGTAGAGAATCGCCGCTTATGCTCAGTTTTGGCACAAAACGTGCATTTCGAGCATAGAATCGCCGCTTTTGCTCAGTTTTGGCACAAAACGTGCTTTTCGTGCATAGAATCGCCGCTTTTGCTCAGTTTTGGCACAAAACGTGCGTTTCGTGCACAAAATCGCCGCTTTTGCTCAGTTTTGGCACAAAACGAGCGTTTCGTGCATAGAATCGCCGCTTTTGCTCAGTTTTGGCACAAAACGTGCATTTCGAGCATAGCATCGCCGCTTTTGCTCTGTTTTGGAACAATACGTGCGTTTCGTGCATAGAATCGCCGCTTTTGCTCAGTTTCGGCACAAAACGAGCGTTTCGTGCATAGAATCGCCGCTTTTACTCAGTTTTGGCACAAAACGTGCGTGTTACGCTCCGAATTTCTCCTTTTGGCACATAACGTGCGTTTCGTGATCAGAATGGCCGCTTTTGCTCAGTTTTGGCACAAAACGTGCGTTTCGTGCATAGAATCGCCGCTTTTACTCAGTTTTGGCACAAAACGTGCATTTCGAGCATAGAATCGCCCCTTTTGCTCAGTTTTGGCACAATACGTGCGTTTCGTGCACAGAATCGTCGCTTTTGCTTAGTTTTGGCACCAATCCTGTGTTTCGTGCACAGAATCGCCGCTTTTGCCCAGTTTTGGCACAAAACGTGCGTTTTACGCTCCGAATTTCTCCTTTTGGCACATAACGTGCGCTTCGTTGCACAGAATCGTCGCTTTTGCACAGCTTTGGCACAAAACGTGCGCTTCGTGCACAGAATCGCCGCTTTTGCTCAGTTTTGGCACAAAACGCGCGTTTCGTGCATAGAATCGCCGCTTTTACTCAGTTTTGGCACAAAACGTGCGTTTCGTGCAGAGAATCGCCGCTTATGCTCAGTTTTGCAACAAAACGTGCGTTTCGTGCACAGAATCGCCGTTTTTGCTCAGTTTTGCAACAAAACGTGCGTTTCGTGCACAGAATCGCCGCTTTTGCTCAGTTTTGCACAAAACGAGCGTTTCGTGCATAGAATCGCCGCTTTTACTCAGTTTTGGCAAAAACGTGCGTGTTTCGCTGCGAATTTCTCCTTTTGGCACATAACGTGCGTTTCGTGATCAGAATCGGCACTTTTGCTCAGTTTTGGCACAAAACGTGCTTTTCGTGCACAGAATCGCCGCTTTTGCTCTGGTTTGGCACAAAACGTGCGTTTCGTGCACAGAATCGCCGGTTTTGCTCAGTTTTGGCGCAAAACGTGCGTTTCGTTCATAGAATCGCCGCTTTTACTCAGTTTTGCCACAAAACGTACGTGTTACGCTCCGAATTTCTCCTTTTGGCACATAACGTGCGTTTCGTGATCAGAATCGCCGCTTTTGCTCAGTTTTAGCACAAAACGTGCGTTTCGTGCATAGAATCGCCGCTTTTGCTCAGTTTTGGCACAAAACGTGCATTTCGAGCATAGAATCGCCGCTTTTACTCAGTTTTGGCACAAAACGTGCGTTTCGTGTATAGAATCGCCGCTTTTGCTCAGTTTTGGCACAAAACGTGCGTTCCACGCACCGAATTGCTCCTCTTGGCATAAAACGTGCGTGTCGTGCATAAAATCGCCGCTTTTACTCAGTTTTGGCACAAAACGTGCGTGTTACGGTCCGAAATTCTCCTTTTGGCACATCACGTGCGTTTCGTGAACAGAATCGCCGCTTTTGCTCAGTTTTGGCACAAAACGTGCGTTTCGTGCACAGAATCGCCACTTTTGCTCAGTTTTGGCACAAAACGTGCGTTTCGTGCACAGAATCGTCGCTTTTGCTTAGTTTTGGCACCAATCCTGTGTTTCGTGCACAGAATCGCCGCTTTTGCCCAGTTTTGGGACAAAACGTGCGTTTTACGCTCCGAATTTCTCCTTTTGGCACATAACGTGCGCTTCTTTGCACAGAATCGCCGCTTTTGCTCAGCTTTGGCACAAAACGTGCGCTTCGTGCACAGAATCGCCGCTTTTGCTCAGTTTTGGCACAAAACGCGCGTTTCGTACATAGAATCGACGCTTTTACTCAGTTTTGGCACAAAACGTGCGTTTCGTGTATAGAATCGCCGCTTTTGCTCAGTTTTGGCACAAAACGTGCGTTCCACGCACCGAATTGCTCCTCTTGGCATAAAACGTGCGTGTCGTGCATAAAATCGCCGCTTTTACTCAGTTTTGGCACAAAACGTGCGTGTTACGGTCCGAAATTCTCCTTTTGGCACATCACGTGCGTTTCGTGAACAGAATCGCCGCTTTTGCTCAGTTTTGGCACAAAACGTGCATTTCGAGCATAGAATCGCCGCTTTTGCTCAGTTTTGGCACAATACGTACGGTTCGTGCATAGAATCGCCGCTTTTACTCAGTTTTGGCACAAAACGTGCATTTCGAACATAGAATCGCCGCTTTTGCTCAGTTTTGGCGCAATACGTGCGTTTCGTGCACAGAATAGCCGCTTTTGCTCAGTTTTGCAACAAAACGTGCGTTTCGTGCACAGAATCGCCGTTTTTTCTCAGTTTTGCAACAAAGCGTGTGTTTCGTGCACAGAATCGCCGCTTTTGCTCAGTTTTGGCACAAAACGAGCGTTTCGTGCATAGAATCGCCGCTTTTGCTCAGTTTTGGCACAAAACGTGCGTTTCGTGCACAGAATCGCCACTTTTGCTCAGTTTTGGCACAAAACGTGCGTTTCGTGCACAGAATCGTCGCTTTTGCTTAGTTTTGGCACCAATCCTGTGTTTCGTGCACAGAATCGCCGCTTTTGCCCAGTTTTGGCACAAAACGTGCGTTTTACGCTCCGAATTTCTCCTTTTGGCACATAACGTGCGCTTCGTTGCACAGAATCGTCGCTTTTGCTCAGCTTGGGCACAAAACGTGCGCTTCGTGCACAGAATCGCCGCTTTTGCTCAGTTTTGGCACAAAACGCGCGTTTCGTGCATAGATTCGCCGCTTTTACTCAGTTTTGGCACAAAACGTGCGCTTCGTGTATAGAATCGCCGCTTTTGCTCAGTTTTGGCACAAAACGTGCGTTCCACGCACCGAATTGCTCCTCTTGGCATAAAACGTGCGTGTCGTGCATAAAATCGCCGCTTTTACTCAGTTTTGGCACAAAACGTGCGTGTTACGGTCCGAAATTCTCCTTTTGGCACATCACGTGCGTTTCGTGAACAGAATCGCCGCTTTTGCTCAGTTTTGGCACAAAACGTGCATTTCGAGCATAGAATCGCCGCTTTTGCTCAGTTTTGGCACAATACGTACGTTTCGTGCACAGAATCGCCGCTTTTGTTCAGTTTTGGTGCAACGCGTGCTTTTCGTGCACAGAATCGCCGCTTTTGCTCAGTTTTGACACATAACGTGCATTTCGAGCATAGAATCGCCTCTTTTGCTCAGTTTTGGCACAATACGTGCGTTTCGTGCACAGAATCGCCGCTTTTGCTCAGTTTTGGCACAAAACGAGCGTTTCGTGCATAGAATCGCCGCTTTTACTCAGTTTTGGCACAAAACGTGCGTGTTACGCTCCGAATTTCTCCTTTTGGCACATAACGTGCGTTTCGTGATCAGAGTCGCCGCTTTTGCTCAGTTTTGGCACAAAACGAGCGTTTCGTGCATAGAATCGCCGCTTTTGCTCAGTTTTGGCACAAAACGTGCGTTTCGTGCATAGAATCGCCGCTTTTGCTCAGTTTTGGCACAAAACGTGCATTTCGAGCATAGAATCGCCGCTTTTACTCAGCTTTGGCACAAAACGTGCGTTTCGTGTATAGAATCGCCGCTTTTGCTCAGTTTTGGCACAAAACGTGCGTTCCACGCACCGAATTGCTCCTCTTGGCATAAAACGTGCGTGTCGTGCATAAAATCGCCGCTTTTACTCAGTTTTGGCACAAAACGTGCGTGTTACGGTCCGAAATTCTCCTTTTGGCACGTCACGTGCGTTTCGTGAACAGAATCGCCGCTTTTGCTCAGTTTTGGCACAAAACGTGCATTTCGAGCATAGAATCGCCGCTTTTGCTCAGTTTTGGCACAATACGTACGTTTCGTGCACAGAATCGCCGCTTTTGTTCAGTTTTGGTGCAACACGTGCTTTTCGTGCACAGAATCGCCGCTTTTGCTCAGTTTTGACACATAACGTGCATTTCGAGCATAGAATCGCCTCTTTTGCTCAGTTTTGGCACAATACGTGCGTTTCGTGCACAGAATCGCCGCTTTTGCTCAGTTTTGGCACAAAACGAGCGTTTCGTGCATAGAATCGCCGCTTTTACTCAGTTTTGGCACAAAACGTGCGTGTTACGCTCCGAATTTCTCCCTTTGGCACATAACGTGCGTTTCGTGATCAGAATCGCCGCTTTTGCTCAGTTTTGGCACAAAACGAGCGTTTCGTGCATAGAATCGCCGCTTTTGGTCAGTTTTGGCACAAAACGTGCGTTTCGTGCATAGAATCGCCGCTTTTGCTCAGTTTTGGCAGAAAACGTGCATTTCGAGCATAGAATCGCCGCTTTTGCTCAGTTTTGGCACAATACGTGCGTTTCGTGCACAGAATAGCCGCTTTTGCTCAGTTTTGCAACAAAACGTGCGTTTCGTGCACAGAATCGCCGTTTTTGCTCAGTTTTGCAACAAAACGTGTGTTTCGTGCACAAAATCGCCGATTTTGCTCAGTTTTGGCACAAAACGAGCGTTTCGTGCATAGAATCGCCGCTTTTGCTCAGTTTTGGCACACAACGTGCGTGTTACGGTCCGAAATTCTCCTTTTCGCACATGACGTGCGTTTCGTGAACAGAATCGCCGCTTTTGCTCAGTTTTGGCACAAAACGTGCATTTCGAGCATAGAATCGCCGCTTTTGCTCAGTTTTGGCACAATACGTGCGTTTCGTGCACAGAATCGCCGCTTTTGCTCAGTTTTGGCACAAAACGAGCGTTTCGTGCATAGAATCGCCGCCGTCAAAACTGTGCAAAAGCAGCGATTTGGTGCACGAAACGCACGTTTCGCTGCAAAAGCGGCGTTTTGGCGCACGAAACGTACGTTTCGCGTCAAAACTGTGCAAAAGCAGCGATTTGGTGCACGAAACGCACGTTTTGCGCCAAAACTGTGCAAAAGCAGCGTTTTGGTGCACGAAACGCGCGTTTCGCTGCAAAAGCGGTGTTTTGGTGCACGAAACGCACGTTTTGCGTCAAAACTGTGCAAAAGCAGCGATTTGGTGCACGAAACGCACATTTTGCGTCAAAACTGTGCAAAAGCATCGATTTGGTGCACGAAACGCACGTTTCGCTGCAAAAGCGGCGTTTTGGCGCACGGACGCACGTTTTGCGTCAAAACTGTGCAAAAGCAGCCATGTGGTGCACGAAACGCCCGTTTTGCGTCAAAACTGTGCAAAAGCAGCGATTTGGTGCACGAAACGCACGTTTCGCTGCCAAAGCGGCGTTTTGGTGCACGAAACGCACGTTTTTCGTCAAAACTGTGCAAAAGTGGCGATTCGGTGCGTGAAACGCACGTTTCTCGCCAAAACTGTGCAAAGCGGCGATTCGGTGCGTGAAACGCACGTTTCGCAGCAAAAGCGGCGTTTTGGTGCACGAAACGCACGTTTTGCGTCAAAACTGTGCAAAAGCAGCGATTTGGTGCACGAAACGCACGTTTCACTGCAAAAGCGGCGTTTTGGCGCACGAAACGCACGTTTTGCGTCAAAACTGTGCAAAAGCATCGATTTGGTGCACGAAACGCACGTTTCTCGCCAAAACGGAGCAAAAGCGGCGATTCGGTGCGTGAAACGCACGTTTCGCTGCAAAAGCGGCGTTTTGGGGCACGAAACGCACGTTTTGCGTCGAAACTGTGCAAAAGCAGCGATTTGGTGAACGAAACGCACGTTTTCCGTCAAAACTGTGCAAAAGCAGCGATTTGGTGCACGAAACGCACGTTTCGCTGCAAAAGCGGCGTTTTGGTGCACGAATCGCACGTTTTGCGTCAAAACTGTGCAAAGGAACGATTTGGTGCACGAAACGCACGTTTCTCGCCAAAACGGAGCAAAAGCGGCGATTCGGTGCGTGAAACGCACGTTTCGCTGCAAATGCGGCGTTTTGGTGCACGAAACGCACGTTTTGCGTCAAAACTGCGCAAAAGCAGCGATTTGGTGCACGAAACGCACGTTTCGCTGCAAAAGCGGCGTTTTGGTGCACGAATCGCACGTTTTGCGTCAAAACTGTGCAAAGGAACGATTTGGTGCACGAAACGCACGTTTCTCGCCAAAACGGAGCAAAGCGGCGATTCGGTGCGTGAAACGCACGTTTCGCTGCAAAGGCGGCGTTTTGGCGCTCGAAACGCACGTTTTCGTCAAAACTGTGCAAAAGCAGCGATTTGGTGCACGAAACGCACGTTTCGCTGCAAAAGCGGCGTTTTGGTGCACGAAACGCACGTTTCGCTGCAAAAGCGGCGTTTTGGTGCACGAAACGCACGTTTTGCGTCAAAACTGTGCAAATGCAGCGATTTGGTGCACGAAACGCACGTTTCGCTGCAAAAGCGGCGTTTTGGTGCACGAAACGCACGTTTTGCGTCAAAACTGTGCAAAAGCAGCGATTTGGTGCACGAAACGCATGTTTTCCGTCAAAACTGTGCAAAAGCAGCGATTTGGTGCACGAAATGCACGTTTCGCTGCAAAAGCGGCGTTTTGGCGCAAGAAACGCAAGTTTTGCGTCAAAACTGTGCAAAAGCAGCGATTTGGTGCACGAAATTCACGGTTCGTTGCAAAAGCGGCGTTTTGGTGCACGAAACGCACGTTTTGCGTCAAAACTGTGGAAAAGCAGCGATTTTGGTGCACGACACGCACGTTTCGCTGCAAAAGCGGCGTTTTGGTGCACGAAACGCAAGTTTTGCGTCAAAACTGTGCAAAAGCAGCGATTTGGTGCATGAAACGCACGATTCGTTGCAAAAGCGGCGTTTTGGTGCACGAAACGCACGTTTTCGGAACAAACTGTGCAAAAGCAGCGATTTGGTGCACGAAACGCACGTTTCGCTGCAAAAGCGGCGTTTTGGTGCACGAAACGCACGTTTTGCGTCAAAACTGTGCAAAAGCAGCGATTTGGTGCACGAAACGCACGTTTCGCTGCAAAAGCGGCGTTTTGGTGCACGAAACGCACGTTTTGCGTCAAAACTGTGCAAAGGAACGATTTGGTGCACGAAACGCACGTTTCTCGCCAAAACGGAGCAAAGCGGCGATTCGGTGCGTGAAACGCACGTTTCGCTGCAAAAGCGACGTTTTGGCGCATGAAACGCACGTTTTCGTCAAAACTGTGCAAAAGCAGCGATTTGGTGCACGAAACGCACGTTTCGCTGCAAAAGCGGCGTTTTGGTGCCTGAATCGCACGTTTTGCGTCAAAACTGGGCAAAGGAACGATTTGGTGCACGAAACGCACGTTTCTCGCCAAAACGAAGCAAAAGCGGCAATTCGGTGCGTGAAGCGCACGTTTCGCTGCAAAAGCGGCGTTTTGGCGCACGAAACGCACGTTTTGCGTCAAAACTGTGCAAAAGCTGCGATTTGGTGCACGAAACGCACGTTCCGTTGCAAAAGCGGCGTTTTGGTGCACGAAACGCACGTTTCGCTGCAAAAGCGGCGTTTTGGTGCACGAAACGCACGTTTTGCGTCAAAACTGCGTAAAAGCAACGATTTGGTGCACGAAACGCACGTTTCACTGCAAAAGCGGCGTTTTGGTGCACGAAACGCACGTTTTGCGTCAAAACTGTGCAAAAGCAGCGATTTGGTGCACGAAACGCACGTTTTGCGTCAAAACTGCGCAAAAGCGGCGATTCGGTGCGTGAAACGCACGTTTCGCTGCAAAAGCCGCGTTTTGGCGCACGGAACGCACGTTTTGCGTCAAAACTGTGCAAAAGCAGCGATTTGGTGAACGAAACGCACGTTTTCCGTCAAAACTGTGCAAAAGCAGCGATTTGGTGCACGAAACGCACGTTTCGCTGCAAAAGCGGCGTTTTAGTGCTCGAAACGCACGTTTTGCGTCAAAACTGTGCAAAAGCAGCGATTTGGTGCACGAAGCGCACGTTTCGCTGCAAAAGCGGCGTTTTAGTGCTCGAAACGCACGTTTTACGTCAAAACTGCGCAAAAGCGGCGATTCGGTGCGTGAAACGCACGTTTCGCTGCAAAAGCCGCGTTTTGGCGCACGAAACGCACGTTTTGCGTCAAAACTGTGCAAAAGCAGCGATTTGGTGAACGAAACGCACGTTTTCCGTCAAAACTGTGCAAAAGCAGCGATTTGGTGCACGAAACGCACGTTTCGCTGCAAAAGCGGCGTTTTGGTGCACGAAACGCACGTTTTGCGTCAAAACTGTGCAAAAGCAGCGATTTGGTGCACGAAACGCACGTTTTGCGTCAAAACTGTGCAAAAGCAGCGATTTGGTGCACAAAACGCACGTTTTGCGTCAAAACTGTGCAAAAGCAGCGATTTGGTGCACGAAACGCACGTTTCGCTGCAAAAGCGGCGTTTTGGCGCACGAAACGCACGTTTTGCGTCAAAACTGTGCAAAAGCAGCGATTTGGTGCACGAAACGCACGTTTTGCGCCAAAACTGTGCAAAAGCAGCGTTTTGGTGCGCGAAACGCGCGTTTCGCTGCAAAAGCGGCGTTTTGGTGCACGAAACGCACGTTTTGCGTCAAAACTGTGCAAAAGCAGCGATTTGGTGCACGAAACTCACGTTTCGCTGCAAAAGCCGCGTTTTGGTGCACGAAACGCACATTTTGCGTCAAAACTGTGCAAAAGCATCGATTTGGTGCACGAAACGCACGTTTCGCTGCAAAAGCGGCGTTTTGGCGCACGAAACGCACGTTTTGCGTCAAAACTGTGCAAAAGCATCGATTTGGTGCACGAAACGCACGTTTCTCGCCAAAACGGAGCAAAAGCAGCGATTTGGTGCACGAAACGCACGTTTTGCCTCAAAACTGTGCAAAAGCAGCGATTTGGTGCACGAAACGCACGTTTTGCGTCAAAACTGTGCAAAAGCAGCGATTTGGTGCACGAAACGCACGTTTCGCTGCCAAAGCGGCGTTTTGGTGCACGAAACGCACGTTTTTCGTCAAAACTGTGCAAAAGCGGCGATTCGGTGCGTGAAACGCACGTTTCTCGCCAAAACTGTGCAAAAGCAGCGATTTGGTGCACGAAACGCACGTTTCGCTGCAAAAGCGGCGTTTTGGCGCACGAAACGCACGTTTTGCGTCAAAACTGTGCAAAAGCAGCCATTTGGTGCACGAAACGCACGTTTTGCGTCAAAACTGTGCAAAAGCAGCGATTTGGTGCACGAAACGCACGTTTCGCTGCAAAAGCGGCGTTTTGGTGCACGAAACGCACGTTTTGCGTCAAAACTGTGCAAAAGCAGCGATTTGGTGCACGAAACGCACGTTTCTCGCCAAAACGGAGCAAAAGCGGCGATTCGGTGCGTGAAACGCACGTTTCGCTGCAAAAGCGGCGTTTTGGCGCACGAAACGCGCGTTTTGCGTCAAAACTGTGCAAAAGCATCGATTTGGTGCACGAAACGCACGTTTCTCGCCAAAACGGAGCAAAAGCAGCGATTTGGTGCACGAAACGCACGTTTCGCTGCAAAAGCGGCGTTTTGGTGCACGAAACGCACGTTTTGCGTCAAAACTGTGCAAAAGCAGCGATTTGGTGCACGAAACGCACGTTTTCCGTCAAAACTGTGCAAAAGCAGCGATTTGGTGCACGAAACGCACGTTTCGCTGCAAAAGCGGCGTTTTGGCGCAAGAAACGCAAGTTTTGCGTCAAAACTGTGCAAAAGCAGCGATTTGGTGCACGAAACGCACGGTTCGTTGCAAAAGCGGCGTTTTGGTGCACGAAACGCACGTTTTGCGTCAAAACTGTGGAAAAGCAGCGATTTGGTGCACGACACGCACGTTTCGCTGCAAAAGCGGCGTTTTGGTGCACGAAACGCAAGTTTTGCGTCAAAACTGTGCAAAAGCAGCGATTTGGTGCATGAAACGCACGATTCGTTGCAAAAGCGGCGTTTTGGTGCACGAAACGCACGTTTTCGGAACAAACTGTGCAAAAGCAGCGATTTGGTGCACGAAACGCACGTTTCGCTGCAAAAGCGGCGTTTTGGTGCATGAAACGCACGTTTTCGTCAAAACTGTGCAAAAGCAGCGATTTGGTGCACGAAACGCACGTTTCGCTGCAAAAGCGGCGTTTTGGTGCCTGAATCGCACGTTTTGCGTCAAAACTGGAAAGGAACGATTTGGTGCACGAAACGCACGTTTCTCGCCAAAACGGAGCAAAGCGGCGATTCGGTGCGTGAAACGCACGTTTCGCTGCAAAAGCGACGTTTTGGCGCATGAAACGCACGTTTTCGTCAAAACTGTGCAAAAGCAGCGATTTGGTGCACGAAACGCACGTTTCGCTGCAAAAGCGGCGTTTTGGTGCCTGAATCGCACGTTTTGCGTCAAACTGGGCAAAGGAACGATTTGGTGCACGAAACGCACGTTTCTCGCCAAAACGAAGCAAAAGCGGCAATTCGGTGCGTGAAGCGCACGTTCGCTGCAAAAGCGGCGTTTTGGCGCACGAAACGCACGTTTTGCGTCAAAACTGTGCAAAAGCTGCGATTTGGTGCACGAAACGCACGTTCCGTTGCAAAAAGCGGCGTTTTGGTGCACGAAACGCACGTTTCGCTGCAAAAGCGGCGTTTTGGTGCACGAAACGCACGTTTTGCGTCAAAACTGCGTAAAAGCAACGATTTGGTGCACGAAACGCACGTTTCACTGCAAAAGCAGCGATTTGGTGAACGAAACGCACGTTTTCCGTCAAAACTGTGCAAAAGCAGCGATTTGGTGCACGAAACGCACGTTTCGCTGCAAAAGCGGCGTTTTAGTGCACGAAACGCAAGTTTTGCGTCAAAACTGTGCAAAAGCAGCGATTTGGTGCACGAAACGCACGATTCGTTGCAAAAGCGGCGTTTTGGTGCACGAAACGCACGTTTTGCGTCAAAACTGTGCAAAAGCAGCGATTTGGTGCACGACACGCACGTTTCGCTGCAAAAGCGGCGTTTTGGCGCACGAAACGCAAGTTTTGCGTCAAAACTGTGCAAAAGCAGCGATTTGGTGCACGAAACGCACGGTTCGTTGCAAAAGCGGCGTTTTGGTGCACGAAACGCACGTTTTGCGTCAAAACTGTGGAAAAGCAGCGATTTGGTGCACGACACGCACGTTTCGCTGCAAAAGCGGCGTTTTGGTGCACGAAACGCAAGTTTTGCGTCAAAACTGTGCAAAAGCAGCGATTTGGTGCATGAAACGCACGATTCGTTGCAAAAGCGGCGTTTTGGTGCACGAAACGCACGTTTTCGGAACAAACTGTGCAAAAGCAGCGATTTGGTGCACGAAACGCACGTTTCGCTGCAAAAGCGGCGTTTTGGTGCACGAAACGCACGTTTTGCGTCAAAACTGCGTAAAAGCAACGATTTGGTGCACGAAACGCACGTTTCACTGCAAAAGCGGCGTTTTGGTGCACGAAACGCACGTTTTGCGTCAAAACTGTGCAAAAGCAGCGATTTGGTGCACGAAACGCACGTTTTGCGTCAAAACTGCGCAAAAGCGGCGATTCGGTGCGTGAAACGCACGTTTCGCTGCAAAAGCCGCGTTTTGGCGCACGGAACGCACGTTTTGCGTCAAAACTGTGCAAAGGAACGATTTGGTGCACGAAACGCACGTTTCTCGCCAAAACGGAGCAAAGCGGCGATTCGGTGCGTGAAACGCACGTTTCGCTGCAAAGGCGGCGTTTTTGGCGCTCGAAACGCACGTTTTCGTCAAAACTGTGCAAAAGCAGCGATTTGGTGCACGAAACGCACGTTTCGCTGCAAAAGCGGCGTTTTGGTGCACGAAACGCACGTTTCGCTGCAAAAGCGGCGTTTTGGTGCACGAAACGCACGTTTTGCGTCAAAACTGTGCAAATGCAGCGATTTGGTGCACGAAACGCACGTTTCGCTGCAAAAGCGGCGTTTTGGTGCACGAAACGCACGTTTTGCGTCAAAACTGTGCAAAAGCAGCGATTTGGTGCACGAAACGCACGTTTTCCGTCAAAACTGTGCAAAAGCCGCGATTTGGTGCACGAAACGCACGTTTCGCTGCAAAAGCGGCGTTTTGGCGCAAGAAACGCAAGTTTTGCGTCAAAACTGTGCAAAAGCAGCGATTTGGTGCACGAAATTCACGGTTCGTTGCAAAAGCGGCGTTTTGGTGCACGAAACGCACGTTTTGCGTCAAAACTGTGGAAAAGCAGCGATTTGGTGCACGACACGCACGTTTCGCTGCAAAAGCGGCGTTTTGGTGCACGAAACGCAAGTTTTGCGTCAAAACTGTGCAAAAGCAGCGATTTGGTGCATGAAACGCACGATTCGTTGCAAAAGCGGCGTTTTGGTGCACGAAACGCACGTTTTCGGAACAAACTGTGCAAAAGCAGCGATTTGGTGCACGAAACGCACGTTTCGCTGCAAAAGCGGCGTTTTGGTGCACGAAACGCACGTTTTGCGTCAAAACTGTGCAAAAGCAGCGATTTGGTGCACGAAACGCACGTTTCGCTGCAAAAGCGGCGTTTTGGTGCACGAAACGCACGTTTTGCGTCAAAACTGTGCAAAGGAACGATTGGTGCACGAAACGCACGTTTCTCGCCAAAACGGAGCAAAGCGGCGATTCGGTGCGTGAAACGCACGTTTCGCTGCAAAAGCGACGTTTTGGCGCATGAAACGCACGTTTTCGTCAAAACTGTGCAAAAGCAGCGATTTGGTGCACGAAACGCACGTTTCGCTGCAAAAGCGGCGTTTTGGTGCCTGAATCGCACGTTTTGCGTCAAAACTGGGCAAAGGAACGATTTGGTGCACGAAACGCACGTTTCTCGCCAAAACGAAGCAAAAGCGGCAATTCGGTGCGTGAAGCGCACGTTTCGCTGCAAAAGCGGCGTTTTGGCGCACGAAACGCACGTTTTGCGTCAAAACTGTGCAAAAGCTGCGATTTGGTGCACGAAACGCACGTTCCGTTGCAAAAGCGGCGTTTTGGTGCACGAAACGCACGTTTCGCTGCAAAAGCGGCGTTTTGGTGCACGAAACGCACGTTTTGCGTCAAAACTGCGTAAAAGCAACGATTTGGTGCACGAAACGCACGTTTCACTGCAAAAGCGGCGTTTTGGTGCACGAAACGCACGTTTTGCGTCAAAACTGTGCAAAAGCAGCGATTTGGTGCACGAAACTCACGTTTCGCTGCAAAAGCCGCGTTTTGGTGCACGAAACGCACGTTTTGCGTCAAAACTGTGCAAAAGCAGCGATTTGGTGCACGAAGCGCACGTTTCGCTGCAAAAGCGGCGTTTTAGTGCTCGAAACGCACGTTTTACGTCAAAACTGCGCAAAAGCGGCGATTCGGTGCGTGAAACGCACGTTTCGCTGCAAAAGCCGCGTTTTGGCGCACGAAACGCACGTTTTGCGTCAAAACTGTGCAAAAGCAGCGATTTGGTGAACGAAACGCACGTTTTCCGTCAAAACTGTGCAAAAGCAGCGATTTGGTGCACGAAACGCACGTTCGCTGCAAAAGCGGCGTTTTGGTGCACGAAACGCACGTTTTGCGTCAAAACTGTGCAAAAGCAGCGATTTGGTGCACGAAACGCACGTTTTGCGTCAAAACTGTGCAAAAGCAGCGATTTGGTGCACAAAACGCACGTTTTGCGTCAAAACTGTGCAAAAGCAGCGATTTGGTGCACGAAACGCACGTTTCGCTGCAAAAGCGGCGTTTTGGCGCACGAAACGCACGTTTTGCGTCAAAACTGTGCAAAAGCAGCGATTTGGTGCACGAAACGCACGTTTTGCGCCAAAACTGTGCAAAAGCAGCGTTTTGGTGCGCGAAACGCGCGTTTCGCTGTAAAAGCGGCGTTTTGGTGCACGAAACGCACGTTTTGCGTCAAAACTGTGCAAAAGCAGCGATTTGGTGCACGAAACTCACGTTTCGCTGCAAAGCCGCGTTTTGGTGCACGAAACGCACATTTTGCGTCAAAACTGTGCAAAAGCATCGATTTGGTGCACGAAACGCACGTTTCGCTGCAAAAGCGGCGTTTTGGCGCACGAAACGCACGTTTTGCGTCAAAACTGTGCAAAAGCATCGATTTGGTGCACGAAACGCACGTTTCTCGCCAAAACGGAGCAAAAGCAGCGATTTGGTGCACGAAAACGCACGTTTTGCCTCAAAACTGTGCAAAAGCAGCGATTTGGTGCACGAAACGCACGTTTTGCGTCAAAACTGTGCAAAAGCAGCGATTTGGTGCACGAAACGCACGTTTCGCTGCCAAAGCGGCGTTTTGGTGCACGAAACGCACGTTTTTCGTCAAAACTGTGCAAAAGCGGCGATTCGGTGCGTGAAACGCACGTTTCTCGCCAAAACTGTGCAAAAGCAGCGATTTGGTGCACGAAACGCACGTTTCTCGCCAAAACGAAGCAAAAGCGGCAATTCGGTGCGTGAAGCGCACGTTTCGCTGCAAAAGCGGCGTTTTGGCGCACGAAACGCACGTTTTGCGTCAAAACTGTGCAAAAGCTGCGATTTGGTGCACGAAACGCACGTTCCGTTGCAAAAGCGGCGTTTTGGTGCACGAAACGGACGTTTCGCTGCAAAAGCGGCGTTTTGGTGCACGAAACGCACGTTTTGCGTCAAAACTGCGTAAAAGCAACGATTTGGTGCACGAAACGCACGTTTCACTGCAAAAGCGGCGTTTTGGTGCACGAAACGCACGTTTTGCGTCAAAACTGTGCAAAAGCAGCGATTTGGTGCACGAAACGCACGTTTTGCGTCAAAACTGCGCAAAAGCGGCGATTCGGTGCGTGAAACGCACGTTTCGCTGCAAAAGCCGCGTTTTGGCGCACGGAACGCACGTTTTGCGTCGAAACTGTGCAAAAGCAGCGATTTGGTGAACGAAACGCACGTTTTCCGTCAAAACTGTGCAAAAGCAGCGATTTGGTGCACGAAACGCACGTTTCGCTGCAAAAGCGGCGTTTTAGTGCTCGAAACGCACGTTTTCCGTCAAAACTGTGCAAAAGCAGCGATTTGGTGCACGAAACGCACGTTTCGCTGCAAAAGCGGCGTTTTGGTGCACGAAACGCACGTTTTGCGTCAAAACTGTGCAAAAGCAGCGATTTGGTGCACGAAACGCACGTTTTGCGTCAAAACTGTGCAAAAGCAGCGATTTGGTGCACAAAACGCACGTTTTGCGTCAAAACTGTGCAAAAGCAGCGATTTGGTGCGTGAAGCGCACGTTTCGCTGCAAAAGCGGCGTTTTGGCGCACGAAACGCACGTTTTGCGTCAAAACTGTGCAAAAGCTGCGATTTGGTGCACGAAACGCACGTTCCGTTGCAAAAGCGGCGTTTTGGTGCACGAAACGCACGTTTCGCTGCAAAAGCGGCGTTTTGGTGCACGAAACGCACGTTTTGCGTCAAAACTGCGTAAAAGCAACGATTTGGTGCACGAAACGCACGTTTCACTGCAAAAGCGGCGTTTTGGTGCACGAAACGCACGTTTTGCGTCAAAACTGTGCAAAAGCAGCGATTTGGTGCACGAAACGCACGTTTTGCGTCAAAACTGCGCAAAAGCGGCGATTCGGTGCGTGAAACGCACGTTTCGCTGCAAAAGCCGCGTTTTGGCGCACGGAACGCACGTTTTGCGTCGAAACTGTGCAAAAGCAGCGATTTGGTGAACGAAACGCACGTTTTCCGTCAAAACTGTGCAAAAGCAGCGATTTGGTGCACGAAACGCACGTTTCGCTGCAAAAGCGGCGTTTTAGTGCTCGAAACGCACGTTTGCGTCAAAACTGTGCAAAAGCAGCGATTTGGTGCACGAAGCGCACGTTTCGCTGCAAAAGCGGCGTTTTAGTGCTCGAAACGCACGTTTTACGTCAAACTGCGCAAAAGCGGCGATTCGGTGCGTGAAACGCACGTTTCGCTGCAAAAGCCGCGTTTTGGCGCACGAAACGCACGTTTTGCGTCAAAATGTGCAAAAGCAGCGATTTGGTGAACGAAACGCACGTTTTCCGTCAAAACTGTGCAAAAGCAGCGATTTGGTGCACGAAACGCACGTTTCGCTGCAAAAGCGGCGTTTTGGTGCACGAAACGCACGTTTTGCGTCAAAACTGTGCAAAAGCAGCGATTTGGTGCACGAAACGCACGTTTTGCGTCAAAACTGTGCAAAAGCAGCGATTTGGTGCACAAAACGCACGTTTTGCGTCAAAACTGTGCAAAAGCAGCGATTTGGTGCACGAAACGCACGTTTCGCTGCAAAAGCGGCGTTTTGGCGCACGAAACGCACGTTTTGCGTCAAAACTGTGCAAAAGCAGCGATTTGGTGCACGAAACGCACGTTTTGCGCCAAAACTGTGCAAAAGCAGCGTTTTGGTGCGCGAAACGCGCGTTTCGCTGCAAAAGCGGCGTTTTGGTGCACGAAACGCACGTTTGCGTCAAAACTGTGCAAAAGCAGCGATTTGGTGCACGAAACTCACGTTTCGCTGCAAAAGCCGCGTTTTGGTGCACGAAACGCACATTTTGCG